>JAQFVV010000007.1:720288-1268190 GCA_028023455.1 Epiperipatus broadwayi | reverse complement strand
ACTGTTGCTAACCTATTCCACGTCGGTCATTCCCAGAATGTTCTGAGTAGAAAGGGACTTCAAGCCGCCGTTCCCCTTGACCTGAGACGATCTCCTTACCATGCTTAGCGGAGTAACATCGTGCCGCCAGCTCCTGACTTGATGCCCATCCAAAGAAGAATGCGTTCCTGCCTACCTTGAGACATCACTGCTATATAGTTAAACATGTAAGTGTATTCATTCACAATACTTAGTGCTGCTAATTTCTTGCTTATCTAAATTTCATAAATTATAATATTTGTTTTATCATTTAAGTAATATCTTAAACAACTTGCCAAATAGCGAGCATTATGGTATCGATTCTAAACCATAAATTATCTAAATGTAATTCTATTCATCCGATTCACGCTTGCTTTTATAATTGCTTTATTTTTATGCGGTAAAATTTTGATATTAATTAATAGTTGTTTTGATTTTATATATGTATATGAAATGTAGAACCTTGGTTAACTCCAATCATACGAGCTATATTTCTATTTCTATAGAAATTGGGGGGGGGGGTAGATTGCATTAAATCATTTATTTAATAATGTTTCATTAAGCTCGTAGGGTTGAGTTAATGAATACTGAAAAATTTTCTATTAGTAATCGTGTGTTTCTTATTAATGTATTTTATTACTAGTCTTATTTTATCTGGGTAGATTTCTAAATCTTTTGTTTTCTTTATTGATGTGAGCCCAAGTTTGCCAAAGTTGGCGATTCCTTATTAGCGTTTAAATTACGATAAGACATTTTTTTAAAATAAGAATAAGTTAGGAGGGTGGGGGAGATTTAAGCTATAATAAAATGACTAAAAGTTTATTGAATTAGTCTTATAATTTGATATGGAAGTATGGAAACTATTCGCGCTATAGATTTACTAAACCATTCGTAGGCCGTAACTATTATTTTAAATGTCTAGAATTAGGAAGCGACTCTCTTCCGATTCGCCCGTACCTCGCCCTGGGGAATCTCGTCATTTCTGATTCGCTTGTACCTCACTCCAGGGAATCTTGAATTATTTCGTCGTAGGTCCAGATCAGGAGTATGACCTAACTCCTGGATATTTTAGCTAACGTTGTAGGAGCTCTGCATGGACCTAGAAAGTTCGTTCTAAGTATTAGTCCGCATGAAGCGGCATACTTCATCATCTTCGTTATATGATTTATAAAGTGTGAATCGGCCAAGATACTGTATCTTCCCTCCTAAGAAATATGCACGCACTGCCATTCTCCACTTTTATTTATATTATGCCTAGTTAGTAAAGTCTGTAGCGATAATACACCTAATAACCATTTATCTCTTAAATAATTTCGTTGGAGTTTTAATCCAATTATTTCAAACTGCTCTCCCCTCCTCTTACAATCAAGCAAAGGTACCGAGTTAGTTTCACACATGTGATTCGAAAATATGATATGAATAAAATATTTAGTTCAATATGTTTCAAATAACCGTTGTTTCTTTAAAATGAGTTATGAATTATTTTGTTAATAACATTAATGAAAAGTGTCTCCACGTAATACCACGGTTAAGTTATTATTTAATGAATTAGCGAAACCTTTGCAATCGTATTCCTGCCTTTAGGCTATTATATATATGAATTTCATCAACCACCAGATAAATGTACTATCTCAGTGAAGTATATTTTTGAATATTTTTCATGCGCTACCGCAATATAGAAATATATTAAAGCAAATCAATATTAAATGTTATTTTAGCCTTCATTTATAAAACTTGTAAACTTTTGAATATTTTTACGTGCGTTCCCGCACATAAGTGTGTTAAAGCAAAATCAATATTAAATGCTATTTTGTCATTAATTTATGAAACTTGTAAACTTTTGAATATTTTTATGTGCGCTCACGCACTATAGAATTGTATCAAAACAAAACCAATGTGAAATGTTATTTTATTACTTACTAATAAACATCTAATTTTGAATATTTCTACATACGCTTCCGCACTATATAAATGTATCAAACCAAAATCAAGTGTTACGTTATGGTAAATATATTATGTAAACAACCGCAAGTTATTATTGTTAAATCATGTAAATTTTGAATAGTTATATATATTACAACCGCACTATGTATCCGTCTGTATTAAAGACATTAATGGTAAACATATTTTTGATTCTTTTGTAAATTCACTCTGCAGCGTGAAATCGGAAAGTATAAATGTCTGAATCATTTAATAAATCTGTGTCATAAAATAGTATCGTATTCGAATCCAATCATTTAGTTAATATAGTTTTTAGATCTTAGTTAAGCTATCTCTTGGTTCACTCAATATCTCCCAAAAGTCATCATCATAGTAGGTCTCATGTAATACGCTGCAGCTCTGGGCCGAGAAATAATTAATTTACTTGATATCACCGTGGGTGTTATCCATAGTGTTATAGGTTTAGGGAATGGGCAAATAGGTTAAAATTCATGAATGCTCCTGGCCTGTGTATCTGGGGCATGATTGGATTCAGGGTACTTTTGCTCAGATTCTAAGTTTTGTTGAATGGATATACATTTCCGACCGGTGCACTATAAACTTATAATAAGTAATATTATATTTGCAGAAACTAGCTATAATGCAACGTTAAACCAAAATGAAAATTCAGACTTCAGTTCAGATAAAATATTAATTAACAAACAGTTAATCATTATGAGGATAACTTAGATAAGATGCCCTGCTACACTTTATGACTCAACTTATAAGTTATACTTATAAATGGAAGAAGATGATTTTAGCATAATAATACAAAACACTTTGCCAAAACTTATATTTATGAAGTAAAATATTCCTGTGGATGCATTCATCTACACATAGGAATGATACAACACTGAGTACCCTGTGGGTTTATACACCACCATGAAGCAACAAATATAATTACACAATTCCGCAGATTAACCACCAGCTCAGGAATGAGTGTAAAAATACAGAAAGTGGCAACTAATTAATCTGAGGATTAATCACCAGCACAGACTAATGCCATTTAACATTGTAAAGCAATATTAATATTTACTTCATAGTTAAAGTGCAAAAAATCCTCCTCCTCAGTTATTCTGACAATTCAGAAAAACACCAGCAATTTAGCAGATGTGGGTTCATACATAATGAAAAGTGTTTTAATAATAAGGACAACTAATATACTGAATTATCTTGCTTAAAATATAAACATAGTAACAATGTAATACAAGGAACAGAATTCTGGAAAGACTCATAAGACACTTCATAAGAGGCTGACATACACCATAAATTTATTAGTAATTCTCAAGCTTTTTGCATGCTATTTCCTCAAATAAATATTTAATTCAATCCCATGAATTTAATTTAAACATAGTAAAAGTATAAATCATGAACCTCACATAAGTTCATATAACAATAAAAATTAATTCATTCTTACTTAAATACATAAATAAAAGTGTACATTTTTAGAATATTAAATATTATCAGTGAAATCAATGTAAAAATGTCTTGAACAATAAATACACATTACACAAAGTAATAATTATAAATTATAGCCAAATTCCATACATGTGATTATACCCCTTTGTTCTAGTTATTATGAGTACTTTTAAATTAATGAATTTTACATGGCTCCATGGATATGAGATAATTCCAAAAACACAACATGTAGAGTTTAAATGAAAATGTTCTTTATGTTATTAAATCTAGCAACTCATACTATTATTAAATATCGCCATTTTATGTTTAAATTTGTATGAAAATTCTTGGTTAATCCGTTTGCTTATTAATTATTTAATGCTTAACATATTTTGCTTACATTTTATTCTTACACCATTTTTTTCTTTATAAATACGAACGCTGTCTTTCACTGAGATGCTCACTGAAACGCACACATGAATTTATTATATTTTTATCTAATAATTAAAAATTAGATAAACAAATGGCTTTTGAATTTAAATGAAAATAATTTGTAAGATTATTTTAAATAAATAAGAATTATTATTATTTTTAATCACATTTTACTAAACTTGTATGCTGTTAATTTCTTACAAGTTAAATATATTTGACACAAATCAGTGAATGGAAAAGGAGCAATTTTAAATACATTAAAATAATACAGGCAATAAGCAAAGCAAAATATTACTTATTCTCACCAATAAATTATCTTGAATACAAGTAGGTAGTCTGTTCAAAATGCAAACCAAAGCAGTCAAATCACCAAAAAAAAGACAGAGAAATTTTTATATCAGTTCTATCAATCTTTATATTTTACACTAAAATATAAAGTTACAATATATATCTTCAGTATTGATATAAGAAAATAAAGTTTTTGAAAAGAAAAAGGAGAAGGATTTTTAATTTTCTGATATTAGTGACGCAGTCGGCTAACTGTAATTTAATCATAATTTCCACAAAAACCAGCCTCTGAAATGAGTCCATTGAGATTTTATTGAATAATAAGTCTAAAATTTTTTGATAGCAGCCTTCTATTATGCCTATTTAAGCACAAAAATTATTATATGTATCTAAATCTATGCAAAAATGATTTTTGCTATGAAGCAATTAAATTAAAATCTTCAGTTTAAAGATTGAAATGGATAAATACATTTTGCTCTTGTATGCAAAAATTTACTTCAGTGCTATGAAATGTTCAAATATATAATTACATAAAGACATAATAATTAAGATATCTCTTTAATTCACTGCTGTATTCCATTTACTTTTAAAGTGAGCAGTCACTATATTGTAACCTAAAGAAATGAGAGAAGGGGGAAAAGAGAATGAGGGTGAGAAGAAAGGAAATGAGAGGGGAATGAGAGAGAGAAGAGAAAAAAAAGAGAGGAGGAAATAAGGAAGAGAGAGCGGGAAATAAGGAGAGGAATAAACAAATAAAGAGAGAGGAGAGGAATTGAGGAGAAATAAAAAAGAAAAATAATCAAAATCATCAGAGACTCTTAATGACTAAACTCAGTGGGGTTACAATAAATTTCAAGGATGATGATACTACAGAGACATGCAATGAGATAGAAGCAAAATCTAATTATAATGCAGATCATTATTATAACATGATAAATAATATAAAATAAATGATAGGTACATTTTCACTCATACTAAATAGTTATTAGAATCAGCCTCCCATCACACCATATTCTTTCCCATCATACCATATTCTCTGAATAAAACAAATTTTATTTAAGGAATGTTTCACTAATAGATTTATTTATCTCTTATTTCAACATAAATATTATCCTTGTCATTATTTCTCTATAACACAACCTATCACAATTTAATTAAAGTAATCTACTTTAAGATGTAGTTTTCTTATGTTAAAATAATAAATAAATACTTATTCTACAATGACAATGTTCAATATTACTCTATGCGCAAGTGGAAAGGGACACTTCACTAACAGTAAATGATCTCAGGGGTCTTACTGTAACTCTTGTGAAATGTGATAAGATATGACATTGCCTAATCAGTGACTGAATAGATAAATAAATGAGTGAGTGATATCCTGGCTGACTATGGGAGGCAAGCACTACACTTGTAGTGACTGCTTTCTACTATAAGATAATAATCATTAAAAATATATGAAAAGGAAATTTGCATAAATATTTAATTGCATAATCAAAATATTCAAAATTTAAATTAATTGTAGCCTATTACTCAGCTTATCACTCAAGATGGAAGAAGAGACAAAAGTGCTTTTTATGTCCCTCCACCTTCTCACTTGACAACCTTCATATGAAATTATAAATGCAAATGGACCCTAACTAAACACAAGATAGTTTGCAGCTTGGAATGTCATGAATAATCTCCCAAAATATCAAGCAGTCTTTATTTTATCTTGCATAATCTTCCATCTTAGATGACATAGTTTTGAACAATTCTTAAAATAAAATATCACAGTGAGTATCTGTAAATACACGATTATCGGTCAATGTGATTTAATCCAGGTATGAACAAATATATATTGTTATTAGTTTTCTCCAAAAGTCATGTTTTGAGCACCAAACTAAAATGCTTTTTCAAGCATTTTATTCCTAATCCTATTTGTTTTGTTTTTTTAAAGATCAACTATCAATTTTTTTTTTATTGTTCATGATCTTCAAAATATTTTGTATAATTTCTTCACCTCAAAGTATGTGTCCAATCAAATTTCTCTTTTTCATCATGATTTCCTCAGTAAATAATTTTTTTTCACTTTTATTTCTTTATTGCTAGTCTATCTTTTTATTCTATTCTTTTCATTCTTTTCCAAATGCATATTTTTAATCTCATCATTCTCTTAAAGTCTTTTTTTCTAGTTTTCTAAGTTTTTACTCTATATAAAGTTACACTTAAATAAAACATTTAACAGGCTCTTAAAGTCTTTTTTTCTAGTTTTCTAAGTTTTTACTCTATATAAAGTTACACTTAAATAAAACATTTAACAGGCTTTTTAAATAAAATTTCAAAACATCACAAAATAAACTCTTGCTAAAAGCCTGTTTAGCCATTACAATTCTCACTTTATAATTTCTTAATCCTTATTTCCATTTTCAGTTATCTAAATTTACAAATAGTTATAAATATGTAATGGCTCTGTACATTTCTGTCCAATGGTTACTCTTAATATATTCATTTTACATATTTTCATTGGTTTATTATTACATTTATTTTCACTCTAAACCCTTTTACAAGTTCTATAAGTTTTCTACAACATCTTGTTAAATTTATTCTCACTATTGTCATATCAACAGGAAAAGAACCAATGATACCACTGTCACTACTAACTTCATTGTTATTAAATATATCACTCAATTAACAACCGTATTAAATATATTTTATTAAAATAGGAGATATTCAAATGTTTCTGTTTACATTTTCATATATCATCTGATTCATATACAAATTTTTTAACAAACATCTAATATATTTTCTCCATCCAAAACATTTGAAAAAATAATCGAGTTCACTTTAACAAATGACTTTTTAAAATCAATTAATGAAAAATTATCCAATCTTCTTATTTCTCTCTATATCTTTTAACAGTAGTTCTTAATATTCAATTGCATCTCTTGTGTTTTGTAAATACACTGTTCAAAACCTTTAATATTACCTTTCATGCTAATTGAAAGTGAACATTTTAGATATCTTTATGTTTATGTACGAACATCCCATCTGTTGGAAAAGAATCATAATAATAATTTTGTCTTAACTCTAAATAATAGAACTGTGGATAACTGTAATAAAATAATAATGACACTCTCTCAATTATTTCAATATCAACTGCGCTTTATAAAATTAATATTATTTACATATATAACTGCAAATTTATAACATCGAAAAAACTACTGCGTAGTAAATCGAAAGATTTCACGCTGTATGTTTATAATTTGAACTCAGTGAATTAAGTGTGATGATATTTAAGATTCACACTTTCAAATATAGGTGCTTTGGACTGGCTTGGATATATATCAAGACAAGTTTAGAACAGAGTGGAATCCACTGGAATCCACTCTTTTCTTATCAAATCTCTGTCCCAGTGCTTAATTTGATTGGCTGATAGTAATCACAAGTGCTTGAGAGATTTGCACTCTCTCAATTATTTCAATAATGACTACAATAACTTTTTGCTAAGTTTAACAAATATTTGAAAGGAATATTCTGACTATTCAAATAAAACCAAAACTCTCCATACAGTAGTGCCACCCTGTGCCAACCAGAGTAATCAATGGATGCCAAAAGGCTTGTGCATAAAATCCCTATCTAGTGCCTACTCATCCAATATACCCAGACTAGTTTCTGGCTTGTGGCCATCATCAGTGAGAAGCCTTGGATCTGAGAGCATTGCACCTAGATCTTAGGATCGAATGCAACTCTCTAGCAGCCACCTTTTAACTCTACTTTACTACAAAACTATGAGAATGAAATTGAAAACACAAAAATATTTTTAATCTAAGCTCAATATCTTATACAGTTATATGGGTCTGAACTCAATTCAGCACCCATACATTTTGGTGTCTTTGGCTCTTAAACAACCATAGCCACCACTATCCTATTGCAGGATTGGTGTTAAACCACTAAACATCACGTGATCACCAACTCATACTAGCACATAATTGTTGTAAACAAAGGCAAACTCTCCATACAGTAGTGCCACCCTGTGCCAACCAGAGTAATGAAAAGATGCTGGAAGGCTTGTGCATAAAATCCCTATCTAGCATAAAATCCTTATCCTAAGAACTAGGTGCAGTGCTCTCAGATCCAAGGCTCTTCACTGATGATGGCCACAAGCCAGAAACTAGTCTGGGAATATTGGATGAATAGGCACTAGATAGGAATTTTATGCACAAGCCTTCTGGCATCCATTGATTACTCTGGTTGGCACAGGGTGGCATTACTGTATGGAGAGTTTTGCCAGTGTTTACAACAATTATGTGCTAGTATGAAATGGTGATCATGTGATGTTTAGTGGTTTAACACCAATCCTGCCTAATAGGATAGTGTGGCTATGGTTGTTTAAGAGCCAAAGACACCAAATTGTATGGGTGCTGAATTGAGTTCAGACACATATGACTATATAAGCTATTGAGCTTAGTCTGAAAATATTTTTGTGTTTTCAATTTCATTCTCATAGTTTTGTAGTAAAGTAGAGTTAAAAGGTGGCTACTGGAGGGTTGCATTAGATCTGAAGATCTAAGTGCAGTACTCTCAGAGCCAATGCTTTTCACTGATGATGGCCACAAGCCAGAAACTAGTCTGGGGATATTGGATGAGTAGGAACTAGATAGGGATTTTATGCACAAGCCTTCTGGCACCCATTGATTACTCTGGTTGGCACAGGGTGGCACTACTGTATGGAGAGTTTTGCATTTGTTTACCAAAATTATGTGCTAGTATGAGATGGTGATCATGTGATGCTTAGTGGTTTAATACTATTCAAATAACCGATCAGCTTAATTAGACCCAAACTGGCTGATAGTCTAAGAAATATTGACTTTTAAAAATTGATAATAAATATAAAGCTGACATAAGTTTAGCCTTTCTTTCTTTAATTTCATATTATAGAATAGAAAGATTTTGCTAAGAATGCAAAATAAAAAAATAGGAAAAAAAACTCCAACTATACTAGCCCTTTAATGATTAAAATTCTGTTATTCATGAAGAAATTACATACACATTGAAAATTTTGATACAAAAATTTCCAAAATGTGCAACTGAAATTTTTCTCTTCTTTTTTTTTATTTTTAATGTGATTAAAGATCTTACCAGTCACATGTTTTTTTCTTTTCTGCACCTATGCTACTTACTATAATATTTAGTAACTAATAGGTGCCAGATCATAGTAGTTAATAAATTCTTATTCAATACTGTTCTATTCAATATCTACAGCTAGTTTCAAGTTTATAGCTTTAATCAGTGAATCTTAATACTAGTAGAGGGATATTGGATAGGGCAGTATTGAATAGAGATTGATTAAACAACTATCATCTGGCAGCTACAGTAGATGGTATAACTGTGGTGAACAAAAAAAGTATGCTGTTGAAACAATAGTCTGATTTATCAGATATAAATTTATTTTTGATAGTAAAAATATTAAAGTGTACAAGAAGCTAAGCTATAAATAGACCAGCCCAAAAGTCGCATAACCTGCAATATCTCTGCAATATTGTTTGTGATAAAATGGAACCTTAAAAAGAGTTAATATCTATGTTGCCAACAAAACCAGTTCACATATTAGTATATAAAATCAATGTTATAAAGAGAGAGGACTTATTTAAATATATTAATAGCCACATTTAACAAACAATTCACATCTCTAACCAGATTTAGTAAAAAGAGAAGTCAAGCATATTTAAAGAAATCGGAATTAATGAAAATAATTAAATGTCTTATTAATATCTCCTGGCCAGAATTGTATTATTAAATAAAACTGCTTAAAATCATAATTTATCGATAAAACAAAGCAAATCATAATACATATATGAAATTGAATTCAGAGTTGATTTAAATTACTGCAACAATCGCAAGCCAATCAATTATTAATTAATAAATTTTAATTTTGAAACAATTCAGATATAAGTGTTATAATTACTAAATTGAAGATAAAATTATATTATCTTCAGGATAAAATTATTAAAATATATCTGCTCACTGGTTTGAAATATATTTGGCATACCATCACATATCTAAATGAAATATTAAAAACTTAAATATATAAAAGAGCATAGATTTTATTGCAAGCATGAGAGTAAAACAGAATTTAATTAATAAAATAATTACCAAGTTTATTTTTTTAATAGGTTGGGAAATCATATATTTCTTTTAAAGTAAAATCTATTATCATGCATCTCATATATATATATTGTAACCGGTTGGGTTACATGGTACACCCATAATAATATAGTGTGTATGCGTATATATATATATATTGAACCGAGTTCGAATATGTGCATTCGAAACACCGGTCTCTTAGGCAGAGAAGAACATACTCGGAGAGTATGTATGCCCAAACGATAGCTATAAAGTATATAACTAGCATTACATTTCCAGGACATAGCTTCTTCTCGGCTGTTCAGTTCAACACCATGTCCAAAGCACTTTTATTTGTGTTTAATCATGGGCGCCAGCTGTCTAGTCTAAAAGAATCGACAGCGCACTTTGAACAGTGGCCACTAACTCAACGCCTAAATCCATGACTAGCTCAGCTATTTGTAATCACTAATAGATTATACTTAATTAGTGATTAAAAGAATTGATAAAAGAATTTGTTAAAAAGAATTGACCGACAAATAAAGTTTAATTTTAAAGATAATTTATTAACTAACATTTATTTACTAAATTTAAACATTTTGTACTTCTAATAAAACACACGCATATTTTAAATTAACATTCTAAATAGTTTAAATATTCTTGAATATTTTTATAACAGAACACTGGGAATTTATCTACTTTGACTAATAATATTGATATAAGGATCACACACATATTAACTCATGCACACACATAATAATGATAATAAAGGACTACATAGCATTTGAAATTTAACCACACACATCAATAGATCATTTATGTATGATATAGAGTTCATATAATTAGACTCTTGAAAGATTCCTATGAATTAATGCAATGCAATGGCTATTACAGTATAAATGAAATAAGCAAATGTTTTTACCTAGGCTTTTGAATGTTGACGTAGAATTTTGTTCTTTGGAAGCTGCTTTCAGTGAAAATGTTTCCATTATGAATACTTACCAGCCGGCTGGGACATTTCCTTGCTGAGTTTCCTGATTTTCACGATTATTACTATCGGAGACAATTAGATACTGACGGAGATTTTCTAAGATGTTAAGCTGACATTATTTCACGGGCAGACCTGCTGTTTTCTAGGACATCTGGGCTGGCAATAAACGTGCATTCCTAAGATCTTCTCAACACTGCATTTGGTTTGTTAACTGCTCAATTAATTTCTGACCTGCACTCACTCAATAAATTTGTGAACTGAACTACTGTCCGATAAAAAGTCTATTTATACCTGCACCTTGTTGTCTTTCTAATATCTCCGGCAAAGATCTGTTGTCGAAATTCCAGTGATAATCATTTGATAAACGTGTTTTGAAAGATTGCTTAATTAGTAATAGCCATGCAAAAACGTATTGTTTTATATTAATTAATATCTAATAGCCATTGCCATGTTTTTTAATGATAATCTTCTTAAAATTTCATTTATTTATAATAACATTTATTCTATTGTTGACAATCGCACATATATACGCACATATATTAGTTTTAACATTATTTTTTCTTTAATTAAACTTGAATAAAAAGAGATTTGTATGTTTTAACTTTTTAAATTATATTTTTACGAATACTAATAAAAACTCTTTACTTCCTTTTATAATCCTTAGTTTAATTTCTCTAACAAAACACCCCTCTCCCCTTCTGATTAATTGATTGTAGCTCTTATTTCAGAAATTAATGGTAGAAAACTATTTGATTCTTATCTTTTCCGAAAACAAGCTGCAATAAACTCAACATTTAATTTTACGTTTCTCTTTTATGAAAAATTACTTTAATAATTTTTTTAAGATAAAATTATATGTGCCTATATCAATATAGGTACATTACACTGCTCTACCTTTTGAGAGTAAAATGCATCATTTTTGACCATTTTATCTCTGACAACATTAAATCTTAATTTATTATTCCTTCTAAGTTTGCTTTTTGGTATCTTTTCCTTTCCATACTAAGGGCAATCTCCAATTATGCTTTTCTTCTTTTTATGGTGGTAACATTGTTTACAATGTTCATCCTGGATAATGACCATGAGGACAAACTAAATTTGTGGCACAGGGATCTTTTATAAACAAAGCTTCGGCTGCCGATTCTCTTGCGTGGACTTTAACTAAGAAAAGGTGGCTGCAAATGGCAGGAATTTCAACTGTCCATTTCTGACTTACACCCTGGAAAACGATTGCCGATTCTCTTGATCGGACTTTGACTAAGCAGCTGCAATGGCAGAAATTTTCAACTGTCCATTTCCGACTTATGCTTTGGAAAACGTGGTATGAGATATGGGGATTCTCCCCTGAAAAGTGACTTATGACTTACTCTGGTTGTTGCCAGTGCACTTTTTAAAAGAGGAATGATCCCGGCCAATCCGTTGCGGGTACTAGAATTTATCCAATCGAGAGCTTTAAACTTAATCCTTATCTAACTTATTTCAATACTACCCTCTTCCCTTTAGATTCGAACCCTTATACGCTCCTAATACAACTTAGATTGACTTTCATTTATATTATTTTTAAATTCATTACAAATATTATTTTAATATTTAATTTTACGATACTTATTTTAAACCCATACGAACATTATCCATATTTATTTATGCTACAATATTATTTTGAAACTATCACGGACACATATTTATTTATATTACAATATTACTTTAACCCATTACTTTAACTGATATATTATCGTGTGTATATTCAAAAACTATCTTATTTTACTGCTCTTTATTATTATACAAATATTTTATTGGACTTGATTAATTTAAACCATTTATTTACTTCCTTTTATTAACTTACATATTCAAAACTATTTTATTTTAATGTGCATGTACTCAGAAAAAAAACTGTTTTACTTTATTGCAATTCATTATCATACAAATATTTATTTGACTAACTTAATTTTATTCTAGAAATTCCATTATCTTTTCATTTATTTAAACCTACAACTTTACTTTTACATCATTAACTTGACCCATTTATTTAACTTGATTTTATTGATTGATTTTCTTTTTTTATTTGAGCTGTTTGTTTACGAGCCTTTCTTCTTAATTAATATGTGCGTGGAGAAAAAAAATCTTTTATTTTGTGAAGTCTATGTTATTATTATTACTTGCAATATTTCATTTATTATTATTCATTCATTTTTAAATTTATTGTCTTAAGTTTTAAATAGAAGTTTCAGATTTAATTTATTAGATTTATTTACTTTAGAATAATCATATTCATGCTCATTGTCCATTTCCGGTCCTTTTTGTTTATTTCCTTTACTATTCCGCCCGTTTACTAGCTCTTAAACTATATCCAGCGGCTCCTTTTTTCTTTCTACAAATTCTATAATATAAACTAACTTTCCTCTCTTATCGGTTCCGCTTTTATATTTTATTGCTTTATCTCTTTCTCTTTCCATTCTGTTTTCGACTTCGTAACTCAGAAAACCTTTATACCTATACAAACTCCAAATTACTTCAAACTGGGAATATTTTTTCTATGCTTTCTCTTTGTTTTAAATCTACGTCTACAGCAAATGCAAATGTTTACTCTAACCTTTTTAAATTTTTGTAAAAACTTTTCTACACTATCTACTACCTTGAACTTATGTTTTTCTTCTATTTCTTGATCTACATTTGTGTCTACTTTATTTATCACAATGCTATCTGATTCTAATTCAATTTCTATGACTTTTATCACCTCAACTTCCTTTTCAACTTCCTGACTTTCTTTAATTAAATCTAACTCTATAACTTCTTGGTTCTTCTCTACCTTTACCGTTATCTCACATCTTATTTCTCTTACTTTTGCTCTGAGTTCTTTAATTTCTGTTTAAACCTGACTAATTTCTTCCTTCAATTTTGCTTTAAGTTCTAACTGACTTTGTTCAAATTTCTGACACAATTCTTGTTGACTTTCTTTAAATTCTTGATGCATTTCTTCCATCATATTCATCATCATTTTCATCATCATTCACGTCTCAGATACTTCTTTCTCCTTTTCTACTAACTGGGGATTTTTAAAATATATTGGGCTTTCTTTCGGATCCATTTCTTTATTCATAGTTATGCTATTACTTTATATTTTTTAAATTATATTTTGCAAAATCAAATTGTTTATTTATTTTTCTTACTAAGACAGAAACTCATGCTAACTGCACCCTTTTGTTCTTTTTACTACCCATTCTAATGCTTTAACTCCGCCCAAATATCAACTGTCTCTGATTTGATAGCATACATGTCAAAATCTCTTTTCATTTAAAGAAAAAAAAATCGGTCAATTCTTTTTTTTTTAAAAAAAAATTAAAACACTTTCACAAACGTAATTTAGCTTTTTATAAAAAATTTTTAAACAAGAAACATAGTATTTCGTTACTATTGTTTTTTAGGTTCAGCCCCATGTTGGGTGCCATTTGAACCGAGTTCGAATATGTGTATTCGAAACACCGGTCTCTTAGGCAGAGAAGAACATACTCGGAGAGTATTATGCCCAAACGATAGCTATAAAGTATATAACTAGAATTACATTTCCAGGACATAGCTTCTTCTCGGCTGTTAAGTTCAACACCACGTCCAAAGCACTTTTATTTGTGTTTAATCATGGGCGTCAGCTGTCTAGTCTAAAAGAATCAATAGTGCACTTTGAACAGTGGCCACTAACTCAACGCCTAAATCCACGACTAGCTCAGCTATTTGTAATCACTAATAGATTATACTTAATTAGTGATTAAAAGAATTGATAAAAGTATTTGTTAAAAAGAATTGACTGACAAATAAAGTTTAATTTTAAAGATAATTTATTAACTAACATTTATTTACTAAATTTAAACATTTTATACTTCTAATAAAACACACGCATATTTTAAATTAACATTCTAAATAGTTTAAATATTCTTGAATATTTTCATAACAGAACACTGGGAATTTATCTACTTTGACTAATAATATTGATATAAGGATCACACACATATTAACTCATGCACACACATAATAATGATAATAAAGGACTACATAGCATTTGAAAATTAATCACACACATCAATAGTTCATTTATGTATGATATACAGTTCATATAATTAGACTCTTGAAAGATTCCTATGAATTAATGCAATGCAATGGCTATTACAGTATAAATGAAATAAGCAAATGTTTTTACCTAGGCTTTTGAATGTTGACGTAGAATTTTGTTCTTTGGAGGCTGCTTTCAGTGAAAATGTTTTCATTATGAATACTTACCAGCTGGCTGGGACGTTTCCTTGCTGAGTTTCCTGATTTTCATGATTATTACTATCGGAGACAATTAGATACTGATGGAGATTTTCTAAGATGTTAAGCTGACATTATTTCACGGGCAGACCTGCTGTTTTCTAGGACATCTGGGCTGGAGACAAACATGCATTCCTAAGATCTTCTCAACACTGCATTTTGTTTGTTAACTGCTCAATTAATTTCTGAACTGCACTCACTCAATAAATTTGTGAACTGAACTACTGTCCGATAAAAAGTCTATTTATACCTACGCCTTGTTGTCTTTCTAATATCTCTGGCAAAGATCTGTTGTCAAAATTCCAGTGATAATCATTTGATAAACTTGTTTTGAAAGATTGCTTAATTAGTAATAGCCATGCAAAAATGTATTGTTTTATATTAATTACTATCTAATAGCCATTGCTGTGTTTTTTAATGATAATCTTCTTTAACTTTCATTTATTTATAACAACATTTATTCTATTGTTGACAATCGCACATATATACACACATATATTAGTTTTAACATTATTTTTTCTTTAATTAAACTTGAATGAAAAGAGATTTGTATGTTTTAACTTTTTAAATTATATTTTTACGAATACTAATAAAAACTCTTTACTTCCTTTTATAACCCTTAGTTTAATTTCTCTAACGAAACACCCCTCTCCCCTTCTGATTAATTGATTGTAGCTCTTATTTCAGAAATTAATGATAGAAAACTATTTGATTCTTATCTTTTTCGAAAACAAGCTGCAATAAACTCAACATTTAATTTTATGTTTCTCTTTTATGAAAAATTACTTTAATAATTTTTTTTAGATAAAATTATATGTGCCTATATCAATATATATATATATATATATATATATATATATATATATATATATATATATATATGAATTGTAAGGATCACTATAGGTCTCACTGTCCTTACCATTAAATGCATTTGAACAAAAATATATTGAACCTGATTGAAATCCGATTCAATGGTGTTATTACAAAAAAAAATTAAGTTTTTAATTTTCACTAAACTTAATTTTTGTTAAATCTTATTTAATGTTTAAATTTTTATTACTATTTAAAAAGAATATGTGTATCAAAATACACATGCATTTATATGTAAAACGGATCATTTTAATGTTTATCGATGTATTTTAAAATAGTTTTTTTATACCGCTTGTTTTTACTTTAAATCAATTTGATTTAAAAACAAGCTGGCTAGCTAATTGCATTCCTGTTGCTTTTATTTTAATTATTGTAGATTAATTCTAAAAATGGAGATTTGATTTTTTTATGTAGTTGTTTTTGTTTCAATAATCCCTGGGTAGAATTATTAGATTAGATTGTGTGGGAGATTAATATTTGCCCTGCCTAAGGCATAGAAATTGGACAACAAGGAAAGTGTTTCATGGGAAATGGAGCAAGGTATAAATAGCCCCAAAAATTTGGACAGTTAGTTAATTTATTATTCTTAAGGAGACAAGCTGTTTCTCAAGTGAAAGTTTATATCAGTTCAGACATTTAAATTTTTAAAGGAAATTCGCTGTTGGTAAATCTTTTTGCTTACAACAAGATGACAAATACTGTTTGTGTTAACACCACCAGAATGGCTTGCTAACTTAACCAAGGACAGATCCCTAACTTCCAAATTTTCTCTAGTAATGCCTTAAAAATCTAGAAGAAGCTGGAACCTCTTTACATCTACCTTGCCATTGTCAAACCTGAAAGTGAACTAAAATAATAGGGTAAATTTCTTTTCATTAAATCTCCACTCAATCTAATTATAAATATGTATTCCAAAACCAATATAGCTTCATAATTAATATTTGTTGTGATTTCTAATATTTCACAGTGTGTCTTGGAATCTTAGTTTTAAGACTCCAAGTTGCTTTCAATTTTTGTTTATTGGAGAGTGACGAATGAGTTTTATATTTTTATGCTTCACTTTTTATAAATGTTTTAGCAGTCATGCATTTTAAATGCTTACCTGTAATTATTTTAGTATTCAATAATTAATTTGTAAACACTGTGTTTGCACTTTTGCAAACCTCCAAAAATCTTTTGGCTGGTGACTTTATCATCTAATTTTCCGCAGGTGGAGATTTCATTTCTAATATCTCTAAAAGCAGAAATTAGAATTGTTCTTTGTAATTTTATAAGTCATCAGCAGGAAGATAAAATTCATCCTTTTTTAAATTACAGGTGAGCAATACTTTTGTTCTGCTAAAGTGTTTACCATTTTTAATATTTTCATACTCATGTGCACTGTCCGATAGATTTATTTTGTATTTATTATATGTGCTTTAGATTTATCAGAGCGTGTACTCAGCATTTGTTTGCAATTCATTTTTTTAATTGCTGGGGCAGACATAACTGGTTTTCTAATAATTTACTTATCTCTTATTGAGACCTTTAATTATTAATTTTAGAGTAATTTTTGCCAATCGTTTGGCTGGGATTCACCAGTTTTAATTGTTTTACTCCGTTTCAATCATATTTTTCAGTTGTTCTTGAGGTGGATCAATCACCATTAACTTAAACATAGTAATAGATGCAGCTCATACCGACATAAGGACCTTCAGGGTCTGACCAAATTTTGGACCTCGAAAAGCTCGTTGGCACTGGTTTCTTTGATCTATTTCAAGGATGTATTGTTTGAATATCTGAAAGTGAGGACCAATCCTTGGATGAATCCTAGGCTGAATAAAATTTACTTCCTTTATAATTCATTTATTTGAAGATCAGTCAGTCTGCCATAGCTTTGCCTTTAGTATTTCTGGTACATGCCTGAGTTAACCCTATTTATTGCGTCATAAATAAATTATACTTCATAATTTATTTTCTCTTAATAAAATTTTGGAATTTGTTTAAACTTAATTTGGCTGACATTTGTCTTTGTGCTTTTGTCTCAATTGTCTAAACAATTTAAGATCTTTTGTGTCCCCCTGAGTCTAGTTGGCACAAACCATCATCATCATCTATTCTGATCACAGTAAACAAATTTTACAGATATGTAGTGATCTGGTGGTGCCCTCTGTATCAGAATAGATTGAGTATCCAGCACAATATATATGGATGTGTTGATTTATAAAAGCTAATACATCTATTGAACAGTGTAAGTTGATGATATATAACAGTATGAATAAAATTATATTGTAGTTTAATGAACTGGAAATGCTTGAAACAAAATCATAGATTTATTACTAAATTTCATTTTATTAATATTTTAAAATAACCTTTGACAAAACGATCTTGTTCAAACAGTTGAGAAAGTTTTGTAAAGAAAGAAAAAAAAGCCAATTTTATAATGTAGTGTTGTCATGTGAAGGGGAGATGAAAACTTGATAGAACATATGCAGTAACCACAACAACAACAACTATTTTTTTTTTCTAATGGCTGGAAAAATTAAAAACATGTATAGAAAAAGTTATACGCGAGATTTTCTTTCTTTATTTATTAATGACAGCAAGTCAGATAATTTGAAAAGTATATTTTGGTAAAAACGTTTTTCAACATTTTAAAGAAAGAATAATTGGACAAGCAAAGATGCATAAAACTGTAAGTTGTTTAATTTGATATATACATGTAGAAATAAAAAAAAGTAAAACTGAAACAGAGAAATATTACTATGCTTCCATTGGAATTGAACTTTTATATGAACTATGGAAATTAAAGAAATAAATAAATTATAATCTGTTGATTGAAGCATAATATGCACCAAGTTTTTTTATTTTATTTATAAGTCTATTGAACCAACATTGTGAGACATGTGAAAAGAAATTTATTCATGTAATCAAGCATTTGATAATTCTAAGACTGTTAAAGGTTTAGACTTAATAATATTTATTATCCAAAAAATTGACTTTAATCGTGGTTTGTTTACTATATAGCTATAACATACTCACTGCTGATATAATAAAAAAATTCTTATATATATATACTAGTAAGAATGATGCAGGTGTGCTAAAAACTGTTGTGAAAGGTCAAGGCAACTCAGATGGTTTTTGAAGAGGGTGATGAACACGATCTATAGGTGTGAATGCCTACCATCACACACACACACACATATATATATATATATACAATGGCTACCAAATAATATGTGAAGTTTTATATATCAATTGTGAAAATTGCTAAATCAAGGACTATCCAAAATACTTGGTCAGCTTGTGGAAAATGGATAAATCATTGAAGACATTAATTTGAAAAATGAAGCAAGTATAAGAGATGCTGAAAATTCCCAATTTATAATTAATTTTTCCATTTAAAAGAAGACACTCATATTGATCAAGATGTTTACAGAATCATTCATAAATTTGTGTTGATATGTAACTGTTTGTTTGTTGTGGTTGACATGCTGATGTTATAAATTTTGTAAGGTTTTCTCTCCTTTATTTTTTTTATACTTCCATATTGGATTTTTGAGCTGGAATTACCGAAAGAATTTAAATGTACGCATTTTATGATGTAAAATGTATTTTTTTGAAATAAAAAAATGTAAATGGTTATGTTAGAAGAAAGAAAAGGACTGGATTATGATGAAATGAGTATAAAGAAAGGTAAGACTTACTCTTTAACCCATTAAAGACATAACATTTTAGTAACAAAGTTAATTATTAATCAAACCCATATTAACCACTTATTAACAAGTTACATACTAACCATTACTTATAAGTACATATAATTAAGTTAATCAATTGATGACAATTCCAGTTCTCATAACTCATTATAGTCATAAACGAACCCATTAATTCAACTATAATATACAAAATAATAATTTGTATATTAATATGATGATATCATATTTATTTATTTTTTTAAAAGAAAAGATAAAAACAGTGTCATTTATTTAGATAGTATTAATGATCATAAATTATTTTTTTTATATGATGGCATGAATGGTAGATGCTGATATATACCAAGACTGACACATAGTTGATATTATTTTATGTATTTATTTATTTATTTATTAGGATGAGATTATGTGGAAGTAGTAAGAATCATATTTATGGTGTTTAAAAGTATGCATTTATATATTTAAATGTGTTATATTAAGTTAAATAAATTTGTTAATTTAAATTGATCTTATATTAAGGGTTGTATGTAATTTATTGACAATACATCACTGAATTTACGTATCTCTTGATATGGAAATATACATGTAATAGGTACTTAATAAGTGTACTATATGAACCATAATGTTAAGTCATTGCCCACATTGGCTAGATATATACTTATAAATTATACCTGAACAAAGTAACTACTCAGATTGCAACTTGATTTGAATTCTGGGAATCTAACGAAGTGACAAAAAAATTGGGTGGATCCTGTATGTATTACCAAATAAGTGTGGGTTGAATGGTAGTAAAGATCTATTTTGGCTGTAGTGTTGCTGGATCTTTCTAATTTTCCATAGATGGCTGGATTCTTGGTTCAGTGTATGCAATGGAATGGATTTAGATAGATGGTTGAGGGTGGGTTGTCAGTCCGTTACAATATATATATATATATATATATATATATATATATATATATATATATATATATATATATATAAAGTAAAGGAAAAGTAGAAATAAACAGACAAAAATTATAGTAGATATTTTCTACATTCATTGAAATAAAATAATAATAAATAATAACTCTGATTTAAAATAAAAATTGTTTTATAAATTAAACTTATAAAAGGTCTGAATAAATATTTATATTGTATTATTATCATAATTATTCTGATTTTGAAATGTAAAAACACCATACTTATTTTGGGGATTTTTTAATTAATTAAACAAAATTTTTATCTATTAGAAATCCCCTAAGTAAAAACATGTATATAGATTCCAAGGGATTAGAGAGATAAAAATAAAATTCTGTTTTTAATCAAAGTGTTGTTATAACACCTCAGATGACTTTATAAAAAGGGCTGATAAAAAATATCAGTCAGTCTGGATAGTGATTTTGGAGAGAACAGGTCAGCTGCAGAGTTGGTTACAATATTTTACTGCAACTTGATAAAGTGCAGCAGTTGGTTTTAGCTGACCAGAGAATTTTCAGAATAGCTACCATAAACTGATGTAGTTGAAGGCAAGATAATAGCCTGTATTTCTTAGCAGGAGTTTGAATTCACATGGAGAAAATGACTCACTTCTTTGTGCTGAAATTCATAGCCTTAACCCTTTGAAAACCAGGCAGCCATTGTTAATTTTTAGAAAAATTTACCCTAACTCTAATAACTTACATATTTTGTGTTTGAATGTAATAAATATATAAACAACATGTTGTAAAAGCAAGGTCATATATGAAAGAATGTAATGAAGCTGTTAAAATAATCATTTCATAAAAAAAAAGTTAAAAAAATACTATTTATAATAGTTTTAAGAATGTTTATTTTTACACTGATTCACAAATCCTAAATTTTGGAATTCAAATGATAAAATGACACTTTCATAAACAGCTTCATCACATCCGTCACAAAATTACAAAAAAATAATGTATTGGAAGTCTTACCTGAGGTAATTTTTTACTGAGAAAATTACTAAAACAGCGGACTTGCTGTGGTCCATTTTTATTCTAGAGCCAGATGTGTTCAGTTTTGTAAATTATCTGTAAAAATATGAATGGTTTTTAGTGGAGAAAAAAGTAACAGAACAGTGTATTCAAAAATAAATAAATAAACTCATAAAAAATAAAATGAATAAAAATAAATCAATAAAGATAATTTTTTATTATTATTAACACTGATTACATGTGTGGAAAAAAGGCTGAGTTCAAATACATGGCACTATAACACAGTGGATGGATTGATGAAGCCAGAAACTGTGTATAAAATATCCTATATTACATGAAATTCCAGTTGTGTAGCATAAACTTGTATATAAATATATTTATTATTTTGCATAAAAGATATGAAGAAAGGCTGAGTTCAAATACATGGCACTATAATACAGAGTGGATGGATTGATGAAGCCAAAAAGTGTGTATAAAATATCCTATATTACATGAAATTCCAGTTGTGTAGCATAAACTTGTATATAAATATATTTATTATTTTGCATAAAAAATATGAAGAAAGGCTGAGCTCAAATACATGGCACTGTAACAATAAGTTGATAGATTGAGGAAGCCAGAAAATCTATACAATATCCTATATTACTTGCCTAAAATTGACACAAATCAATTGAGGGTCATAACTTTAGCACTGATGCAATAATTCGTCCATAAATTCAAACTTGGTCACGCGCGATACATTATTCATATTCATTAGCTCACGCAGTGACACATACCCCAGTCCCCAACTTTTTTCCATTCTACAACATATTTATTTGACAATATTATAATTTATTATTCTATAGCATATTTATTTGTTTCAGTATATCGAAAATATTATAATTTATTATTCTATAGCATATTTATTTGTTTTAGTAAATAGAAAATATTATAATTTATAAAAAAAAATATATAAAAAAAAGTAATTACATACTCTTGAATGTTATCCAAAAACGTAATTTGAGAAGAAGGCCCAGAATCACGGACAACTTCAACGGAAAATCACAATAAAATCTTCAGTAATTGATCCAACAATTTTGGAATAACTGTTTACGATAAATAAAATGATAAAAATAAAAAAATAAAAATTTATTTAGGTACACTTTGCTAAAAATATTCATAAAAAAATCTAAAAATTGCCATACAGAAAGAATTCTTAGAGTTTCAGGTAGATATTGAAATTGTGCAAAGAATGACATATTGCGCATATGTGTGACGTTTACCGTTTACGCGTAAACTCAGCTCAAAATAGAAATTTCTAGAAAAGTCATACAAAAGTCGTACTGGGGGTCAAAGGATTTGGAAAGGACAGCTGCTTGCCTGGAACAGTTCTACACAGACAGGACACCAACTACAGACCAACATTTTACCTGGATTACATTTTTCCTTATTATGACAGTCACTAAAAACCAAATGCACCAAAAAAAAATCTTCCAGCTTGCTAAAGAATTAATTCCATGTATGCTGCATCAGATATATTCAGAAAAGCACAGATAAACGTATATATAGCTGGTGAGTTATTTTAAAAGAATTCATTTAAAAAGACATATATAGAACAACATTGTTTTAAAGTCAGTTAAAAATTTATGTATTTTAAAACAATATAAAGTAATTTTGATTGAATTATAATTAGATTCAAGATTAATTCATTGATCATTAAAGGCAAAAGAGTCATTTTTGAACAATAATCCTTTGGACATTATTTTGAAAAATTTATATTGCAAAAGAGTCATTTTTGAACAATAATCCTTTGGACATTATTTTGAAAAATTTATATTAAGAAAAAAAGTAAATTATCGATGATTCAATAATTTAATTTAAAAAGGTTGATAATTAATCAACAAATACCTGTCAAAATTTGACTATACTTTTGAGAACTTATAAATTGAAACTAATTTTAAATTATATCTATATTTTGTTTATACACACACATATATGTATAAAATTTGTGCATATTTTCCAAAGAATTTAATAATGAAAATATTATTGCTGTTAAGTTAAAATAGGATGTAAACATCAGCATGTGCACACATGCCCACCCATATGTAAAATTACATCTTGAAAGTGATGCATGAATTTGTACTTTTTATGCTTATGGTGAGTGTATAGTTGAGCAGGGCTGTTTGGATGTGGTGTGTTCATGATGTTCCAAAGTATGTGATTGGCACTGTCTAGACCTAGATATTGAGCTCACAGAGTAGTCCAGAAGTGTGTAAGTAGGCCTCATGAATAGGCCTTGGTCTCATGAATAGACCTTATCTATACCCCTAAGTCTTACAGAGATGAGCAGGGTTGGCACAAAGCCATTTATTTTTTCTGGATACTACTCTTTGAAGATGATCTGTCTAGGTACTTAGAAGGTGCAGTGTTTAAAAATGAGGTATTTTCTCGTAATGTCATGGAGCTCTCTGCTTTTCATGGCATGGGGAGTTGCAGTTCACATACTCACTTTTACTATCTCATCTTGCCTGCTTCATTAGCAGTAACTAATCAAGCAAAAAGACATTTTTAAATTTATATATTTCTTGGATTCTATAAAATGATATTATCTTTCGTTTATTAAAAAAAAAAAGAGAGACATTTTAAAAGTAAAGCAAACAAGCAAATAATTTTGTTTTAAAAGAAAAAAAAAATGCTAGTATTTATTTCTTTTAAGAAACTAATCGATAAAGAGTAGAACTTACTATAAAATAAGAAAAGCAATTTATATATTTTGAACAATGAATAATTGTGAAAATAATTTTTATTGTCATAACAAGTATGTAAATTTTATGAAATTATTAATTATAAAAGTATTGTTATTTATTGTTTGATAAAATTAAATTTGCTAATAATCTGTGTGATTCTATATACATGTTGTAGTAAACTTAGCATAAGTATTTGTATTATTTAAAACATAATTTAAAAGCTTAATCATGTATTATTTTTATGTAAAAATTAAATATGTTCAGAAATCACACACATATATGTATGCATATATCTGTCAATTGTATTGCATATACCAATGCTTGTCAATTATAAGATATATGTACAATTATAATAATTTTTTTTGTTAATGAATATTAATTGTATATTATAAATTGCATATCTGTACACATATATATGTAAACCATAGTAATAACATGAATTGTCAATTGTAATTTTGTAAATTAATATAACAATCAAAATTTTGAATAGTAATTATGCAAATCACAAATGTAATAATTATTTTCTGTTGAATTGAAATGTCTTCATCATGTATTATAAAACGCAAGTCTGTGTACGGATATATGTATGCATTTATAAATACCCATTAAGAAATTATGCAATTAATGTAATAACTTGAATTTTGTAGTAATCTTGTAAATTATAAAATGATGACTTTATTATTGTATATCATTCAAAATCAGAACCCTTATAAGACCTTAATCATTTATTTTTTTTTGTTATTAATTAACTTATATTTAATTGTTAAAAAGTGTAATCCATCATCTCTTGGTCACATACAGTAATAAAGCTTGTGTTCTCCGAGCTAGATTTCAGACATGGATAAATGGGGATAGATATTTAGTACTTTGGGGCATCCAGAGATGATCAATCATCATCCTGGTTGGCACAAAAAAGGATACTCTTTAAAGACCACCCACTATTATTTTTAATTTTACTTTAGTCTTGTTAAAAATTTAAGTTTTAGTTGGCCAGTACATTAATGGTACTAAATGACCATGATGATCAGCATATTTTAATGTCCCAATATTAATGTTTTGATTTATGATTATTGTGAATTTTAATGGATGGGCACTAAGCTGATGCATCCAAGTTATGTTTAAATAATTGCCCAAGCTGGCAAAGGCTCAATAGTTAGCCTGGTCTAAAGAAGACCCATTTTCTGATCCAGTCACAAGGTTGACTGTTGATTTATATTGTTTATTGTTCAAATCCAGCCACAAGATGGTCTGTTGATTTTATTCTGATATATTTATTCCCATCAGTGATGATGATGGATGATTATTTATTTTGAGTATTACTCATAATTATTTTGACTTATTGATAATGCTGGTTGATATTTAATTATGATTGTAGTTGCTCTTCTGAGTTAACTGGCTGATCTCTCAATGATCTCTCAGAGAGTTCTCCTTCTCTCCCTTAAATCTATCTCATATATACTTTGTAAATATTTCATTTTAAATGGACTTGGATTGATGATGTTTTCCCATCACCCCAGTTAAATTTTACTTTCATTTCCTTCCATTTCCCACCCACCCCTTCCCAATACAATATATATATATATATATATATATATATATATATATAAACTGCATATAAACAGTGTTCATTTTTATATTATAATGAAAGCTTTGGCAAAGCCTTATATTTAACTACTTATACATATACACACACACACATATATATATATATATATATATAATCTAATGATGCAATCTTGCTAATTTAATTGTCTCAGGGTCTTTCTACCTCATTTGTGTCATTAGATGATGATGGAGTATAATAACTATTGGTATGCTTAGTGTCTAAATCAGAGTGGAATGATTTAGAGATAGAATTGGAAAGGCAATGGCTATAAAATCAAAAGCCCAGGAATCCAATTTCGTCATGGGAATTGTTAAATGGTTGGAATTTTTAATATCATTCAATATGCATGAATGAAAGAAAGACACTATCTGCTAAGAACACTGCTATTGTTTTTAAAGAAATCCAAGATTTTGTTTGATTTAAGGCTTTTAAATATTTTAAATTTTGATTTTTTTTAAGTTTATACTGAGAGATGAGTTACAATTTTTTTTTCACCGTTATTCATTTGTAGAAAACGTTTTTTTTGCTTTTTAAAAAGAACCCATTTGTTTAAATTTATATAGGGAAGAGAGATACAAATACACAACTCAAAGTATACATAGATAAATTTTTTATGTTGTAAATAAAATATTAGCATAATTGGATGCATTAAATGGATGATAACTTAAAAGACAAAAGGTAAGATTTTACACATATACACTTTATTAGACATTTAATATATTAACATTAAGTATTAATTAGACTTACTAATAAGTAATTATATATAAATACATTTTCTTGTTTGCATGATTAACAGTTTTATGAATGAACTATATTTAAAAAAAAAACATAAATTAGCAATTTTTGGACATAACCTTAATATACATTTAAATAACATAAACAAAGTAATCATCGTACATCTAGTAATATAGTTTCATATTTAAAATAATAGATATTTTATTGTACATTATACATTATAAGTTTATAATTTTTATTTTGATTGATATTTTAATATTTAAATCACAGTTAGTCTTACTATAGTAAAGACAAATCAATACTTTATTATATTCATATATAGATTCTTATTGAGTTATAAATATAATAAATTTAACCCAGATTTGTTAATAAATATTTGTTTTTGAAGTTAAAATCTATTGCCTCTGGTCTCTAGATTACCATGCATCATTCATACTTCACTCACTAGAATATGTATCATATATGTGTAAAGATTTTTCATATATTCATTAGTAAAAGCCATTAGGGATATATTTAGAGGTCACATTATTGCCATCCTGTTTAAATCCATTCTTGAGCAATCCCGAGTCATAATAGGACCCGCAAGTAGAGAACATTCTAAATATACTATTTTAAAGTATTTGGTCCATTACATATTTGGGCAAGAACAGTAGGTAGAGTCACTATGTTATGTTATCCGGTCCATTACAATATCTTAAATATCTGTCACTACAAAGAATAAAACTATCATTTTGGAGCTGAGATTACTGAGTAATATATTTTAAATTATCTAAGATTATCTTTAAAAAAAATAGAGCAAACCAAGTGTGTTATGGCCTGTTAATTATACTATATATTTTAAAAAACAAACAACTAACGATTGAATTTTATATATCTTTTCTTATATATAGTCAACATTTAATTTAGTTTTTACTTACGCCTATATTAAGTTTATATAGCCATACAGCACATAATTTATTTTTACTATAATTTGTACATTTATATAATTTAAATTCTTTCCTTAATCGTACCACTTTTATATTTAAACCATGTTGGTGCCAGTTTTACTGTACTGGACCATACTTCCCTGTGGAATTCTGCTCCTAATCTTGGAGTGAGCATGAAGTGATCAAGATTTAACAGGAAAAGTAATGGATACCAATTTAGCCTGTCTGTACTTATATATATTGGTACTTTAAGCTGAACTAATAGAAAGAGTGAATTGACAAGACTCTGCCAATTAAAAATATCATTTAGTTGATATCTTACTTGAATGCCTGCCTGAATGTTTAGAATTTATAGTAAGTACACACCTTTGAAGAGTCTATTTAAAAAATAGCTTTTGCATGTCACTCCTAGAAAAGAATAAAAAATGATCCCCCTCCCTAGAAGAATGTGCAATACCATATGTTCAGTGGAACATAAGAATAAGATTTAACACTCGGTAGATTTAACACTCGGTAGAGTGATATCCTGTGTGGCTAGCTCAGTACACTCTATATCCAGGGTCTTCAATGAATAAGTTAAATAGTTATAATAAGTATGTGACTGATAAGAAAAAAGTACATTTTATCAACTAAATAATAATACAAAAATAAAACAATTTTAATATTATGATGAAGTATTTATTTAATCCCAGATATCCACCACCATTTCGTACTTAAAATGATATAATAAAAATAAATAAACAAATTGTTATCACAAACCAGTATATATGTTTGATGCTTTGAAATAGATAAAGTATAAATACAATTTTAAATGAATAAGAAAAATAATAAATCCCTAAAGCTATTTACAATGTTTTATAAAGAATGAAAGTGTTCTGAGCTTCTTATCCTGTAGAAATAAGTTAGGACTTGTGTGATTTGATATATATTTCTTATATAAAACATTTTCAGTTATACAGGCATACACTTCTACTCAGGTCTTTAAAACCTGTTTTATTGATAGCAAAAATAATATAAAAAAACAAACAATTATGCATACATATATTTGCACTATAAAATATTTTATTGATTTTGTATTTTATAACATGTCAATAAGGTTGTGTCAGCTCAGATACCATATAGCACTCAACATGAAATGCTGTATCTATTTGCTTTTATGATAGATAAATTCTTATACATGTATATACATGCAGCACAATTATACACTCACTACTATTTTAAATATAAAGTTATTAGTGGACTTGCTTATGGGGAATTTACAATGAATAAACCCCTTCTGCACTCATTATAAGGTGCCACAGTGACAAAAAGTAACTTAAAAGAATATACAGATAAATACATTTTTAGATACTCAACATGAGGTATCGTATTTACCAAACATTATAAGTGTATGTGCGGATACATACACATGTATATTTGCATATGACAATTTTCCACAAGAAGAAAAACAAGCAGCAATTAAAAAAAAACTAATTGCAACCTTTGCTGAAAATACTAGAATTTGGGATAGAAACATTAATTAAAAGATTTAAATAAAAGCTATATCATTATGCCTGTAATAACCATAAATTCAATATATATATATATATATATGTGTGTGTGTGTGTGTGAGAGAGAGAGAGCCAACTATCTCTCTTTTTTGAAAATGATTAATAAAAATAATAAAAATAAAAAATATATTTCTAATTATTGAAAATATCTGAATGAATTAATTTGGTAATAAATATTTTTAAAAGAAACTTATGTAGGCGTTTTCATCTTCTCCTGACTGAGCTTTGAGCAGGCTTCATTCGACTAGTTGTGCAGTGAGGATTTCATCTCATTTGGGCATAGGCAAGGCAGCTTTTGTCATCATCATGGCCGGCTGGAACTGGTCTGATGACATCTTGGCGTTTTGGACAGAGAAAAAGTGGGTGCACTGGCTGGTTGTCTATCCCATGGTAATTTTACTGGAACCTCTAGTAGATTGCTTCATATTTTTTTGTATATTATAATAATTATGATTATTATTAAATTTTCATCTGCTGTCTCGAATTGTTACTCAAATCCACAAGAAGACTAGAGTTCTTAAAAGAACTATATAATGAATTTCTTCTTAAGAATTTCAGTAATAGTCTGGATGATTGGAGAATTCCGGAGCCAAAGTAGTGAATGTTTTTCCCAGAACAACTGCCAAAGAAAAAATGAATCCCACAACACTCACTAAAACCTATCACCTCACACATACAGAACCAATTTAGGCACCCCCCCCCCTGAGAACCCTTTTAATTTAGTTTATCATTTAGATTATAACATTCTTTTTTATTTTTCTGATTAAATTCTACATTTTAGGGTTTGATATAATGATTCATTTCCATCATGACTACTCAGACCAATTGATTACAGATATTAATTCAAAAGAATTTTATTTTATCTAAAAAAAATAACATTTTTAATTTTAACATTCATTATCAAACATTTTTCTTTTTAATTAAGTTTTTACCAAAGCAATTAATATTTTTTTGATTACAGAATAAAAATTACAGTTTTAGACAAGTAATTAAAAAAATAAAAAATATACACAAATATGTTGGAACAATTACTTTAATTATTTGTTTTACTAATATGTTCCAACATATGATCCATTTGTTCAATAAAGTTTGCTTTTCTCTATTTGAATTTTTCAGAGAAAAGCAAATTACATAAAATGACATATACTGAAAATATACAAAACAATAAAAAAATTAAATAAAACACATCAGTTTATTATATGTGTATTTGTGTACAATATTTTAAATTGGTGTGTGTGAGTATTGTAATGCTGAGACCCAACTTCCATTATTATTATAGCATATTCATATATTCATTGTGTTTAATATATACAAATTTACATATTTATCTGCTGTAATTTTCTTTACAGCAGACTTTGTGCATGGACATTTGATAATGCCTGGCACACTATGTAACAACTAGAGTAGCACTTCAAAGAGAATTTTTTTAAGTGCAAAAATGTCAACAGTATATGATCTTCATTGATTACTGTCTCATTCTAATTGAAATTATAAATGGAAATTTCCATGTATTAAAATACTTTCATCAATTATATCCATTAAAATTATTAAATTATAATACTTGGCTTATTGGTGGAAGAAACTATTATAAAATAGGCAATATAAAGGTTTTTAATATTTTGACTTCTTATAATTATTAAAATAGCCAAAACTCTCTCCATACAGTAGTGCCACTCCAAGCAAGACAGTAAGCAATGGATGACAGAAGGCTTGTGCATAAAATCACTATCTAGTGCCTACTCATCCAATATCCCCAAACAAGTTTCTGGCTTATGGTCTTCATCAGTGAGGAGCCTTGGATCTGAGAGCACTGCACCTAGATCTTAGGATCTAATGCAACCATCCAGCAGCCATCTTTTAACTCTACATAACTACTAAACCATGAGAATAAAATTGAAAACACACAGATATTTTCAATTTAAGCTCAGTAGCTTAAATAGTCATATGGATCTGAACTCAGTTCAGCACCCATACATTTTGGTATCTTTGGCTTTTTTACAACCATAGCCACCACCTTCTTATAAGGCAGGATTAATATTAAACCTTAAAATATCACATGATCACTATCTTCCATGCTTGCTTATAACTGTTGTTAAAATAGGCAAAACTCTCTCTATACAGTAGTGCCACTCTAAGCAAGACAGAGTAATCAGTGGATTCCAGAAGGCTTGTGCACTCTGTCTTGCTTAAAGTGGCACTACTGTATGGAGAGTTTTGCCTATTTTAACAACAGTTATGAGCAAGCATGGAAGATAGTGATCATGTGATGCTCTTATACTTATGTTTATTGTAGTGCTTAATCTTTATATAACAATTAGTGCATTACTTAAAAGAGAATTATTTTTAAATGCAAGAAAAAACACTAATAGTTTGCTATCTTCCTCAGCTTTGAATAGTTAACCTTGATTAGTTACTGTCTTACTAATATCTGACTGTGTTTTTTTAAATTAAAATTACAATGAAAATTTTTTTCACATTAATATATAATAAATTTGCATACAGATATTAGTATGCCTGAAAAAATGTGTTACTTTTCCTTATCAGTTTTCTGTTACGTTTAGTGCATATTCAATGCTGAGTACCATAATCATAGCTGTATTATTACATTTGATTTGCTGCTTTTATAGTATCTATTTAATATTTTTAACATGTAAATGAAATAATTTAAATATTCCACTAGTTTGATAATTGGATCCTATTAAACTATTTGTAATGTTATTTGTGATGTACCAAGCCTCCTTTATTTTTCTCTTTCTGTTATCACATTTTAAGCACACTAGTTTGACATTTTGTGATTTGGAACATCACAAACAACAACATTATAAACACAAGATGTAATAGCATCCAATTATCAAACCAGTAAAATAGGTAAATTATCTCATTTACATATTAAGAATAATAACAGACACTATGAAACAGTTCACCAAATAAAATAACGTGTATATGATTATAGTTCTTGACACCAAATGTGCACTAAATTTAACAGAATAATGATGCAAAAAATAATACACTTTCCAGATCTCTCTCTCCCTCTCTCTTTCTATATCTATCTATCTATCTATCTATCTATCTATCTATCTATCTATCTATCTATCTATCTATCTATCTATCTATCTATCTATCTATCTATCTATCTATCTATCTATCTATCTATCTATCTATCTATCTATCTATCTATCTCATCTATCTATCTATCTATCTATCTATCTATCTATCTATCTATCTATCTATCTATCTATCTATCTATCTATCTATCTATCTATCTATCTATCTATCTATCTATCTATCTATCTATCTATCTATCTATCTATCTATCTATCTATCTATCTATCTATCTATCTATCTATCTATCTATCTATCTATCTATCTATCTATCTATCTATCTATCTATCTATCTATCTATCTATCTATCTATCTATCTATCTATCTATCTATCTATCTATCTATCTATCTATCTATCTATCTATCTATCTATCTATCTATCTATTGTAATGGGCACAGACGACGTTACATTGTTTTTTATTAGTAAACATGAAAATTGAAAATTAAAATTCTATACTAAACTCATATATATATATATAATCGCACAGATGAAAAAAAATTATTAAAATAAAACTTTATTAAAAATAGAAAAAGTATTTTAAAAGCAAAAACTTAAAAAAGATTTAGAGATAAAAATATATCTTTAAGTTTGAAAACAAATTAATTAATGTTATTGAAAAATGGAAATGATTATTTTAATTAGTCAAAGTGAACTAGCCTTTGGGCATTTAAATGTATAAGCGATGGTCAGATAAGAAAACAATAGAAACTAATAGCAAATGAGAGAAATCCATCAGGAAATTGGACCTCAACAGAAGGATCATCATCATCGATGATGTAATGTCAATTGAATCCTTAAAATTAATATAAAGGAAAAGTTTGAAAATTATTAGTTAGTTATTATGAGTGGACAGATATGTGTTAGTGGAGAGTCGGAGGTGAAGGGATTGAAAGATATACTTTCAATTCCTTCAGTTGTTAAAGAAAAAAAAAAGAAACATCGTTTTCTACATTGAGGACCAGCTAAAGTAAAAAACCTCCAGATGAATAAATAAAACAGCCAACAGAATACCAATCTTTTTAGGATGGCATGGGAATTCACATTCAAATGGCAAGCAACAGATAAAGATGAACTGTTTAAAACCATAAGATCTTTATAATTAATGAACATTAAATTAAAAACTTTCCGTATTTAAAATAATTGCAATAGAATCCTATCTGACCAACTTTATTTACTAATAAGTAATTTTAATTTGATGTATTTCTTTTGTAAAATCATTTCCATTTATTTTTTTTGTTCTTTTAAGTTTTATTATGACTGTTTTGTTTTTCATTAAATTAAATTATATAAATGTTCAACTTAAGTCGGGCGTAAATGACTATATAGATTTGTAAAGTTATATTAGGGGAGGGTAATCTTAGGTTATTTGTTTCGTAGTTAAATTAGGTCAATGGATTGGATATATTGGTGTAATTAGTAGATGTAGTACGAGATTCGCTACGGGCAGAATCGCTTTATACGCCGCACACTTCCTTTTTGGCCTATGGAATGCGATTCGTAAGTTGGCAAAATGACCGCAGTCCTTTCCTATGGAGTTTTTTTATTGCTCTTCTTGTCAGATATCTGATGAGAGGCAATTTCTTCTCTTAACCTTTTGTGCTGCCGTATTCGTATTACATTGAATGCATCGATATATCAGCTGCATTGATGTTGGTTTGACTGTGAACTTTTGGCCTAAGGTTAAATAAGGATAGAATATTTTCTTTCAAATGTAAATCTATGTAGTCTATTCATACTCGACACTCTAAATAAAAATGCATTAAATTTAAGTTGGGTATGGACGTTGCATGGATTCGTTATCGGTTAATTATGTTTTTTGGTTTTCATATTTGATCAAAATATATAGACATTCGGTAAATACTGATACCTTACAGTGAGTATCTAAAATGTAATATTTTGGATGTCTTTTAAGTTATTGGTGTCTATGCAGCATCTTATAATGAATGCTATTGGGTTTCTTATAAACTTCCCTCTGCAATTCCACCAATGATTTTATATTTTGATCATTTATGTTTATTTTGAAATGTTTTTGACCGTGTAATCTATGTAACCGATCTATACTCAACATTATAAAACAAACTTTTATAAATCCATCTGTGCGAATTTATAAACTTATAAAAATTAAAAATGTAAATTAAAATCTAAAATAAAAGTTAAAAATGTTGTTAAATGCTAAAGTAAACATATTAAAATGATAAAGCTAAATTTTATATATATATATATGCATAAATAAATGTTTTGTATGTTAATTACTGGCAGTGGCTTATTTTATTCCTTTTTTAATATTGAAATATATCTTAGACAAGAATTTATGTTAAAATATAAATCTCTGCTATTCCACTGAGCTAGTGACAATGGGCTAATGACCGGAATCAAAATTTATATAATAAAAAAAAAAAAATTTTTTTGACTTACGTATTTGCCTACTTTATAAATTTTCTAGGTTCAAATGCCTAGTGGCGCCCTGTAGTGCAGATTACATTAAGTCTAACTTCTCTGGATCATTATAATATATTTATATATTGCACCATTTATTTATAAATGGTACAAATATATTGGCATTTGGTAAAAGCTAGGAAAAAGTAAATTTAGTGATCTTATTAAAAAAAAACAAATTAATTTTTTTTTAGTTTGTATAATTTATTTTTTTAAAATGTACAATGAAAGTTAATTTTTTTTGTCCATATTTTTTTTATCTAATTAAAAATAAAAGTAAAAATTGGAGAGAACGAAAGATACACAAATTACTAATCCAGATAAGCTAAAAGAAAAATATTTTAGCTAATTAAAGATGGCAGAATTATGCTAAAAAAATATGGTCTTCATAACTGAAAAATATAAAAGAATGCACAAGATTATCAACATGTATTTTTGACAAACAAAAGGTATATGCAGAAGTCTGAAAACTGGACCCTGAGTATAAAATGCAAGAAACCAGTTTGATCAGGGTCTTGTTTTGACGGTTTTTCCTATGGTTGGTCCTGCATAACACAAATATATCCAGGACCACTATATGCTGAAATAATTCTGCATGTTGGAGTGGGCTGGGGTTTTTGCTGACATCATTCCTGAAGATGGACACCAGAAACTCTTTCATGACCAACCAGTAAAATAGACCAAGATCAACTTATAAATGATGGACGAGCACATTTTCCCACAAAAAACTATGCATAGCAGTCTACAAACTTTGTGAACTTGCTAAACTTATCGGTAAGCTAAGATTAACTTTTCCCAGTTGTGACGTAAAGTCTGTGAATGTTTTAAAAAAATAAGCTTAAAATAATCCCGATATAGACTTTCATTTTATTGTTCAAGAGAGTCTTATTTACCCAAGAACTTTAATTGTTTAATTGTTATTTTTTATTAATGGATTCATGTCTGGATTAGTGTGTGTTCTCTCCAGTTTTATGTAATTAGTAATTTATCTTTAAACATTTTAATTTGTTAGAATAAAAATATTTATTTCTAATACCAATTTTTCCTTATATGTTATTGATGATTATTATTAAATTTATTAAGATTAGTTTAGTAAGATTTGAAAATATAATTTACTTTTGCCAATATGTGTTGACTAAGCTCCAGGAATAATAATATCTAGAAAATAACTGTAGTTACGATAAAATATTATACCGATTCTTTTAAAAGCATTTTTGTTTTTAATTTTCAAGATGCAATGTGATGGATTTTGGTGGATTCTTATATGAATCCAGGTGCCCTTATAAAAGAAATAGAAGCTGATTTTGTCAATAGTATAAATCATAACAATTACTAAGTAGAGTTGATCAGGAAATATAGTTATGTTTTTAGAAATAGGAATGAAACATTCTTCTTTTTCCATAACTTGATCAACTCATGCATTTTATGTGTAAAAGAGACCTAGTTAGATGTGCAAAATGCTTCAATGGTGCCCAACTTGGAGTTTTGATGCACCAACCACAACCTGACATACATTGTAATGGTATAAGGAACATTACAATGATGACAAAAAAACCATAGCTGGAGAATAAATAGTAGTTTAAAAAAACTAACTAACTCATTAAACCCTGATTATACAAATATAAAAGTATTTTTTTAATATGACTTACAGAAAGAAAAAAATATATTTTTTTAATATGTCTAAAAAAGCATCGTGGCTGATGTAGATGTAAGCGACAAGTATTTGACTGGATAGGCATTTACTGGAGAAAGAAAAAAGCATAGCTCCGAGTTCTTATATGCAGTATATAACATAAGTCCTTCTTTAAATGCCCACCAGTCTATTTCTAGCAGGGATCTTGAAAAAAGACAGGGTGGACCAAGTTGCTGTGAGCCTATAAGACTCAAAACGATGAGAAATGCTTGTATGTGCTTATACCTTGGGCTTCTTATCATTAGTATTGTGCTTGAGTGGAAAGGACACCTTTGAATGTGAAAATGTTTTTCATTTCTACCATGTTAGACCCAACAGGGGGCATTAAAGCTACACATCACTTGTGAATGAGTCTATAAACTATATCAGCACAATAATATAAAAAAGAATCACACATGAATATGGTCTTAAAGCTTAAGAATAAAATAAGTTTAAACTCCTATTTTATTCTCATCTTCTGGCCCCAGTGGTATGTACCATTTATTTATATATGGTACAAATATATTGACATTTGGTAAAAGCTAGGACTAAGTAAATTTAGCGATCTTATTAAAAAGATGAAATTAATTTTTTTTTAGTGTGAATAATTTATTTTTTTAAAACGTACAATGAAAGTTAAATTTTTGTCCATATTTTTTTTAACTAATTAAAAATAAAAGTAAAAATTGGAGAGAACAAAAGACACACAAATTATTAATCTAGATAAGCTAAAAGAAAAATATTTTAGCTAATTAAAGGTGACAGAATTATGCTAAAAAAATAAAAACTTTGTAACTGAAAAATATAAAAGAATGCACAAGATTATCAATGTGTATTTTTGACAAACAAAAGGTATGTGCAGAAGTCTGAAAACTGGACCCTGAGTATAAAAAGAAAGAGAGCAGTTTGATCCGGGTCTTGTTTTGTCTGTTTTTCCTATGGTTGGTCCTGGATAACAGAAATATATCCAGGACCACTCTACACTGAAATAATTCTGCATGTTGGAGTGGGCTGGGGTTTTTGATGACATCATTTCTGATGATGGACGCCAGAAAAGCCTTCATGACCAACCAGTAGGATAGACCAAGATTAACTTATAACTGATGGCCGAGCTCATTCTCCCACAAAGAAAACTATGCATAGTAATCTACAAGCTATGTGAACTCATTAAACTTACCAGTAAGCTAAGATTAACTTTTTCTGATTGAGACTTAATATTTGCAAACAACTTTTTAAAAAAATAAGCTTAAAATAATCCCGATATAGACTTTAATTTTATTGTTCAAGAGATTTTTGTTTACCCAAGAACTTTAATTGTTATTTTTTATTAATGGATTTATGTCTGGATTAGCGTGTGTTCTCTACAGTTTTTTTAAATTAGTAATTTACCTTTAAACATTTTTATTTGTTAGAATAAAAATATTTATTTTTAATACCAACTTTTTCTTGTACATTATTGATGATTATTATTAAATTTATTAATATTAGTTTAGTAAGATTTGAAAATATAATTTACCTTTGCCAATAAGCTCCAGGAATAATAATATTTAGAAAATAACTAATTACAGTAAAATATGATACCGATTCTTTTAAAAGCATTTTTCTTTTAATTTTCGAGACACGATGCAACAGATTTTGGTGGAATCTTATATGAATCTTGTCACCCTTATAAAAGAAATAAAAACTGATACCATCGATAGCATAAATTGTAACAATTACTAGATAGAGTTGATCAGGAAATATAGTTATGTTTTTAGAAATAGTAATAAAACTTTCTTCTTTTTCCATAACTTGATCAACTCACACATTTTGTGTGTAGCAGAGACTAGTCAGATGGGTAAAACACTTCAATATATATATATATATATATATATATATATATATATATAATTGCTTTAGTAGTTTGTATATCATTTATAGTATTTAGAGAAACCTTGCATGACATGTGGTAGCCACTGGGTACTGTTAAAAACCATTCATAATTATACATAGTCAATTCAAGAGAAAAAACAAAAATCAAATGTAAATATCTATGTATTTGTCTGAAGGTTTGTAATGATGGTATATTATTAGATGTGATATGTTGAACTATTTCCATCATCTATGAGTTAATGTTGAATGTATTGAAAATTTTAAACTTTATTTAAACTTTCCAAATACAAACAAGTTGTTAGTAATAACACACAAATAGACATCACAGGTTAATAATAACACAACATTTTGAATAGTATTATTTTCTACTCTTCTTCAGGTGTTGCCGGCCTATATGCACAGGGACAATATTCACTTAAAAGTTGAACTCATACCTTTAGATTCTTGAACATCGAATTTAAGGCAAACTCTTTTGACAGAATAGCTCAGTTGGTAGAGCATTTGCTTTAAATTCGATATTCAAGAATCTAAAGGTGTGAGTTCAATTTCTAAGTGAATATTCTCACTGTGCATATAGGCCAGCAACACCTGAAGAAGAGTGGAGAATAATACTACCTGAAACATTGTGTAATTACTAACCTGTGTTGTCTAATTGCACATTATTACTAATAAATTGTTTGTATTTGGAAAGTTTAAATAAAGTTTAAAATTTTTAATACATTCAACATTAACTCATAGATGATGAAAATAATCCAACATATCACATCTAAATATCTATGAATTTTATTTAATTTTAATTAATTTTGTACTCACGAACAATATCCAATCTAAATATAATATGTGAGTCAGAAGATTGTTGTGTTATCTGTGAGTCACAAAAGGCTTATGTAAAAAAATTTCTGTTTATTGAATTATATATTTTTAAGTATGCATGTAAAGACATTATTTTGTAGCATCAGAAATCCCGAAGGAGCTGTTAATTATTAAAAAAATGTTCATATAAAAAGTATCCATGTTTTAAGTATATTTCTTAAATCTATGGAATATCTCATTGAAAATATTATGATATATAGAGTGTCTCTCTAGAAGTCACTAAAAGTATGCTGACTAACAGGTTTTATGGTATAGTTATTTGAAGATAAAAGGGTGATGTGCTCCATTAATTTATGTCAAATCTTGTAATGATAAGTTGTTTTCTGCTTTTCTGATGATGTGGTATGTTATCGGAATTTTAAAAAAAACTGTCATATTAAACTGCCTATCTAAGAAAAAATTAATAATTAAAAATAGTGATGGATTTATTTTTAAAGCATTAATATCTATGACTTTAAAAAAGGTACTCTAATGGTTTCAATAATTTTACAGAAAATTAAAGTAAAATTTTATTGATGTTAAATGTTATTACCTAAGAAAGCATCTGATATTCAAGAATTGTTATAATTCATTAAAAAATATAATTCTATATATTAAATTATCGATTTACTTCTGTTTAAAATCCTCTAATCACCACTCCCTCCTTTTTTTAATTGTTTGAAGTGTTTTAATTATAGAATTATGTATTAACTTATATATGCACACAAGCTAAAAAAAAGTTAAGTGACTGATAAGTTCATTTTTTATTAATTATTTTTTAAAAAACATCTACAAGTTAAATTATTGTAATGTTTAAAAATCAATAATTTAGTACAGCATTAGTCTTTCAAACATGCACTGCTTGTATTTAAAGTTTTAAATTGATGTGCACTCACCCATCAGTAAAAGTTTTAAAAATACAAACTGAATCACTTGTTCTTAGAGATTATTCTTACATAAGCAATCACTACTGACCATACTTTATTAAGGACTTGATTCTATTCTGTGCATGATATTTCAATTGACAACTGAATTGTACAAATTTTGATGTTATCTCACAAGGAAGTGAAAGTATTTCATTTTTAAACACATATAATTAAATGTATATTAGTTTAGAATATTTATAAATCAATAATTTAATGAAGCATAAATAGGTATTTATGTTGAAAGATATTAACCTTCCAAAATGTGCTGTTTGTATATAAAGTTTAAATCTACACATACTTACTCACAGCAAGAGTTTTAAAAACACAAGTGAATTGCTTGTGCTTAGAGTTTATTGACCATGCTTACTCAGAGTTGATTCTATTCTGTACATGATGTTTTAATTGACAACAGAATTATATAAATTTTCATGTTATTTCACAGGGAAAAAAGTATCTCATTTTTAATCACCTGCAACTAAATGTATATTAGTTTAAAATATATATAAATTAATAATTTTGCATACAAACAATACATATCTCAAAACTTAATTTCCTTCAATGTGATTACATATTTATACTGCACAAAATTATTGATTTATAAATATTCTAAACTAATATAAATTTAATCACAAGTAATTAAAAATAAAATACTTTCTCTTCACTGTGAGATAATATCAAAATTTGTACGGTTAAGTTCTCAATTAAAACATCAAGCACAGAATAGAATCATGCCCTGAATTAAGCATGATCAGTAAGAGTTGGTTTATATATGAATAAACTCTAATCACAAGTGATTCACTTGTGTTTTTAAAACTCTTATTGATGAATGAGTACACATTGATATAAAACTTTAAATATAAACAGTGCATATTGGGAAGATTAATTTCCTTCAATGAGATTAATTATTGTAATGTTAAAGATTAATTGAATAGTTTTGTTTATTCTCAGAATGTAAATATATAAGTATAAAATTTTTTTCTGATAAAATCTTATAAGGAAGAGAGAAAGTTATATTGTACTTGTTTATTTATTTATATTTTTCTCTTATTTAGTACAATAATAGTAGTTTAATTATTTGAAGAGGAGAATGGAATACTGCACAGAAATACTTTCAGAATAGATTAATGTTATAAAGTAAATATTAAAGGATATATTTAAATCTAGTTTTCACTAATAAAAGTCTTTAACCTTGTGTTTATTATCATCACAAGTAGTTCATTCTTTGATAGGAGATATTAATATTTCATTATTGTTATTGATAGAAAAATACCCATTCCTTTTCTTCTATTCTTCTGTCTAGAGCTGTAACATTTAATTAGTGAATCATGGTTATATATCAGATAACAACTGGAAATAACAATGACAAAAAAGTGCAATAATTTTTTGTTGTTGATAGTTCAAACATGAATTTGGGGAAAAAGTTTCCAAAAATAAAAATAGATGCTGGTATTAAGTAGATGATTCTGTTTTATATACTGAGAAAGAATGATTTTAACAAATCTCTCTTGGGTTGAGAAGATTGACTCTCTTTTATATACTATGAAAGCTTTAAATCTTTTCACTGATTAAGAGGATTATTTTATAAGTAAATAATGTATTTAAAAATATAATCATTAACCTTAGATAAATGAACTGTAAGTCACTTCTAAATAAAATAGCATTCAGCTTGATCATTATCATTGTTGGAGTTTATAATATTGAATATAATAAAAAAAACAGTATTTTCTAATTTATTACATTTATAAATTAGAAATGTTTTTCATTATATCTAGTATTATAAACTCCACCAATGATAATGAGCAAACTAAAGTCCATTTTATTTGGAAGTGATATGTACATTAATGGTTTTAAGACCTGTAGAGGTCCCTACTATCGCATTTTATACGCATGTGATTGAGGCTACAGCCTTAATGAATATTATTAAATAATATAGTAACTTGATGAGTGTATGCAGTCCAATACCTCCACCTCTTCTGTTACAATATATATAAAACTTTTATTTTTAATTTAAAATACATATATATTTTTCTCATATACGAAAAAAAAAAACAATACAGAATTGATTGTTTGGCTTATATTTCAAATTATGTATACGAATATATTTACTAGAGTGTCTTGCAGGATTTAATTTACATTCATTTTTCATTTGCTAATATAGTGTGTGTATGCATTTATATAAATTATGTCAAATAACTTGTTAACTATTCTAATTTTTTTTTTTTTTACATTTAAAAATTGTTTAACAATTTATAAGTTAAAAAGTAAATATTTAAAAATTAATTAAATACAATAATTTTACACCAAATACCATAAAACTAAAAAAATCAGTTGTGTAAAAACAAACAAGCAAAAAATCTTTATACTATAAAGAAATAGTTGGATTTCGAGTCCTAATTTAATAATGTTTTTACTAAAATATATTTTTTATTTCTAATATTACTCTTATGAATAATCAAAAACAGTTGTTGGTAAAATATCAATGATATGGAGATTTTTGTCTTTTGTGGGAGTGTTTATGGCTTTGCAAAAAAATGATTGCCTTTTTTTCTCAGCAATGTTTTCAGAAATTCGTGGTAAAAAAATGGGCTCAGGTCCAGTAAGTTCTTCTTCTTCTTCTGGAAGATCGGATAAAAATTGCTGTTTTTCTAGTTCTGGTTTTGAAAGAACATTTTTCCATAAAGGTCTCTCATTTAATTTGCTTTTTCTTAAAGGGTAACTGTAACTATAATCCTCAGTAGCAGTAAACATACGATTTCTACCTGTAAAAGATAACTTTTCAGTTTTGCGTTTTTTGATATCATCAATAACAGTTTGTTTATAACATTTCCATATATTATCATTATGAAAAGCCCGACATAAATTCTCATTGTTAGGATATTTAAAAATAAATCGTTGAATTATCTCATATGAGTCTTCATTATTCATGGTCAAAAAATTAGCTGTAGGTATTCGAATCACTTCACAACCTTTGCTCATAAGAATTATATTAGGCATGGGTTCATTTATCAGAACATTTACTCCCTATAGCAAAAAAGTAAAAAAAATTAAATATATAAATATAATAACAAATGTATAGTAGTTATTGAATATAAAGGTTACTTACAAATACATGACCTCTATATAAAGTATTTACTCTAATAAATGCTCCCACACCATCAGGATTTAATTGAACAGTATCGTTTTCATTGATAATGTATTCACTTGATATATTTGAAGTTTTACTTTTCCCCAGCCTTAAATATATATATATATATATTTAAATTTTATACATGTATATGTGTGTATTATTAAGACATTTAAAACTTCTCTATCACACACATTATTGAAAGAAAATTCTAATCTTAAAAAAAATATTACTCATAGAAAAAGAGAGATGACATTGAATTATTCATGTATTTATATATATATCTAAAAGCAAATATATTAATGTTTAACTGAGTTAAAATTTATATATATATATATATATATTGTACCCTTTTGTTCAGGTAAGAATGAATTTAGATCAATTTACTAGAAAATTTTAAATTTCAAAGCTAATTAAGAGCATGATGTATATAATGTGCTGAGGATCTTTTAAAAATCTAGTTAGAGTAAATAAAAATATTTACTGTATAATATTGTGTTAGTATTTAAAAAAAAACAGTTAACTAAAGATAAATTATAATATTGTATGGTTGGGAAAACTGGCCATAATAAATACTGCATTAATAAGTCTTGTAAATAAATGTTTAAAGTAAATTTTAAAGTAATAACTTAAAGTTGAATAAATAGACTATTTAATAATTCTACTTAAAATATCATTTGATTAAAAGTGGTAATATGGGAGACAAGTGCATATTTGATTTATAATATTAAAATAATTATTCTAAATTTTGCTATAATATTATTTTTATGTAATATTTTGTAAATGAAATCATTTATTTTATTTTCAATTAAATTATGAGTGTTTCATATATTTTTATAAATCACTTGTGGTGTAGATATTCACACGTGCACTTGCAGAGTTTTCCTAGTAAAGTTGCAAAACTATTTAAAATTCTAATATAAGATTTAAAAAATAGTAGATTTGTTTATCCCAGAATAAAATAATATTAGCTGTTATAAATATTAAGTTGGGTCTTTAAAATGAATGTTATAAGTAAAAATTAGATTTTTATTTTGTTTTAAAAGATAACTCCATTTTAAAAAAGTTAAAAGTAATAATAAATATTACGATATGATTTTTAAAAGTTATTTTAAAGTGTTTGGTATGTGTAAATAAAATATGAAAATTAACTAACAATTAAATAATATAATAAATAATAAATATTTAGTAAATTATTATTTATTTTAATTTTAAGGCAGCGTTTCTGGCCAGGGAAATAAAATAAGCATTGTTGAATTGACCAATCAAATGTGTAGCTTGGGAGGTATAAAACAGGTGCACAACTATTTTTCAGGGTACTACAACTGTTATCACTATGGCTACATCTTCTAGGAGTAAGTTATATTAAACAACTGAATCTCTGGTAATTTACAGTTTTAAAAATTAGGTGTATGAGTAATAGTCAATTTTATTTATTTTAACATTCTAAAAGAATGTACAGTAATTTATTATTAAAAGATCATGTAATACAGAGATGCGAGGCTAAAAATTAAGTAATTCCTTACTAACCAATTTATCAAGCCAAATTTTAACATCGCATTAAACATGAAGCAACCATTGTTAAATTTTAAATTATGTGGAAAACATCAAAATTATGATTTTTTCATTGGGCATAGAATGTTGCCTATCATAATAAATAATCTTTATTTGCTATGGAGATTAGTAAGTTGGACATCATGAAAAAAATTCAAGAAAATTCAACAGAAACGGAAATTAGAAAATATGAAATATTTTATTCAAAAAGCTTACTGAAAATAAAATAGCAAATTTTAAAAAAACTTTTTACTTGGCAAAAGAATTATTTTTGAAATATTTCTTTATGAAGAAATATTTATAATCTATTTTAAAGCCATTTTTTAACAATATAAATATTAAGATCGTGAGCAAAACGCTTCATATTGTATTCAGAAGGAATTTAAAAAAATAAGTTAATTAATGTATGCTGGACATACAAAAATATATTAAAACTATTTATGGATATTTTAAACTGTGTAGTAAATTGGGGAATGTTAAAATTTTGAAGCTGTACCAGAGAACATAGACTATCAGGAAATTTGGCTAGAAGTAACAAAAACTTTGAAATTATTTCATTGCATAATGTTAAAAATATTTTCAATATTTTATTTAGTAAAGAACGGAATTCATGAATTATTTTAAAAAAACTTTTAGAAGCAAAGCAATGGTTATCTAAGTTAAGCAGGATATTATAATGTTAATTTACCATATTTTTTGTTTTGGAATAGTCATACATTTTTGTTAAAAGTGGAACTATTAGAGCATGTGTAGTTTTGGCATCAGAAGTGTGATCAACAGCACTGTATCAGGAGAAGAAGACATTCTCTTTAATGAACTTTTTGAATTTCTTTTCATAAATATTGTCTTATATTTATTTTTTACTAACTTTCATATTTATGCTTATTCATAGAATAGGAATAGGGCAGGAACATAAAACATTAAATTAATTACTAACCTAGTGATTAGATTATTATAAAAAATCTTTAATAATTTTTTTAAAAAAACCTTAATATTTTTAAAGTGTGATAATGTGGAATATATGATAATTAAATACTGTTTTATTTAGTTCATGATCCAGAAATATCAATTGAGTAATCACCAGTGAAGATATTATTGATGGTAACAGTTGTAAGAATATTGATAATTTTATAATGTATTTTATAATTTTTTTTGGTGTGGATGTATGAGAACATATATGAAAAACATGATGCATACACACAACATATAATTTATTTATTCATTTTAAAAAATATGCATACTTTTATTTATATTATAAGTATATTTTAATATAAGAGAAATATAAGTATATGATTCTACTATAACTGAACTTAATGTTTACTTTAAGTGAGTAAGGTAGTAAAGTGGTATATTGATACTGATTGTTTATATTTTTGGGTTTAAGAGTTATCAAAGAATGAAGTATTCTTTTCTTATTGAGCAGTTAGATTGTTATTTATACGTGAATTTATTTATTATTATAGAAATGTGGGAAGAATTTAGTGATGTAAGGTGATAGATCTCTAATAATAATAGCTTGGTAGTAAGTTAAATAAAACTGATGTAATATTTTATGTAGGATTTATTTATATTGCAATAAGGGTAGTTGGTAATAATGATTATGCTTAGCCCTATAGTTTGTATATGTTCATGGCAGTGTTTATGTGTGTTGAAGTTGAATGTTCCATAGAGCTAAATAAATAGCCTGGACATTACATTTAGTAGTAGAGGTTATTAGACAAAGAAGTCATACCTCATTTATCATACACTGTTACCATGATGATTATTGGATAGTGGTATTATTGAATTAAAACTCTAGTTTATTCCATATACTTACCTGTTTATTTACTATCCAAATTTCTCAGGTTGCATTGAGAAAGTCGGTATTTAAAATATGAAATAATGAAGTTTGAAGTGCAGAATTGTTATTGAAAAAAATAAGATAGGTTATATTATTTTAAGTAAAGATAGAAATAAATGCAAAGAATACAAAAATATGGTTTGTCAGTAAAGAATCATAAAACTTTTCATATTTGGGATTGATTATTATTTATTACAAATGGATAAATGATAATTAAAGTGGGTTTATAAAGATGTTGTTTAATTATTCAGTTTTAAAAAACTTAATTATGATGCATATTTTTACAAGTAAAGGGATAAAATTAAATCGTATTTTTGAAGAATATAAGTAATCATAAGTTTTATAAAAGTTATTTTATAATAACAATACATCAGTACATACATTCTATCTGACATTAAAATTAATAATTAGTAAGCAGTTTAGTTTAATTGCTATGCTATTAATTAAGATTATTCACATTATTAATAAGTTAGGAATGACTATATGGAATAGTAAAATTATTTTTTGAAAAGAACTAAATAATAATAAACGCATATTGAACCAATTAATTTATCTTTTATTTTTAAAAGAACTTACTGACTTAATGAAACTTAATGGAGATGTAATGGAGATACTATGATAATATTTTTTAGAAATAGTAGATATTTTTTTTTATAAACAATGTTCTGTATTCTGATTGATTTTACTTTATTTTTTTTTTTGAAAGTACATAAAAGAATAAACAAAGTTTATGAATATTGTAAATAATGTACATATTTTAGTGTTGAGTTTGTTTTATAAACTTTGGTGTTGACTGAATTTCTCCACATGACAATTACATAATCACAGATAACTAGAATTAAGATATAATATTTGCACAACATAAATAAAACTATTATTTAAGAATTATAATATTTTCTTGATATGATTTTCTTTAAAAAACTTCATTTATTATATCATTATTATGGTCATAGAATAACCATAAAATATTTTACACAGAATTATAGTATTATTTTTGGTTGCCACATATTTTTCAGATTATAAGATCATACCATATATTTATTTAAGATGCCCTATGGATAATAAAAGATTATATTATATTATTATTTATTATTATACATGCTTAATAGTACAATGAGAAAAAGATGAAATTAAAGTATACATTGAAGATTATTATTATTATTTTATTATTATTAATATTAGCCAGCTGTAGTTAGGAATGATATTAAATCCCTTATCATGCTTGATTACAACGATTATAATTGCCTAAAATTATTTTAAAAGAACCTGAGATTATTTAAGCTAGATTATTTAGATAAAGATATGAGGATTATTTTATTGAGATAATTTTAATTAATTAAGTAACTATTGAAGACGTAGGTATGCTATAGATTTATTGTTTGAGATAATAGTAGGGAATAGTATTCTTATGCCACTGAGATAGTATCTTATGGGATATTGGCTCAATGTATTCGTCTTGCCACTTGTAAACTCACTTTATAGTCTCATGATTTTTATTAGATATTTATTTATTTAATTTAGGAAACAGAACTATATTATTATTTATTAGTTAAAGCTAGTTTAATGATTTATAGTATTAAAGGGTATATTATTACTGATTGGATACATTTTTAAGTGAACATAATTATTTATTTGAGCTAGACCAATTTGGTATTATTATATATTTTCCCAAAGTGAGGGTACACAATAAATATATATATATATGAAAAACAAAAAAACACAAGTTATAAAACTTCCTAACGCTTGTATTTATGATAACAGATGGCATTCTACCAAAAACACCGTCAAGCGTAGTTTTTTGTTTACATAAACGTCAGAGCGAGTATTTACTATCTCTAACTTTAATTCCACTTTCAGGTCATGATTTCAAGCTATTTGCTATCATCAGTGAAAGACAGGAATAAGAAACTAGATCTAAACACAAACTCTGAGCATTTATGAAACAGTTTCTATTCAGCTTGCAAGCGTGAATCTCTTAGACACGGTAATGTCTTCAAACTCAGCATAGCAAGCCAGATAGCTACATGGGTCTGATCTCAGTTCAGCATCACCACATAGTAGAAGCCTCTGCAATATACATCATTGCAAGAAAGACCTCAAAGGGACATTTATGAAAAACAAAAAAACACAAGTTAAAAAACTTGCTAATGCTTGTATTTATGATAACAGATGGCGTTCTACCAAAAACACCGTCAAGCGTAGTTTTTTGTTTATATAAACATCAGAGCGAGTATTCACTATCTCTAACTTTAATTCCACTTTCAGATCATGATTTCAAGCTATTTGCTATCATCAGTGAAAGACAGGAATAAGAAACTAGATCTAAACACAAACTCTGAGCATTTATGAAACAGTTTCTATTCAGCTTGCAAGCGTGATGTTTATGTAAACAAAAAACTATGCTTGACGGTGTTTTTGGTAGAACGCCATCTGTTATCATAAATACAAGCGTTAGCAAGTTTTTTAACTTGTGTTTTTTTGTTTTTCATAAATGTACCTTTGAGGTCTTTCTTGCAATGATGTATATTGCAGAGGCTTCTACTATGTGGTGATGCTGAACTGAGATCAGACCCATGTAGCTATCTGGCTTGCTATGCTGAGTTTGAAGACATTAATGTGTCTAAGAGATTCATGCTTGCAAGCTGAATAGAAACTGTTTCATAAATGCTCAGAGTTTGTGTTTAGATCTAGTTTCTTATTCCTGTCTTTCACTGACGATAGCAAATAGCTTGAAATCATGACCTGAAAGTGGAATTACAGTTAGAGATAGTGAATACTCGCTCTGACGTTTATGTAAACAAAAAACTACGCTTGACGGTGTTTTTGGTAGAACGCCATCTGTTATCATATATATATATATGGAAATAGACTGCTTATATATGTTGAAATTATTTCAACTTAATGCAATTTATTTGGTTGCCACCTGAAATGAAACATTTACATATTAAAACTATTTGATTTAATATGATGATGATGATGATGACCATTTATTTGCAATACTTGGCCAAATCATAAAGAATATAAATTATTCCCGATGAAAAAACATGAAATAAATACAAAAAACAGACACTATTACAAATAAAAATGTTAACACACTATTTAAATCAATAACAAAACTGGAGCTTATTATAAAATATAATTATCAGTCAAAATATAATTTTTTTTAATAAACCCATTCTCCCAATTTTTTATGTTATTGTTTAATTCACATAAAAGTAGAAAAACAATAATAATTTATAAAGTGTTTATGGTTTTTTTGATTAATTTAAACATTAATCTTTACTATATTTTATAACATTAATACAGTTTTATGATCGAGTACCTTTTCTGTAAAGCAAACGCTTGGTCTTTAATGTATTTAAAAAAACTCTACATATGGACAAACTCATAAATATAATACATTTATTTAACTTATAAATGACCTATTATAAACACATGCATATATCTAATGTAGAATAACTATAACTGGTGCACCTTTCTACAATAGTAACTCTAGGGATGATCACTTCTGGTTCAAATCCAATTTAATAAAACAACTTCATTACAAAAATGATTCTTTTGAATCCAATTCCTAATTTAATAGAATAAAATCTGAATAAATTTTTCCATATAAATACAGATAAATTTTAACTAAGATGTGATATGTTGGACTATTTCCATCATTTATGAGTGAATGTTAAATGTATCGAAAATTTTAAACTTTATTTAAACTTTCCAAATACATCAACTTGTCAGTAATAACACACAAATAGACAATACAGATTAAGTTTAAAATTTTCGATACATTTAACATTCACTCATAAATGATGGAAATAGTCCAACATATCACATCTTATAATATATCATCATTACAAGCCTTCAGACATATATTTTAACTATTCAACAATTAACAAACAACTGCATATACATTATAAGGTCACCTACACAAAATCTAATTCACAGCAATAAAAAAGAGCTAGGGCAAATGAACTTGATGTATTCCAAAAAATCTTTAACTAAATTACTAATAATTATTGCCTTCATACGTAACACTTGGATGCTTTATTTTACATTTTTTTAACCTGCATGATATTTTTTTTTAAGTGTCATAGCATTGGCTGGGACATGTGCTGACCTCTTGACCACCAATGCAAGACAACCTGCATGATACTTTACATTCTTTTAAAACGAATATGACATCTTTGATTATTTTCTAAATGACAATTTTTATATTACCCCTCCTCTTTAACAAACGAAAACATTTGCTCAACAGCTATATTGATGAAAGGTTCCTTTTTTAAAAATGTTAACAAATCATAACCTATATATACATATATATATTGTAATGGTCAGGTTTGTACATTTTCTCAGCAGACCGAGAGTCCGAGCCAGAGAACCAAAAGCTGACCAAGTCAGGATAGTAATATCCTATGTCTGATCATACCTCCATTCTTTTATTCACGCTTCCAAGTCAACCCATAGTGAATGACATGCCTGAGGTTACATTCGATATCTCTTTATTCCCATTCCAGCAATAGCAAAGCAGTAAAACATGAGACATCCTCCCCCCATTACATATTATATAACTTAACTAGTGATTCATAAGGTAATGAGCAAGAATGGAGACTGATATAAATTTATATTTCATAAATTTAATATAATACTTAATAAATAATAAAGCAAAGTAAATTGGGTATAGCTTACTTACACACAGGTGAGTGAATACTCCGGGTTATAAAGAATATATTACAATAAGTGGTGAGTGACTCAGGGTTACAAAGCTAATTATATAGGGCTCAGATGCAGGTGAGTGGTTCAGGGTTATAAAATAACATCATAAAGCAACTTATATAGAGCTCACACACAGGTGAGTGGATGCTCAGGGTTACAAATGATTTAATTAGTTTATGACTTTTTAATAGGCTTACACCATCTTCCATGTCTGAACTCACCCTATGTTCTATATAGTGGAAATAAGTAATGGTTAGAGTGATCAATTTATTGGTAACTGATAGGGATTATATTATTATTACTAAGTTTAAACTTAACTATAAAAATATTTGCATGTTATAATTGCTATACAGATAAATGCATTAACTCAGATTCCAAATCAGATCAAAGCTGAAGTTACTTTCTAGGGAAGCTGAACTGAAGTGTGGCAGTCGAACATCAGATTCTAGTGCATTATAAACTATAGTATCAGAATAAATGTGCCTTGAATGTATTCATAATTGAGGTTTATTACCTTGTAAATGATTCACCAAACCGGTCTGCTTGCTATAATTGAAGAGGCCTTTTTTATTAAAGTGAGCAAAAGAGTGGCTTATGAGCCCTTTGGAACGCTTTGGTTCTTCAAATATAAATGTCACAGTTGCCTAAACTTTCGAGTGTGACTTGATGTGGAAACGATACTAATGTAGGCCATTATAGATATAGTAAAAAGATATGCATATTTATGCTAACTAACAACATATTCACAATGCTAAATTAATATTTATAAATTAATTACGCCAAAATCTTAGTTTCTTTCAGTACTACTACCACCAATCAGTTCATAAAGGAGATTATGAAGTTACATGGTAAAGGCGATAATGAGAATCTGATTTAAGGCTCTCTGCATAGCATCTTAATCTTTAATTAAATGGAGTTATAGCTAAAGTTTAAATATTTATTAGAACTTGAAACATTAATTATATGTAGTATAAGTTCCATCTAATATCAAATGAACTGATTTTTAAATAATCTAAGTCAAATATGGATTAGTGAATAGCTTACACAAAATATTGATTCTTAAATAAATTACTCAAATATTAATTTTAAATAACTCATCAAAAAGGCCTTACTAATAATGCAAAATGTGTTTTAAATAACTTATGCAAAGCCTACATTTTAAATAGCTTGCATAAAATATACTTTTTAAATAACTGGCAAAATACATATTTTAAATAACTTACGCAAATATACATCTTGGGTAACATGAGCAAAATCTGCATTTTAAATAACATATGCAAAATATACATTTTAAATAACTTTAGCAAAATATTTTCATTTTAAATAACTTGAGCAAAAGATACATTTTAAATAACTTATTTGGGCATTATAAGTAACTGATTCACTCTAGCGTAAAGAATAGTTTTATTTCAGAAGGGAGTTTTGACTATATTTTTTATATAACAATAATCTGACATAATGGCAAAAGTGATTACTCACCCCCCTCCCCCAATAAATCATTAAACATACAAAACTCTGTTCTGATGAACATAGAATAAATTAATAAACATGAACTTAAAACTAAAGACAGATGGCATAAAAATAAATTGCATAAAATGGGCAATAAAATTATAATTTAGAAATGAAACTTTGTTTGAAATGGTTTTATAGAGCCTAAATATTTATGCTTACTTAAATTATTAATGATCAAGCAAGAATTTTGAGAGTGCTCTAAGCTTTAAATAAATTTAATATAAACAGTTTAGTGTAACATTTAATTGATATTATTAATTACGAGATTTATTAGTTAGCTAGCTTTTCATTTAGATTGAGTTTAGTTATGGAATTAAATATTCTGCAGAATGATTTACCGGTAATCTTGATAGTGAGTCTTTCAAGACATCTTTCATGTGCATCTCCTCTCTGTTACATTGGCTGTGGCTTCTCTAGGTTGGATTCTGGATGTAGCTTTGTGAATTTACTTGGTGGCAGCTTTTCTCCATCACTTCATTCAAAGAACTCTCTGGAAATTCAGGTGCAGCTTATTTCTCCATCACAGGCTGGCATGGCAGAGGTTGGTAATTTCTCACATCAGTAGCCACTTGTCTGAGAAAGCAGATGACTGTCTCTGGTCTCTAGCCACCGGTCATCATTTGAACAGCTTGGGTAATGGCTTTCTATGATTCAGCTTGTTAAAGTACAGCAGAAACAGTTTTCTTATTTAATTTCTCAGCACTGGTCTTCAGAAAGATTTTTCAGCATCAAAAACAATAATTTTGACAGCAACAAGAGTTTGAATAAGGAGAAGGATATTGATGGCTACTACAGGCCTTTTTCATATTATATTTTTGACAGTAGGTCCCTCCTCTTTTTCTCTTGCCACATCACCTAATTACTGGGTCGAACTTGCCTTTAACTAAATATCCACAGTAAAATATTTGGTATAGTTAAATTTGGACTTAAAAGCTGTATTATTTCAATTTGCATTATAGTTACCTCGAGTCAAAGATGATATTCCCAAGAGAGTTGCAATAGCACTTAGTATGAGATTTATGCCTGACTGAATTTTATAATTGGTCTTAGTTATAATTTTAAATTTCTCAAGTTTCAGTTAAAGATTTATTTTTAGACAGTGTTAAAACTCATAAACAAATTATGAGCTTGTGTAATTTTAAACAAACAATAGAACTGCAAATTATTTAACTTGAAAATTAAGGTGAGCAAATGAAAGAGATATTTAATTTTGACTCTTTTGTCGTTTATGTAAACAAATTTTACACTTGTTTCGGTGGTTTTGGTAAAACGCCATCCATTGATTAAAATGAGTATTGAAAATTAAGTAAGTAATTTTATAAATTTAAACTTATTATTCTGTTATATATATAAATTCTAACTACACACCGTTATGTTTACTTCAGTTTTAACAAACGTAAATAAATATGCGCATATATAAATATTTAAATCTATATTTTCTTATTATAATTAATAGGACGATTACACATGCACATACCCTGCAATATTATAAGCACCTTCAATGTTTTAAATTAAAGAAATACATGCAATCTACGTGCAACAAAATACACTATTATAGAATATAATAGGTGAAACAGAACTAACTTTTTCATATATATATATAACATGGAGTAAATTTCTTTTTTTAAAAAAAAAAAACATATGTTCTCTTTAAATGTTTTTATTGAAGTAGAAAAATCTGCTTGATTATTTGTTAAACTCACTAGAAGACAGAATAAAGATTTTTTTTTCTTTGGCTGCTTTCCTGTGCTGATGTTTTTATTCTGTGCTGAAAGATAAGTTGAAATTTATTTAATTTTTTATGTGGTTAATCATCTGAGATCATTGACACAAAAATTGTTTGCTTGTTGTATGAAAGTAGAGAGTAAATTGTGATCAAGAGCGAGAGAGATATAATTGAATTTGGAAAGATTGGAAATTGTTAACATTTCGAAAGCATTTCATTTGCTATTTTAAATATAATTATATACACATCTTTTCACTTCTTTTTCTTTTTAAATTATAGCTCCATGATAATAAATATATAAATTCAACATTCCTTTTCTTTTTAAAACTTGTTTTTATTCCAACTATAATTTTCTTTCAACTACATTCTGTAGTCATTATCAAGTTTCCTTAAAAAATAATAATAATAATAAAATAAATAAATAAAAATAAAAAACAAAAATAATAACACAAATAAATAAAATATTAATACATTCCAAATGGGTAAAGATTTAGAGAAAAGATAATAAATTTATATAAGAAGAGTATTAATTTATAAAGGTAATTTAAAAGAAATAATTAAAGATAGGGAAGGAGGTAAATAATTGTATTTGTAGATTATAATATTATGGTTTTAATTGAATATTATATATTTGGAATGTATTAATATTTTATTTATTTGTGTTATTATTTTTGTTTTTTATTTTTATTTATTTATTTTATTATTATTATTATTATTTTTTAAGGAAACTTGATAATGACTACAGAATGTAGTTGAAATGTTGTATTGGAAGGAGAAAGAAAATTATAGTTGGAATAAAAACAAGTTTTAAAAAGAAAAGGAATGTTGAATTTATATATTTATTTTAAATATAGAAGTAAAAAAATATTTTGTTGAATGTGTGTTAATGTAAGGATATTTTATAAGTAAATTGTGTGTAAGATTAGTTGGTTTTTTAATAAGTATGCTACTAAAGAATTTTTTTAATTCCAGAAAGAGAGTGATTTATTTGAGAAAAAAAGATAACATTTTGGAGACCTACAATCAGAAAACATGTGATTATCAATTGATCATCATTGAAAGAAAGTAAAGTTTTTATCCTTCCATACAAAAGGATTTGAAGAGTAGGAGAAAAAGTAATAGAGTAGGTGAATTGGAAAATAAGGAATATGGATTGCAGATGTATTCCACAATGCATATATAATGATGAGAAAGAAATTAGACATGCTGTGGTAGAGAGTAAGGTATGTGATAAGGTTTTTGTCACTTGAAATGTTTAAATAAGACTAGGAAGGATGTAACAGGTTTATAGTTATGTAGACAGTGTGTAAATGTGATAAAAGAGATGAAAAAGTAGTTTCCAAATGTAGTCTATTTAAAGAGAAAGTCAGGACAAATAAAACTAAATGTAATTGAAGAAGATAAGATAAAATATGAATTTAGTGGAGTGACAGAAGGTATGGGTGGAAAAATTAGTAGTGAAATGGAGATGGTTAGCCAAAAAATAAGTAAGATAGAAGAAGAGGTAAAGGATGTAGAAGCAAAATTAAAATCATTAGAGATGAAGTGGGAGCAGATGAAGGAATTATTGAGTAATATTGATAAGGAAGAAGTAGATAGGAAATCCAGAAGGCATTAGAAAATGTTACAGATGACACAAAGAAAGTAGGCTATGAGACAGTATTGATAGGAGATTCACTAATTAAAGAATGTGGAGATCTAATTGCAAGGGAAAATAGAAACAAGCATGTACAAGTATGTTTGCCTAAAGCTAGAATTAGGGATGTTACAGATAAAGTAAAGAAACAAGGGAGTAGAGATATGTATATTATGGTAGGGACTAATAATTTGTCAGAGTCATCAGAGAGAGTAATGGATGAGTACATAGAATTGAATAAAAATTTGAGTAAGATTAATGGAACAGTAGGAATAGTTGGATTAGTATCAAGATTTGACAAGAAGTATATGTTAAATAGGGCAAGTTCTATAAATAAGAAATTGATAAAAATATATGAGAGAAATGATATCATGTTTGTGGATGTGTGGGTTTTTTTTATTGAAAAGGAGTTATATAGTAAAATGGATTGCACTTAGAAAAACAAGTAAGTGAAGTATTAGGAAGTTTGATTTATAAAGAATGTATTTCAGGAAACTTATAAAGGGGGTGGGATTTTAAGTGGCAGTATTATCAGAAAGAAGAAGACTGGAGTGGATGTAAGAAATAATCAAAAGCTAGCTGATTTAAATATAAATTTAGATGTAGAGAATGAATGCGTCTATAAAATTAATGGTAAGCAAGTTATTTAGAAATGTAATGAAGGAGAAAGTGTCAAAAGAATTTATAAAAGAGTAGTTAGAAAAAAAAATGATTAAAATTGGGTATTTGAATATGCAAAGTAGTAGTAGAGCAAAAATGTGGCTGGAATTAAACAAAGCAATTAAAAATGAAAAGCTTGAGGTATTAACAGTGGTGGAAACACATCTAAGAGAAGAAGAAGAACCTATTCCAGAATACTTGGTATGGCAGGGTACAAATAAAAAAACAAAAAATGTGGTGGTATAAGAGTTATGTTACAAATATTTAAATACTGTTGAATGTCTAGAATATTTGATTAGGAAGAAAAGAATGGATGTTGACTATAGTGTATACAGCCACTGGACATAGTCAAACTATAATGGAGTGGAACAGTAGCACATATAAATGCCTAGTTAAGGATATACAGAGTTTCAAAAAAGGGGGAAGAGAATAATGGTTATACAGGATATAAATGGGTATATTGAATAAAATGATGGTATAGATAATAAGAATGGATAGCTTTTGTGAAGAATGTTTGTCAGAGAGTGAATTTGAGCATTGGAAATTTATTAAATATTTGTGAGGAACAATACACATGGTCTAGAAATACTCTATTTCACAGAATAGATTATGTATTAGTAGAGAAAGAGAGAATGAATAAAGTATGGAAAATGAAAGTGTTTTATAATAAAAAGATAGTATGTAATAGTGATCATAACTGTTTTATAATAGAAATGATTAGGCATAAGATGGAAAATAGTAATAAAAGTAGAAAGGGTTAGTTAAAGATGTGGATGGAGAGTGAACGATAAGAACAAGTTAGAAGAGTATAAATTTAAAGTTAAAGAGTTGGGGACAAGTATAAGTTAGAAGAGTATAACTTTAAAGTTAAAGAGTTGGGAATGAGTATAAGAACTGATGTGGTGAAATAAAAAAAGTGGCAAATAGGGTTTTTGGTGAGAATATTCAAAAGAATAAAAGTAATGGGAAAGTGAAAGATAGTAAAAGTGTAAAAGAAAGAAAAAAGCATGCAGAGAGTATAATTGCGCTATTAAACACAAAAAAAGTAAAAAAGAAGTTAATGCTAAATGGAGAAAAGTTCTTGGAAAAAAGAAGTTGGCTAAAATAGATAATTTTAGAGAGAGAATTAAATTGAATAGAAAATTGTTGAAGGATATTAATAAAAGTGGAAGAGATGGGAGTGCAATTTTTGGGGAAAACATTAAAAAAAGGAATGTAGAAGAGAAAGAAATAGTATTACTAGATGATGAGGGAATAGAATGCAGTTCTAGAGAAGAATTAGAGATAATCTTAAATAGAGTATGTAATGGATATAGAAAAGATGTTAGATGTAAAGAACAAAGTAATAGCAAACACAAAAGTATATGGTAATGGGAATATTAGGTTTGCAGAATGTAAACTGTCTGAGGCAGATAAGAAATTAAAAAGTGGAAAGGCAAGAGATTTGGATGGATGGGAAGCAGCGATGGTAATGAATTTAAGGTATAAGGTAAAATGAAAATTATTATTGTGTTTTAATAAGATGGCACAGAAGAGTGATTTTCTGGGTAGTTGGAGTAATACAAGAGTAAGGCTACTATTTAAAGGAAAGGATAAGGATTATAGAAAGTTAAACAATTATAGACCAATAGCAGTAGTAGCAGTGCTATATTGTAGTAGTCAGGTTTATATGTTCTGTTAAGAAGATGCAGAGTCCAAGCAAAATACAGAAAGTCTAGAGTATCTGGTCAGGAAGCCATTCCAAAAAGTAATAACTCTTTACTTATTTACCAATGCTTCCATAATCTCCACTATATGAACTATGCTCCTGATGCTACTAATATTACAATTTCCTACTATTCCCAGGGTTAGGGAGACACATGAGACCCTTAATAATAATAAGCCTTGGTCTAGGTTTACTAACAAAGTATTAATACAAATTGATATGTGGTCCAAGACCAAGTAATATGAAATTTAATAACTTTAAGAAATGAATGAATGAAAGTGGAATGGTGTGGTATGGATCATACAAAAGGGCAACAACAACAGATATAATTAGTACAAACTTTAATAATTGTTAAACTGAACTGAATATATATATATATATATGATAAACAAAACAAGTCATAAATTTTGTAAACTTGCTTATAGCTTGCATTTAATGATCACTAGATGGAGCTTTACCAATATCTCTGTACTAGCTTTGTTTACATAAACACACACAGAGAGGGAGACAGAATTCAATATCTCTTTCATTGTCTCCACCTTCAGATCAGCTGATTTCAAGCTAATTGGCTATCATCAGTGAAGGGTAGGGTCTAGAAACTAGATCTAAACACTGACTCTAAAACTTAGCATTTATGAAACATGTTTCTGTCAGTTTGAAAGCATGAATTTTTCAGATACGTAAATATTTTCAAATCCAGTTAAACAAACTAGATAGCTATATAGGTCTGAAATCAGTTCAGTTTCACCACATAGTAAAAGCCTCTGCAATATATATATCATTGCAAAAATATTCAAAGGTACATTTATGATAAACAAAAGAAGTCATAAATTTCATAAACTTGCTTATAGCTTGCATTTAATGATCACTAGATGGAGCTTTACCAATATCTCTTTACAAGTGTTGTTTACATAAACACAGAGAGACAGAATTCAATATTTCTTTCATTGTCTCCACCTTCAGATCAGCTGATTTCAAGCTAATTGGCTATCATCAGTGAAGGGTAGGGACTAGAAACTAGATATAAACACTGACTCTAAAATTCAGGATTTATAAAACATGTTTCTGTCAGCTTGCAAATGAATTTTTCAGATACGTAAATATCTTCAAATCCAGTTAAACAAACTAGACAGCTATATGGGTCTGAAATCAGTAAGAGTAAAAAGAGATTAAGTATTATGATAAATAAATCCTATAGTTAAATATAGAAATATAAAGCTTAATGAGTAATTGGTGGTGCTGTTGGAGAATGTGTATGTGAATACATATAGGTGGGTGGTGCATTGAAACTGTGAGGCTTTGTCTATGTATAATTTGGTTTTGCAGACTGCCATAGGTCCATGAAGGGTTTGTCAAAAGGAAGAATGGTCACTGGCCTGGGCTGTCACCCCAGTAAAATCTGTGAATGTGTAAGGAAACAGCGATGTCCCTAGGTGAGCCTTCCTTGTCCACTCTAATTTGGAAACCATAATTAATTTGAAGGCAGTCTTATTCATATGCACCATGTAAAAAAGATTGACAAAGCATAATAAAATCATATACTTAAATATCTGCACCAGCAACACACATATAAAGTCAAATAACTATAATAATTAATGATAGTTTGCTTTCAAAATTTAGCATGTTATGGTGCATTATACTTAATCCATTCCTAAGTCTTACAAGATTTCAAAGAAATCTATGTATTCATCAGCTTAAAGATTAAAGTGGATCATATAATTCCATAACAGTAACCACATTCAACATTGTTGTAATAATAACTAAATGGGTTTTGCATGTGCAGTGAGTGATTCTTAAAAATGAATGTTTAAGCCCACATTTAAAATATATGTATAGTTATAATTTTGCACACACACTTGTTATATTTCAACTTCAAATGAATAAATTAATACATGGGATAGCATAAGTAGATTATTATGGGTGAATTAATTGCTATATAAAACACAATAGGATTCATTGCATCCACAGTAATATATATATATATATATTACTGTGGATGCAATATATATATATATGCAGTATATATATATATATATATATATATATATATATATATATATATACTGAAAGATAACATCTGAGCCAGTGAGTAGGAAAGTGATTCAACATAAAATATATGCTAGTTATACAACTATCCCATATAAAAATGTAGTGGCATGTATAAGATGAATGGGATTCACTCACTCGGTCAGAGGTTATCTAAGCATATTATCAAAAAAATTTTTTTTAATAAAATTAAAGAGGTTTACCCTAACATGAAAGTATTGTTTAAAGAATAGATTAGCCAAGTTTCATAGGTTGAAATTATATAATTTAGATACAGTTGCATGAGTACATTACAATTTAATTGTATGGATAGCTTGTTACAGATTTGTTATAGCTAAGGAAAATTACATAGAAACATTTTCGAGCTTTTGAAATGAAAAGTTACTTTAGTTTATCAATTGTAGCATTGTTAGTGCCTTAATGGTTTTGATCACAGTTACAAAATGTTCATGGAAGTCCATATCACTGGGTTGCCAGTTTTCATTTTATAACTGCATCATTATATTAACTCCAGCAGTGACAGCACTCTTTATGAAATTAGCAATAGCATTTCTTGTCTCACTGCTGGCAGCAGGTCATGGGCATCTTCTTACAGTTGGAGGTACACAGGTAGTATTAGGCTGCAGAACAACCATTCTCCAGGTAGAAATTAGCACTCTGTCTACCTGTACTCTGCCATTTAGGTTTCACACTTGTAGGGACTTGTTTAAAGCTCTAACTATATTATATCACAAAAATCCACTCTATATATTGGCCAAGTATGCCACTAATTGTGCCAACTGGCTTACCTTACAGTGAAATAATCCATTAACATATATCTACCATGATACCTGATGCATTTATTATCTTTTATTTTTGTTACATTATTTTCTGATATTCTGACTACATGAATTCTTTTATTACAGTTTTACAAAATAAAGATTTTAGAAAATGTTATAAAGCTAATGCTTTAGGACAGTCTAATTTCTTATTGATAACATCTGCAAGTTGCCAAAATGTTATAATTTTTACTAGCTAATTTCTTCAGCCACTAATGTATCTATATGTGATTGCATTAACAAGCTACTATTTTTCAGCTTTCCAACCCTCATTTAATTTTCTAATGAACAAAAGTCATGGCATAATCTTTTAAATATTGAAAATAAGAGAGTAAAATAATATTATTAAATATGTTTTAAAGATAATATTGGAATATAAATGTAATCTCAGCACACACATTCAGTTGCAAAAACAATGATCAAAAATGCTTTTATATGACAAATAAGTTATTAACATGTACTCAGTGATATTGATTAAAATTATGTTGGAATGATTGATCATAGTAATATCATCAATTGATAAAAAAATCCAATAACATGAAGCAATAGAATTTTTATACTTGGGTTAGATACTTGACAAAATGATTTTGACAGATAGTGAATGTTTTGAATTTTATTCATTTTACTTATAAATGTGATCTATGGTAATTTCCATTTTTAGTTAGCTAATGAGTATATAGCTAAAATCTATTTAAATACTGGAGTTGTTTTACTTGAGTATTCTACTTGCAAATAATATGCTACTTCTAATTTTTGATAATACATAATACTACCCTTGTTATTTTTGAGAATTTCTGGGTTCAAGTCTCTTTTCAGTACATGTTACTTTATCACTGGCCATCTATATGCTCCACTGCAGTTCTTTTCTTGAGTCAGGTGGATCATTGAAAAAAGGTTTGAGGCTTCTGGCATTATACATTTTTTTACTGTGCTCTTGTCTCCCAAAAGATATACTATCAGACTGCATACTTTATCTATTATATGAGGTCTTTGGTACAGAAAAAATAATTTTTTATATTCCTTTCTTTTCTTTTCACTTGGCTTTGGGTTCATACCCATACTTGATCCCCTACTCTAAACTGGTGTTCTTTGTTTTCTCTCCTCAGCCTTCACTTTTAAATGACAATGTGCCATGTGCCAGTCTGCCTTGTGTTGATCAGCTGATCTTCCCATGTTAGTGGTGTCTTGATTAATGAGGCCTTAATTTACTGAAATGTAGATGTGTTGGTATCAGCTCAGTAGACTCATTGACTGTCCCATTTATGTCCAGAAAAAAAGTTTTGTCTGGTTTACTCAAACCCAGTAGTTATTGCTTATGAGAAAAATCTCCAAATTTTCCTTTAACAAATGTTGCAATTGTAGCTGTTCATCCAGGATCTCTAGTGACAATTCTTTAATCTTATTTTGGATGACATTTTCATCTGGGCTGGCATCCATACACCTAACTTGAATGACTGTGTTTGTTTAAACCATCTAAGGTAACTCCTCCTTTGGTGTAAGATTAGTATATTTTTGCATAACTAAGGATATATTTGTGTTGGGTCAAGAAATCCAATCCAATTACTACATCCTGCATCAATCCCTTGATCACCAGAAACATATGTCCCATGGTCACCTGCCTCAAAAATATATCCAATATATACTTGGTAGCTCTCAGTTTTGTTTTTTTCCATTGGCTAACTTCATTTAGATTGGTCAGGTGGGTAGTTTTGGGTATAACTCCCATTTGACCTTCTACCTGAGGCAACCCGCCCTTCCACATGTGGGATCCTCTTCTTGTATAATCATAAATACTAGGTTCATGACACCCAAAATGTTCCTTTGAATTTGAAAAAGATGCCATTAATAGGATCTACCTAATGAGGTCCTCAAAAGTTTTCTGACTGTCTGTTGTATTCTTGTTTAACCATTATTTGATCCCTCTTTTTTTCCTATCAACTTCTAACAGTTAATGATTTTAGCCTTGGGTTCTCCATCTTCCATACATTTTCTGGTGGTCTACTACCCATAGGCTAAATGTTGTTAGGAATTCTGCCGTCTGTGCTATGTCATTCAGTTTACTTTCTGTCACTAACTGCTGGATGGGCAAAGATATGTTACACTTTATGATGCTTATAATGTGGTGTCTGAAAAAGAAAATGCAGCTAGGGTCAGGTTACTTGGCAGATGAAGAACTGTATGAGTGTCTTCCTGATAGATGACCCATATTTTTCCTGATATATGAGGTTGAGGATTCCACTTTGATGCTCCTCACTCCAATAGTACTTCAAGAGTATCAGACAATACATCTCAAATGTAGTAGACATTTCTTTCAGCATTCCTCACCAATCTCTCACATACCCTTGTAGATAATGGCTGGTGATTGTGGTCTGTTTGGGTGGTTCTGTCCTATAAAAGTAAAAAATTCTTTGAGACATTCTAAGTGAGATTGAAGGTTTTCTACTTCTCAACTGAAGACTTTGATTTGTATAATGTGAGCCTTGTGGATATGAGCCCTTCCTATGGCCCTACAATCCCTCATTGGTGTTATTTCTTATTATTCCCTTTAGGCTGTCTGTGATGCTTCCACAATCTAGTTCCTTTGGTCTGGAGCTGTGGCATGTTGTGGTCCATGATATTTATGTTCAGGTTTGAATGTCTGTCCTTCCTGGCATTGATTGTAAGATCAAAAAAATTATCCAGACCTGGGATTTCTTTTTTCTGATCCTATTTTGCTCTCACCTTCTATTTTCTTTATACTGCTTACTTCTTCCTGCATCATCTCCAATAGTTTTGGCCTGCTTAGCTTTTCTATGCAATTCATATAGGTCCTGCATTCCAAATCATTTTTCCATACTTGATCAGGCTGCCACCTCATGTTCAACATTCCAGTTCTCTTTCAATTCATAAATATCTTCCCTGAGTTTCTCCTGTGCTCCTTGCATTTCTTTAACAGCTTCTTCTACACCCCTTTTTATCTGTTTTACCTCAGCACTGATGCTAGTGGTTTCCTCTTCATTATTGTTAAGATATCCATGCTCTTGACTAAACCCTCTACTTTCTTGCTGACTTGCTTTCCTCTCTGCCTGTATTTTCCATCATCTCATCCACATTCTTCAAGTCATTTATATAGTTTTCATTAGTTTCTAGTTGGGCATTTATACACTCTTCTCTTATCCTTTCCAATTGTAGCACTAATAATTCCCAACTTTTTATTTTCTTCATTTATTCTTCTAGCTTCCTCCTTCATTTTTCTAGCATCTTCTTTGTCCCTTCTTCTAGCCTCTTCTGTATTCTGCCTAAACAATTCCTCTATATACTTTAAGGTGAGGCCTGCTCAGTCCTGATGTTTGATATGAGGTGCTAGTAACCTTGGGTGAGGTTTTAAGAAATCTCTATCAATCAGACTTCTTCTCCTGTTTTCACTCACATTGTCTGCTATCCTCAGTGTCTCTTTCTTTCATGCCTACCTCCTTTATGTTATCCATGGATTATTATTTATTATTCCTGCTAATGGCTTTTTTGCTATTTTGCTGATGGCTTATTTGCTATTTTTGCTGATATGTTATTTACTATTGCTAATAGCTTATTTGCTATACTTGCTGATATCTTATTTGCTATTCTTGCTATTGGCTTAATTACTATTCTCCTTCCCCTGCATTCCCATATACCATTACTAACATTGCGCTACTCACTTTTTTCTATACATACTTGTGCCTTTAATATTTGCATTGCATACCAATCAAAATTTACATCAATGAATAAAATATTGAATAAAATATAAAATAATAAAATAATTCTTTTACCAGTGCTGGCCACTCAATTCTTGTCTTCCAATTGTCTCTTTTAATTTGAAACATTCACTAGATCTGAATATATTTATTTTATTCCTTCCTATACTAATAGTCATCTCCCTACACATCTTTCAAAAGAATTAATAATTCTGTTGTATCCTATTCAATCTGATCCATAACACTTCACTCGATCTTAATATTAACATATATATATATTTAAACCTAAACAAACCATTTCTACTCTGATGGCAATATTTATTTAAGAATGACCTTATCTATTTAGGTTATCCTCAGGTGCCAAGCCATCAGTTGCAAACATCTATAGGTTGTTAGCATCCCTAGTCATAATCAAATTTATTAATATATTTTTCAATAAATATTTTACACAGTTTTGATAAATTAACTATATGTGATATAAAATTACTACTGCAGACATCAAGAAAACTCATTAACTTAAACTAAAATTTATATATACAAAACTCTCAGGTATGCAGGTTATAATGGTTTAAAAGTCTCAAGTTATGATAGTATGAGCTAAAGAAGATTTCTAGGATGAAACCACATACAAGACTATGAGTTATATATATCAGCTCATGTTGCAGCATCATGAGCTAAAAAATTTTTTACTATGAAACAGGTTCACACTTTCTGTTAACAAGTTGTAAAATCCAAGAAAATACAGAAACCTTAGCATATCTGTGTGGGAAGCCATCCCAAAGAGTACTAAATCTTAATCTATTTGCCTATAAATCCACAATTTCAACTACATGAACAACACCTCTGATGCTACTACTAATAAAATTTTCTTCGAGACCTTGGTGTCAGGGAGACACATCAGACCCATAATAATAATAAGTCTTACCCTAGGTTCACTAACAAAGTATTAATACAGATTGATACATAGTTCATGACCAATAATATTAAAATATTTAATAACTTTCTGAAATGTGTGAACAAAAGTGGAATGATGTATGGATTGTATGGAAAGGCAACAACTACAACAGATATAATTTAATACAAAATTTAATAATTGTCAAACTGAATATATATACAACAATAGGTTGTCTTCATTCATTATACAATTACTTAGATATCAATATTGTGTCTAATGTTGGAGAATATGTATACAAAAGGTGATACAATACTATTTCATTAATAATGAAATATTTAATTATTTGATGTTCTATACTTTTGAGGGTAAATGTAGCATAAACTACTAGTTCAATTTGTCTTATTTAAACATCATCCAATCACATTAATAAATGAAAGTGTGTAAAATTGAAAGATTAAAACATTACAACCACCAACATAATTATATATAACTATAAGTAACTTACATGAGATTTATAAAGCTAATCAAATGAAGTATGTGGGATGAAAATCATGAGAGTCCTGGATGACTATATGTGATATTGATATATGTAAGAGTAGTATGGTATTAAGTAATATGATAAGTAAGTGCTATAGATACATATAGAAATATAGAACTTAATGAATAATCAGTGGTCCTGATGGAGAATTTAAATGTGAACACATATAGGAGAGTGTTGCATTGAATCCACAAGACTTTGTCAATGTATAATTTAAATCAGCAGTCTGCCATCTATCCATGAAGGGTTTGTCACGAATAAGCATTGTCACTGAACTGGATTGTGATCCCAGTAGAATCTGGGAAATGTGTGATCGAATAGCTATGTCCCTAGGTGAGAATATCGTGTCCACTCTGATGCCAGAATCTTAATGATTTGTGAACAATCTTAGCCTTATGCATCCTGTAGAGAAGATTGACAATGCACAATAAAATCATAGACTTATATAACTGCACCAGCAACACACAAATAAAGTATAATAATAATAATAATAATAATAATTAATGGTAGTTTGCTCTCAAAATTTAACATGTTATGGTGCACTTATTCTTCTTGGCTTAAAGATTAAAAGAGATCATATAATTCCAAAACAGTAATTACATTCAACATTGTTGTAATAAGAACTAAATGGGTTTTGCATGTATGATGAGTGATTCTTAGAAACAATGTTTAATCACACATGTTTAAAATATATCTATAGTTATAATTTTGCACATACACCCACATGTTATATTTCAACTTAAAATGAATAAATAAATATATAAGATAGCATAAGTAGATTATTATGGGTGAATTAACAGCTATTCAAAACACAATATGATTCACTGAATGCACAGTAATATATATATATATATATATATATATATATATTACTGTGCATTCATTATCTATATATATATATATATATATATATATATATATACAGTAATAGGATGGGGGGATATAGAATGATTTGAACTGAGATGATGGGACATCATCACTCACAATACAAAATCAATAATTTATAAAAGTATATATAAGTAAGATATATTTAAGGGAGCATGAGATCAGAGATCTCTGTGATCATTGAGAGATCAGCAGAGCAACTATAAATCCACAAGCACTATAATTAAAAAAAATAAGTACAAGTAAATACTCGAGAGAAATAACCATCCATCATCATGAATGATTCACAATAAAATCTGTACAATAAATCAACAGTCAGTCTTGTGACTGGATTTGAACAATAAAAAATATAAATCAAAAGTCAACCTTGTGACTGGATTGGAAATGGGTTTTCTGTAGACCAGGCTAACTATTAAGTCTTTGACACCTTGGACAATTATTTAAACATAACTTAAATGCACAATCTTAGTGTTCATGCATCATAATACATAAGAATCAAACAATAATGCTGGGACATTAGAACATGCTGATCATCATCAATACTCAGGCCACTTGTACTGGCCAACTATAAACTTAACTCTTAATAAGGCTAAACTAAAATAAATAATAGTGAATGGGCTTTAAAAAGTATTCTCTTTTGTGCCAACCAGGGCAATGATTGATCATCTCTGGATGCCCTAAAGCACTAAGTACACATCTCCATTTATTTATTCATTCCATGCTTGATTCTAGCTCAGAGAACATAAGCTTTATTACTGTATGTGACCAAGAGATGATGGAAACAATTTTTAACAATTAAATAAGTTTATTAATAACAATAAAAAATGAATTTACAGTCTTATAAAAATAAAATTACACACATGTAAGTTTTCTGATTACACATGTAAGTTTTCTGATTTTGATTACAATACAAAATTTCAAATGATGACATTGAGATTTAAATAATTACTATTCAACATTTAAATTGTTATATTGATTTACATATATGCGTGCACAATCGCATGATTTATAATATACAATTAATATTTAAAAAATATGAATTGACATTTAATCAAAAAAAATATTAAAATTTTACATATATGACTGTGCATGTATACACGCACACTGGCTTCTATCTATTTCAACTTGTTCCAATAATGTTATCTTTCTTCTAATTAATTCAATATTGAAAGTATATATATTTTTTAATGTCTTTTTTTTAAGGAATTACGAAAACAAGTTCTTCAAAAATATGTATCAAATCATCTTTCTTTAGACATTTGACTCATGTGAATTATTTACTTGTTTGTTTTAACTCTAAGTTATTAATTTATAATTTTATAAGTCATTTTAAGAATTAGTAAAATAAAATAACTCACTGTAGGTACACAATGTGTTTATCTGCAGTTCCCTGCATGTATAGATAAACAGTAGCATAAGTACATAATTTCTTCATGCTTTCTCTTGGTAACTTGGTATCTAGCCTATCAGACAAAATATAATTTTGGGCTTGTTGTCATCATCAGGGAAAAGTATTCAAGTAATTGGTTGACATAACATGAGCTTTTGTAGTCCCAGCAATTTTCAAGCTGTTTTCTAGAACATATTTAGGCAGCTAGTTGATCCAGTTGAAGTGACCGTGGTCTCACAAATCAAGTCTGCAGTAAACTATAGGGCAGCTACTAGACTGTACTCCCTTAGATCTTCATAGGGCTCTGTATAGTACTGCTAGCTATTTTGTCCTCATTTTTTTAGGCTATTGATTTAGAAGTGACCCAGATTTAGATAAATCAAAACTCCTGCAAAGAAAATAGTAGCAGTCCTGGATCTATTGTCCTTCCTTCAGTTACATCAGTTCATGGTGGCTATTCTGCCAACTCTCTGCTACAACTAACAACAAACTGCCACTACCTATTTTGGTCAGCTAATTGCTACCACTAATTTAAAAACTTTTTGAAGCCAAGCTGTTCTGTACAACACTTACAAAACTACAATCCAAACTAACTGATATTTTTTTATCAGTCTTTTATAAACTTGGTTAGGTCAGGTGACAACAACATTGGCTGTTTTTAATCTGTGTAATCCATTTGAAAACAAGCTGGAAATTTCTATCAAAGTGTGATGTTCATGTTTTTACTTTAATCTTTGGAATTTGACTAAAGGTGTGATAATCCTTTAGAATTTTTCATCTACAAAGATTTTTTAACTACATAGTAGAAATGCAAACTATCATTAATTTTAAAAAAATATTTTGTACAAGGTATAATTGAAAGATTTTAAAAATAAATTATGCTTGGTTTTTTTTTTTTAATTTCAAAATCAGAATTACAAATAATATTTATCAGACTGTTTTAAAAGTTTAATCCATAACAAAATTTTACTTTAAACCCAGAGTTATTTAACCCATTACTTATTATTATTTTATTTTGGGAAATATAAAAAAATATCTACAAAAATTTATGTCTGTGTTTATTTCTACTTTTCCTTTGCTTTATTTATATATTTATGCATGCAAGCTATATTAGTGTGTGCTGTAATCCAACTGGTTACAATATATATATATATATATATATATATATATATATATATATATATATATATATATATATATATATATATATATATATATATTGTAATGGACTGACAACCCATACTCAAACATCTACCTAAATCCATTCCACTGCATACACTGAAACATGAATCCGGCCATCCATAGAAAATTGGAAAGATCCAGGAACACTACACCCAAAATAGATCTTTACTACCATTCAACTGCCATTGATTTGGTAATACACACAGGATCCACCCAATTTTCAGGTGACTCTGTTAGATTCCCAGAATTCAAACCCAGTCGTAATCTGAGTAGTTAGACTCTGTTCGGGTATAATTTATTAGTATATATCTAGACAATGTGAGCAATGACTTGATGTTATGGTTCATATAGTACATTTATTGGATACATATAACATATATGTTTCCATATCAAAAGATATGTGAATTCAGCGATATATTCTCAACAAATTATAGACAACCCTTGATGTAAAATCAATTTAAATTAACAAATGTATTTTAACTTAATATAACACATTTAAATATATAAATATACACTTTAAGACACCATAAATATGATTCCTACCACTTCCATTTAATCTCATCCAAACAGAAACACACAAAAAAAATACATAAAATAATATTATTAACTATGTGTCATTCTTGGTATACATCGGCATCTATCTTTCATGCCTTCATATTAAAATAAATAATAATTTATGATCATTAATACCATCTAAACAAATGACATTATTTGTTATTTGTTATATATTTTTAAAAAAATAAAAATAAATATGGCATCATCATATCAATATATAAATTATTATTTTATAAATATAGTTGAATTAAAGGGTTCGTTTGTGACTATTATCAGTTATGAGAACTGAAAGTGCCATCAATTGATTAAATTAACTATATGAACCTATAAGTAATGGTTAGTATGTGTCTTGTTAATAAAGGATTAATGTGGGTTCTATTAATAATTAACTTTGTTACTAAATGTTATGTCTTTAATAAGTTAAAAAGTAAGTCTTACCTTCATTTATATTCATTTCATCATAGTCTAGTCTTTCTCTTTCTTCTAACAAAACCATTTATATTTTTTTATTTCAAAAATACATTTTATATCATGAAATGCTTACATCTAAATTCTTTCATTACTTCCAGCTCAAAAAATCCAATGTGGAAGTAACAAAAAATAAATAAATAAATAAAGGAGAGAAAACCTTATATAATTTATTGCATAAGTATGTCAAACCCAACAAACAAACAGTTACATATCAACATCAAATTATGAATGATTCTGTAAACATCTTGATCAAACATGAGCATCTTTAAATAAAAAAATTCATGGTAAATTGGGAATTTTCAGCATCTTTTTTACTGGCTTCATTCTTCAAAGTAGTGCCTTCAATGATTTACCCATCTCCCACAAGCTGACTAAGTAGTTTGGATAATCGTTGATTTAGCAACTTTCAAAATTGATATATAAAATTTCACATAATATTTGGTAGTCATTGTTGACATATATATATGTGATGATGGGAATTCACACCTATCGATTGTGTTCATCGCCCTCTTCAAAAACCATCTGAGTTGCCTTGACCTTACACAATGACTTTTAGCACACTTGCATCATTCTTACACTAATATATATATAAAATTTTTCTTTTATATCAGCAATGAGTACGTTATATCTATATGATAAACAAAACATGATTAAAGTCAATCTTTGAAAAATAAACGTTATTATGTCTAAACTTTCAACAATTCTAGAATTATCAAACACATGATTACATGAATAAATGTTTTGTTTTCACATGTCTTATAATGAATAGTTCAATAGACTTATCAATAAAAAAATCTAAGTGCATAATATGTTTCAATCAACTGATTATAATTTATTTATTTCTTTAATTTCCATAGTTCATATAAGAGTTCAATTCTAATGGAAGCAAAGTGATATTTCTCCATTTCCATTTTTTTTCTTTCTACATATTTATATCAAATTAAACAACTTACAGTTCTATGAATCCTTGTTCTTTCTTTAAAATGCTGAAAACGTTTTACCAAAATACAATAGTCAAATTATCAGAATTGCTGTCATTACCGAATATAAAAAAGAAAATCTTGCATATAACTTTCTATATATGTTTTTAATTTTTCCAGCCATTAGAAAAAAAAATAGTTGTTTGTTGTTGTCATGGATACTGCATACGTTCTATACAGGTTTTATTTCCCTTTCCCATTTTATAACACTAGATTATAAAATCGCTTTTTCTTTTTTACTCTCTTTACAAAAGTTTCTCAATTGTTTGAAAAATATCATTTTGTCAAAAGTTCTTTTAAAATTTTAATAAAATGAAATTAAGTAATAAATCTATGATTTTGTTTCAAGCATTTCCATTTTATTAAACTACAATATAATTTTATTCATACTGTTATATATCATGAACTTACACTGTTCAATAGATGTATTAGCTTTTATAAATCAACACATCCATGTATATATTTATGTTCAAATGCATTTAATGGTAAGGATAAGAATGAGAGTTATAGCGATCCTTACAATTACCCCAATCCAAAAAGGTTAAAAGTTTAATCCTTTTAAACTTTTAACATTTACTAGAATAAAAAAAGATATTTATATTCAATGTCCCATCACCATAGAGGGTTATTTTCCTTTTCATATAATAAAATATTATTTGTAATTATCTATCTCTTTCTCCTTGTCAGTCGGTTTGCTAAATTACAATTTTATGTCTGTACGAAATTTGAACCCTTTTAACACTCGTATTCAATAATTCATTTTACTTTCTTTATTTAATTCCTACTTAAATAGTACTGTCTATCATATAATTGTATTACGATGGAGTGAAACAGAATCTGACCGGTTTCATACTCCTATTTAGGCAGCAAAAAACTTGTGTTGTCGGCTTCTTGTCCTGCTCTGCAGAGTTACAAGACCCTAGAATAACAGCATGAAATATGGAGTGTCCACATACATACATAGTAAGATACACCCTCATATCTCAGTCAGTTTGGAAAGTAGCCGATACATGCTCAATTATGCAGTCAGATATACTGTCACCACAAAATGCCTTTTCTATTTTCACTAGTTTCCATGTTGTTTTCTTTCAAACAACACATAAATGGCAATCATGAGTGCACTCTAAAATCTGCTTTCCATCCTTTTTCATATTCAACCTGCACTAATTTTCTCTATGTTTTCTTTCTAACTAAAAACATGGTTTCAGACTTTTAGGATTGTAAGTCCCTTTTATTTCACCATTGATATTTAACCAAAATGCATTAGAGTTAGCTTGTTTAACAATAACAAATGGCTCATCATATTTAGGAAAAAATTTATGATACTTATATTCAGTCAGTTTACTAACAGGCTGTACCTTCACAAAATCTCTATCCCCTACTTCAAATTTATGTATCTTCCTCCTCTTATTTTATTATTCCTTAAACACGCTTGCTGTGCTAGTCGCTGTTGCGCCAAGCAAATATTGGCTTCATCTTCATGTAGGTTTGGTCCAATGGTGGGTTTGTATTTTTTAAATAAAAGTGGTACAAGTTTATTAAAATGAAGTTTACTGGGTGTGAATCCAGTAGATTCATTCACACTCCAGTTTATGTAATTTGTTACTTTCTCAGTCTGTTTTACCCAACCTCTGTGCTCATCCACTAGGTATGTCCTAAACAGATGTCCAAGTGCCCACTTTATGTGTTCACAAGGATTGGACTGTGGATTTGTAATAGATGTTTGCATGTTTAATCTTCAGCTTTTCCATCCAACCTTTCCATTGCTTAGGTAGAAAAGGAGTACCATGGTCAGTTAGTATGACCTTTGGCTTCCCTATCTTAAGAAATTGCAAGGTGTCTAATGCCTTGATGGTGTATCTAGCATTAGCTTGAGGTATAGGGTATGCAGAAAAATATTTTGCAAAGAGATCAAAAGCAACCAACAAGTACTTTTGCTTGTTGAACAGAGGCAAAGGTCCATAGTAGTCAATTGCCAAGATCTCATTATGTCTATTAGGAATGATGGACTTTGACATGTCACTATGGTTTTGGTTGACCAGATTGACTCTAAGGCACACTATACAACCTTGAATTACCTTCAGGATGTCTTGTACATACCTGGCCAACAAAACCAATTTTTGATGGTATGCTCTGTTTTCCGAGCACCATACTGTCCATACAAATAGTGAATATATGTGATCAGTGGGATGTGCAATACTTCCAGTACTACTACCCTTCACTCTTTTGTATTTTCATCAATCCTGTATAATAATACTTGATCCCTTAATTGGTATAAAGTAAGATTTTCATGTGCATTCAAAACCTCTTCATCTTTTAAACTTCTTATACTAGGGCCTAGTCTTTGATCCATAAGTTGTAACTCAGGTAACATTTCCAATCCATCCTCTACAATGCTATCAATGCTTGCCTCGATATTTGTGATGTATGCTTTCTCTATAGATAGATGGTTCTGTTCTGACTCACATGGATTTTGACCTAGTGCATCAGCTATGACATTCTTGGATCCTTTACAGAACTGTATGGTGTAGTTAAATTCCTGTAACAGCAAACTCTACCTAATAAGGCGAGCATTTGTTAAATAGCTGTGATTTAGAAATTGGAGGCTTTTATGATCTGTGATCACAATTACCTCTGATCAGAGAAGTCATTGTCAGAACTTTTGAAAAGCCCATACTATAGCTAATGCCTCCTTCTCTGTCACGGTATAATTAATTTCAGGGCCTTTCAGGAGTTGGCTTATAAAATAGCAGACACTTGGACATCTGTCTGCCTGTATTTGAGATAATGTTACCCCCAATCCATAATCACTGCTATCTGTTTGGACCACAAAGAGTTTGTCAAAATCAGGGAAGGCCAGCATAACCTGTTCCAAAAACGCTGCTTTGATTTTTTTCAAAAGCACTATCCTGCTCTTTAGTCCACTTCCATTTTTCTTCCTTTCATATTAGTTTCAATAATGGCTCCATATGGCTACAAACATTGCAGTAAAAACGATGGTAAAAATTACACAACCCTAGGAATGATCATATTTGTTTTTTATTAACAGGTCTAGGAAAGTTTTGAATCGCACTAATTTTGTCTGGGTGAGGCCTCATTCCATTACAACTCACAATATGGCCTAAAAAATCACCTGGTTAGAAACTAATGTACTTTTTTTAAAGTTAATCTTAATCCCTTTTAGGAAGCATTCCTGAAAAAACATAATTAGATGTTGAAAGATGTTCTTCAACTGATGTGGATGTGATGATTATATCATCCACATATATAGTCATAATTCGCTTAACCTCAGGAGATAGGGTTCTATCCAGGCATTGGATCAGGTCAGTTCCACTATTTATCAATACAAATGGCATCCTATTAAACTGGTATGTGTAACCATCATACCTAAAGGCAGTGTATTGATGATTGTCCAGGTGAAACTCGATCTGCTAATAACTTGAGGTTAGATCAAATGTGGAAAACACCTTATTTCCAAATCTTATGAACAAGTTGTGTATGGGTGGTGGAATGTTTCTGTCAGGAACAGTAATCTTGTTTAGTTGCCAGGCATCCAAACAAAATCTCATCGACCCATCTTTCTACTTCACCATTGCGATTGGATTACAATACAGTGAAGAACATATGAAAATAATTCCCCACTCTACCATTTTGCTAAGTTGTTTTGAAATTTCCTGCCTATACTGATAAGGTATAGGATACAATCTGGATGGAAATGGCTGATCAGTCATCAATTTAATTCTTTGCTGGAAACTTTCTAACTTCTGGAATTTCTGAAAAAATGGGATTATTTGCCTTCAAGTAGATTTGATTCTGCAAGTTTAGTGTCAACCAATGATTCTGGTATACTAGATAATACACAATTTATCTCAGAAAGACCATACTTTGTAGGTAATGTCATATCTAAGGTATCCTCATTTATTTTTATAATCCTATTGAGAAATCAACAATACAAAAGTTCATGTGCAAGAAGTTTGCCCCTAAGATTACATCATGAATTAATCCATTTAGTATCAGAAAAACATGATAGAGTGTATTTCTGAAGGTTTGTGATGATGGTGTTCTAGCTGTATTTTTATATTGGACTATTTCCATCATCTAATATGTGTGTTGAATGTCTTTAGAAAAGTTTAATTTTTAGTTAAATATTCGAAATGCATTCAACTGTTAGTAATATCACAGCAAACAGGTTAGTATATGCACCAACTGTTAGTAATATCACAGCAAACAAATGTTAATAATATCACAGCAAACAGGTTAGTATATGCACTAACTGTTAGTAATATCACAGCAAACAGGTTAGTATATGCACAACGTTTCGAGAGGTATTTTCAATAATCAAGAATCTAAGGACCCAGGTTCGAATCCCATGCTAGTACTGTCACTGGTCAGACCAGCAACACCTGAAGAAGAGGGGAGAAAAATACCTCTCGAAACGTTGTGCATATACTAACCTGTTTGCTGTGATATTACTAACAGTTAGTGCATATACTAACCTGTTTGCTGTGATATTATTAACATTTGTTTGCTGTGATATTACTAACAGTTGCTGCATATATTAACCTGTTTGCTGTGATATTACTAACAGTTGAATGCATTTGGAATATTTAACTAAAAATTAAACTTTTCTAAAGACATTCAACACACATATTAGATGATGGAAATAGTCCAATATAATGATAGAGTGTAGTTTGGTTAAACTTGATCTCTACCCAGTTCTGTTTTTGTTCCAACTTTGCCTTCCTACTATTGGCCATTGTCACTTGCATAGACTTTAAAGATAACATTTTAATCGTCGGATTTTTACTCAGTATCCTTTTATAAAATTGATCAGAAATGACCAAAATTTGACTACCTGAGTCCAATAGCACTATAACTGGCAAATTCTCACACATCACCTCTATCATAGGGCAACTTTTTTGAGCATAATTTGGCACTCCATCATCCCATGAATATGTCATATTGGTGATCTCCCACTTTGTCAAAAGTCTTTTGTTTCTTAGAGTATTTATGGTTTCTTGAGGTGAAAAACTAGGCCTCAAGTACTTCTTTAGTTTGTTTTTTTAAAATCTGGGGTACAGACTTACTGCATCCCAGTTTTGGAGAGCCGCTTGAATTTGGTGATGAGTCTCTTGTGGCTTTGCTCTTGTTTGGTCACGAGTGCTTTGGAGACCATAACTGTGATGCATTGGTTGGCAGTATTCTCTCCTTTCAAGGATTTGTATAAGTGTTATCTTTCCTTTTCCAATAAAAGATAGCATTAACTGAAGATTCATCCTTTTTTTTTTCTGGACCTCCTGTAGATAAATTGGTATTATTTAAATCTATACTGGCCAAAATTTCAGCAACTTGCTCTATGTTTCTTGCACTAGTGCATAGAAGGGTTTGCTCTATATGCAACGGCAAGTTTCTTTTAACTATCCGAATGATCTCTGATTCTGTAAGGTCATATGAATCCAGTGTGCATAATCTGGTAACCTGTCATTGAAAAAATTTCACAAATGTTTCCTCAGGCAGCGACTTGTATCTTTCCTGAAGTATATGGTATAGAATGGCTTCTTGCCTATTCCGATTTCAGAAATTACACAACAATAAAGTTCGATATTCCTCAGATGTGGATGGGGTTTGATACAGTGATTCCCACCACATTAATGCATCACCCTGAAGGTGACTATAGGCAATAATAACACTTTCAGCTTCCGACAAACCTCTGTTAACTGAAAAATATAATTCAAAACTTCAAAGATGTTCTGTGGGTGCTTCGTTTGAAAAGCCTTTAAACACTTTAAGTTTCATGAACTGGTTTATCATATTTACATGTGAAATGATCCCTTAAGTTTTATTCATTTCTTGAGAATCCTTATGGTTCTTCATTTGATAGGGTTCATCAACCATCCGCTGATCATAGGTTTGTTTTTCAGTCAGGCACGGGTAAAGCAAATTCATCTCCTCTACCTCAGTAAATGTTTTAGAAGCAACTATGCTCTCTCCATACTGATCTTGAGTTCCTAGATGATCCCTTGAGGTCTGACTCTTGAGAACTCTATTATTTGGTTTTTTCCAACTCCCATCAATTCCTTCATTTTCTTTCAAAACTTGCCTAGCTGTCTTTACATTTAACTGGCACATCTGGATGTCCCCAGATTGAGATTTACAATGTAGGACCTTATTTAAGGAATTCAATCTCTCATGTGTTTCATGAGTAGACTCAATTAACTTCTGAAGGGTGGTCTTCCCAATCATTGTATCAGTTTCCATGGAAGTTACCTTATCCCCCAACTGAGCTAAACAATGGTTAAGAGAGCCAAAAGTCTCTTCATGGCCTTCATTTTCAACATTGTGAGTCATGGAAATATTGTTCAACTTTGCTTTGACCATCTCAAGCTCAGCTTGTAATTCTTCCCTAAAATGTTTGGTTTACTCCACACCTCTTTATTCATGACTTCTTGTGTCTGATAAACTTGTTTGATCTCTCGGTTAATATGAACAGTAATATGTTCAGCAAATTTGTTGACATGCTCTTGACACATAGTACTTTCTTCTTCAACCCTGTGCTTACTTCATCATTATCAGTTTGCACTTTTTCCATGTCCTGGAGCAACTGTCCTACTCTATTGGATAGTCATGTGTCAACTTCCTGAATCCTCACCTCCAATTTCTCTTCAATTTCTGACTAATCGTTTCCTCATGTCTTCTTGGAATTGAAATATATCCCCTTTTAAATCTACCTCAACTTGGTTGACATCAGCTCTTGTTGCCATGTTATCCAACCTACTATTTAAATCTCCTTTGAGATCATTAATTTATCTATACATCTCATTTTCCATACTGGTCATATTTGACTCCAACTTAGACTTGAATCTCGATTCCATGTTTGCCATATTTGTTTCCAGAGCAGTCATTTTTAGCATCATCTCCCGCAGGATTCATAATGTGATGGATTCCCTTTCACTAGATGGCATCAATTGATCCCCTAGCATAGGAATAGTTTTTTGGTAAGGGGTCTCTGGGATTTTAATCATTGTTCAGTCCTCCTCTAATGATTGAATATGTTGATGCATTTCTTCAGTAGGTTTCTTAAAGCTTGTTGGCACACCAACCTTTTTTCTTTATTTGTGTCCATATCTAAATTTTCACCTTTTTGATTTACTTGTGTCTCATCAACTCTTTCATCTATCTTTAAAATGATCTGGCCACTTCTTAATAGCATAAAAGTAGATATGTCAATATAATCATTATGAGACAGAATATTTCCTTATTTATTGCTTCTACAAAATAACTATATTTTTTTATAATATAGATATTCATCGTGCAGTCTCAGCTTCCACTTCTGGCTCTCAGAAAATGATGAAATGAAACCAAAAAAAAAAAAAATTAAACTACCATAACTTGTACACTTTCTCTTTCCCAGTCTACTTTTAACTACAATTCAGTTCAACTATCATGATTCAGAGAGTCATGTCTAATCACTATAGATACAATTTTTATATCACTTCTTTACAACCTATAACATTGATGTTAATTCTCTGATTGCTCACATATGTCTAATGACTAGATTTTCTTTTAATATATATATATATATGGGTTAAATACTTGTTCAGGCCCCAAAAAGTTGTGTGTCAAAAATGTGATGGACCGACAAATATACTATCAGCAGTCCTTTAAGAATAAGCTATATATTTAGGTTATATACTCATCCATTCCTCTAAAGATCTGACAGATACTGACAGCCAAAAGAATGATTAGCATTTCACAATTTTGATATAGATAAAACAATTCAACCACTGCCTTTAAAGTATACAATGTTCCATGAACACTCAGATGATCATCACATTTCAGTCTCTCTAAGCTACTACAACCCATAATAGTTTTTTTGCAAACACTATTGCACTGCCCTGCTTACATCCAAGTCTTAGGGGCCATTATTATAAAATATTGCCTTGCTCATATTTGGGAGTCTTAAAGGCAAATATTATACATATATCAAAAAGAACTATACCTTACTTTCTCTGGAGTCTTAGAGGTAAAATCATGGCAAGACTACTGTTAACTGCTTCATGATAACTTACATCTGATATCATAATTTGGGTTGGAGCAGTGAATGAGATCAATCAGTCACCAGTGGCATGAACACATCACATCCTCAAGACAATGACAGAAATTCTTCATCCATCACCAAAACTTGTAACAGAACAAACCAAACTCCAATAATCAAATATCCAATCTAACCTTCAAAATCAAAGATTTTCTACAACATAAATTTTCCAAATATGGATAAAATTACTACACCATCAATATAATTTTTAATTGAAACTAAGCTATTTGATGACTGTATTTACTTCTCATCATAAAAAAATGCAATAACAGTAATCATTATCATCTAAACATAAGGCCAATATATTTCTATATATAAAAAAATACACACAAAAAAATGCTTCTATTTTTTTAAAACTATACATCGGACATTAATATGTATATTACACATCTCTCAGGTATGTGGTGTATTTCAAACCCTAATTAGCTTATTTCGTGCCCTAGTTGATGTGCCAAAAATGTAACAGACTGATGACCCACCCTCAACCATCTACCTAAATCCATCCCACTGCATACACTGAAACATGAATCTGGCCATCCATATAAAATTGGAAAGATCCAGCAACACTACAGCCAAAATGGATTTTTACTACCATTCAACCCCCATTCATTTGGTAATATACACAGGATCCACCCAATTTTTATATCACTCCGTTAGATTCCCAGAATTCAAACCCAGTCGTAATCTGAGTAGTTAGAATATGTTCAGGTATAATTTATGAGTATATATCTAGCCAATGTGGGCAATGACTTGACATTATGGTTCATATAGTATACTTATTGGATACATATTACTGAAATGGGAACCTCTTAATCCCTTGCCGTTTTATCATCAATCTAATAGCCCACTCATCTGTGTTAGATTCGAATCTCATTTAAACTATAATATGTAAAATAAAACTACAATTTGCTGTCATGGCTGTCTGAACAGCATTATATATTTACATATGAAAGGATGCTATAATTAGATAGGCTTGATAGAATTATAGTGTATTATTATTAATATCATGATTATTTGAATAAAATACTTTTATTATGTTAAATAATGATAAGGTTCAATTTATTAATAAATTTATTATTTTAATTTGTATGTGGATATACAATCCAACCTATATTTGTAATATATATAGAGGTGGCATGATTTAAAACATTAAAATGTGTTATATATTTAAAATGTTAAAAGATGAAAATATTTTAAAATGTTTATTTAAAAATGTTAAAAAGGTTTTCTTTCAAATGTGCCAAGAAGTCTTCTTTAAAAATTAAGTGTTATATTTTTCTTAGAATTAAAAGTTGGTTAGAAACAGATTTGTCGTAAACAAATATTTAGTTAATGACCGCACCTACCTTTGGTCAAATTAAAAAGTCATTTTAAAATCTGGTTAAATGAAATTGCATCAGATATAAACATTTAAGTTATTTTTGAATTAAAATTGTTTATGGCAAAATAGTTTTACAAAATAACCATAAAAGTTATAACTGAAATACTTTAATAGGTTATCAAATATTTAAGATCAAAATTACATGTTTTTAGAATTTAATTAAAACTGAATTAAGGAAAAAGTTATAACACCTCAGAAACTTATCAGCATATTTGGAATAAGATTGTATGTTAACAAAATTAATTAAAAATGTAATCCTGAAGCAAAGAATAATTCTTAAAGGTGTTTAGCTGATAAGAAAAAGATATAAATGGGCCATATTTTGAGCAGGAAGGAGACTGGCTGAGATCTATTATACTGATAGACTGACTGAGATCTATATACTGAGAAAAGACCCCATTTTGAGTCGCATTTATATTTAAAAAAATCAAATCTAGTTTTGAACTGAGATGTCCGGCTAGTGTGGCCATCTTAGCTGTTACTCCGTAAAAAGGCGGTGGATTCGTTTCCATCCGACACCATTTAGAAGCAAGAATGCCGCTATAATATTTACCATCTAACTGAAAAAAAAGAATGCTGCTATAATATTTACAAACCACCTTGAGCTGATATTTTAAGTCAGCTCATATATATATAAGCTCACATATTTATAATTTGTCATAAATATTTTGAAGTTAAATAGTTTGTAAAATGAAAAAAAGAATTAATTAACAAATGGTTTTGATTTAATGGAAAGAGTAAAAATTTTGAACTTTTATTTTGAAATAAACAAATAAAATTGAATATAATTTATTAAAAAAAAAAAAATGTTAAAAGTGTTTAATTAAAAGGGAGAAAAATTCGAGAGATAAAAGGGTGGGGAAAAGAAAACAAAATTAGATTCTTGGTAGTAATTATACTCTATTGTTGAAACTTTCACAAAGTAAAAATATTTGGTTAGTAATTGCTATTACGCTAATTAAAAAAAAAGATAAGAAAGAGGGGAGATAAGATCGCTTTTAGGAGAGATCAGTTGACTTGACTTTTAGAGACCAGCAAGGACAATAAAGAAAGCAGCTGTGTTTTGAACAATAAAAATTATTATTATTGAAATTTAATTTTTGCGGACTCTTGTCAAATGTATAGCGGCTAAAGTTATCACAACCTTCCCCTTTGGGGAATTGATCGCCACTCCATCTGAATGAAGCTATCGAGAGAGTTATGGAATGGAAGAAACAGATATTGCTAGCTGGACAACCAAAGGAACACTCATGGAATTCGCATATACAAGGACAAAGGCACGACCAATGGAATGTAAAACCTATGAAAATCAGGCCACTCCGCTCTGATCGATCAGGGTAATTATAAACTTTTAATTAATGAGAACTCTAAGTAAAGAGTAATAGAACTTTATCTTTAATTTAATTTTCATTTATTATGTTTATTACGAATGTTTCAACAATAGAGGGGGAAAATAAATTTGTTTAATATTGTAATCTATTAATGTTAATTTGCGTTCAATATTTTTTATGAAATATTGGAATAACTGTATTTTAAATTATTTAATATCTATTCAATCTAGAGAGTAACAACAGGGTGGGGGTATAAAAGTGCATCGCCAAGTAACAGAGAACCTTGGGGCGTTACTCGTTTGTTAATAGAAAATAAGGAAAGCATTGAAAGTATAAGAAAACGAAAGACACTTATACGTTCATTGTAAGATTTTTTGCAATTTATTTATTTACCAAAGAAAGTGAAGTTTAAAAATAAACTTCAGGAAAGATTAAAAATACTATAAGTCGTCTTATATACACGTCTGCTAGAATTCACAGTATTAGTGTAGGCGCGAGTAAATCTATGGTGAATATTTGGGAAGCATAATTAGAAAGTAAACAGAGGGAAAATCAGATATTGTAAGTCAGTTCTTTCTGGATCGGATAGAATTATAAGGTTATTAATAATAAATAGTAGTAAAAGAAATTAAAAGTTTTTTTGTCCAACGTATTTTTGAATTCTTGAATTATTTATAATAATTAGTTAGTGTTCTTAAAGGAAAACCCCTGTAAGATTATAATCAAAGTTTATAATCAGTGAATCGTCGTTCGAAAATAAATAAAGACCAGGTTTATGTAAAGTTACGTGACCAGGTTCCAAGAGAGAAATCCTTGGTGGCGCCCTCGATGACGATTCTAATAACTAAAATTCAGTTAGTAGGGGAAGAAAGAAAGTTGTCGTGTCACAACCTGTAAAAGAAGAGCATGCTGCACGCTGCCCAGGAAACTCACCAAGCTTCAGCTCAAGCACCTAATAATACTGCTAAATCACTTTAAACTGCAGAGCTCTATATATTTTCCGTATATTTTATGTATACTTTCAAACTACCTTTTAAATTCTAGTTAGCTAACTAACCACTTAATATATTTTCAATGTTAAAGCTTTTCTTTTATTGTTTTAAAATCTGTAAATGATCCACTTGCTTTTAAAATCTCTTTGAGAAATTAATTAATGTTTCTACTTTAAACTATCACTGCAGTCACGTCTCTAGTTAATTTCTTTTATCAGAGTTTTAATATTTGTTATATTTATTTTATGATATGCTGACACTTTGAAACAGCAAAAACTAAATTATAATATTTCAAGAAGAGATTAATTAAAACCTCTTCACGTAATTATTTATAATCTTATTTCTGTGCACTGTTTTGAAACCCTCTTAAAGAGAATAGTAACGACTCGCTCGTAATAATTATTTAATTTTTTTTTTTTGATAGTTTGATTGTAAATTTTTGCAATGTGGCTTATTTTAGTGAGGGTTAATTTTTAAATACTAAAAAATACACTAACCTTGATAAATATTTATAAGTATATTTTCTATTTAAGTGATTTATTAAACCCCATTAAATATACTTTCCCTCCTTTTAAATACTTGTCATTTGATCAATAACAAATTAGATTGAGCTGGAACAGCAAAGATTATCTGTAATTATTCCCATCTATAGCATATATTTTATCATGCTACTTAAGAGTTGGCTTCTATTTGATTAAGCTAATAAGCTATTGTTCTCGCATATAGAATATTAAATTTTATAAAATGCTTTTGCTTGGCGGAATTGATTCATTCACTTTAATAATTTCTCATTTTGCTGCCATGTATGTTTACGTAAATAAGATAGAGCCTCAGTTAAGCCAGCACATCTTCCTATCATAGGGTAGAACCATCACAAAGCCTGAGTTTAAGGCCAGGTTAGCACATAAGTCCTTCGCCTTTCTGAACTATTTGTTCCTTTTCATGCAGCTTAACGATCGGTTTTCAGGGTACCAGCGTTGGTCACAGAAACCCTTGATCTACCAATCCATCCACAGATCCACTTTATTATTGTATTGCTGGTGCTATAGTGCCTTAGTACATCCAGAGCAGCTTACTCTACCCCCCCTATTTTAGTTCTTTCAACAATTGTCTGAAATATTCTTAAAAGTCCGGGCAATCTAAGTTATTGTAGCCAATTTTAGGCTAACTAAATAAATATAAACAGGGGAGAACATCTACCATAAGTGTTGCCCAAGGTTTAGTTTAATTACTAGTATTCAGCCACACACTAAGAGGAGTCCAAGTATGTTACACAATAGACATGGCATAGTGATAAGCTATTTATTTAAATGCCTTCATGCATTTATTATATATAAATCCGTAAAATAATTGTATACAAATTGTAACACATCAAAGCAATCTATGGCTTTTATGAATTCAGTAAGATGAATAACTGCTGCATTCATCTTACTTAAATGTAAATTTATTTATTAATCTGCTCAAAGAATCTGTCCAAACACTTCAGCCATTAAATGCCTGCGTGCATTTTTACATGTTTAAAATTTGTAATATATATATATATATATTAGATAAAACTTATTATTGAAGAAATTAAACTTTAGTAAATTAACCTAGTCCACCTTCAGTTTCATTATTCAGTCCAATTCTCATTATTATTATGTTATAGAATATGCATTATTAAAGGTCTTCATTAAGTTAGCTATTCATTAGATATGATCAATTTGTAATTTAATTATGAGTCTCATTGTTTCTCCCTGACCTATGTCAGTCACGAATAAAGGAGTATGCTATGTGTAATTTCAAGGTGGTCATTCGTAGGGTCTGGAGTCTTGGAGTACTGGCTTACAAGTTGAAGTGTGGTAGGACTTGGGATGTCACAGTCCTAGTCTGGTCAGCTTTGGCCTCTTTTGCTTGGATTCTAAATTCTGTTATGCGAATGTACAAACTTGACTGTTACATAGTATATATTTTTTTCCTGCATTTGTATTCCCAAATCGTGGGGACTGTAACTTATTTCCACCCCTGAGGAGATTATTGAGTATAGAGATAAAATTCTTTGTTCAAAATTAATGATTTTAAATTAATTTTTCATTGTCCAAAATAATGTCTATGTATATATATTTTTCCTGCATTTGGATGTCCATCTGTTGGGACTTTGTTAATTATTCCCACACTCTGCAATACCCTGTATAGTATTTAAGTATATAGTGTTGTTTTTTTTCTTTTTTAAATAACACTAAAAGAAAAATATGTATAAGATTTTTTTTCCGGGTTTGTTTCTCTTGACTTATCGCAAAAAAATATTTGTAATTCATGTAGAGTATTTTTTTCTGGATATAATATAATAAAAAAAAGTAAGTCAGTAAATAAATCAGGAGACACGTCAATCAATTAATTCCATGCATTGAATAGGTCATTATATATATATATATATATATATATATATATATATATATATATATATATATATATATATATATATATATATATATATATATATATATATATATGTGCAATTGCATAGTAAAAATTTAGTTTTTTTTATTAAATATTTTATACATTTTATGTAATATTTCCTGACTACTGGTGACTGGCGCCTGAGGATGATTTGAACAAGCTGTAAGTCATCCTCATATAAATTTGTCATCAGAGGTGTAGAAGGAAATGTTCTAAGTTTAAAAGAAAAAATGGACCCATTTGATTTGTTTTTTTTTTTAAAAAAAGTAGAATTGGATTTGATGAAAATGAGAATGGAATAAAGTATAGAATCAAATCAAAAGTTTGAGGTTTGAAACTGGAACAGATGTGTAAACTGAAATATATTATTATCATGAACCACTGAAGTCTAGTTAAAAGCAGCTGGAAGAAGAGATTGATGGTGAGTTACTTTTATTGATTTAGTTATTTTAGTAAATTTTCATCATTTGTTAAATATTTTGTAGTCAGATTTTAAAGATGGCGTTTCTTAGTGAATTTAAATAAACTATAGCGGTATCATTTATAGGCATCTTTAATAGAGTTAGGCATAGAAATAGGATGGAAAGTGGACAGGTCATTTTCGTTTGTGGAGTACAGCTATTTGCCGTATTATAAAAAGTCAAGTCAAAGTAAATTAATTTAGCTTTATAAAATATATTTGATAAATAAAATAGAATAAAACAATAATATGGAAGAGGAAAGGGAAATAATGAATGAAGAAGGGGAAGTGAGGAATGAAAAGGAAGGGATCACATTAAGGTCTGGGAGAAAAATAATAGAAGATATCAGCAGCACAAACGATGACACACAAGAGGTGTATCCAGAAGCAGCTGTCACTATATCAAAGAAACCTGATTCTAGTCCCACAGATGTTCAGAGTCTGGAGATGAGTTCAATATGTGAACAAATTAAAACAGAGATAATGAAAATGGGCGAGAAGCATAGACAGGAAGCAATAGAAAGGGATGAAAAGCATAGAAAGGAGGTTGAGAAAAGGGATCAGAAGTGGGAAGAAAGAAATAGACAGTTTAAGGATAGAATATGCAAAAAACTGCAGGAGTTAAAAATCAGCTGCCAGCTAAAATTCGAAGAAGTTCGGGTGGAATTGACAGAGAAATTAGCTAAAAATCAAGAAGACAATAGCAAAAAAAGAGATGTGATTAAAAAGCAAATTACGGCCATCAGAGTGCAGACAGAGCATCAAGAAGTAAATCTAGAGGAAAAAGTCTCCAAAATGGGAACAGATATAAGCCTCAAAATTAAGGAATGTCAAGATATACACAGAGAGATCAGAGAGGAGATGTCTGAATTGAGGGAAAACCACCGAACATATAAAAGTCAAGTAGCAGTCCAAGAAGAAAATGCCATTGCAAAATCCATCCAGGGGTTGAAGAGAGATATCACACAAATAAAACAAGCAAAAATGGAGAAAGTAGAATGTAGTTTAGCTGCTGGTTCTCAAACCTATAACCAGGGCAGAACAGAAGTTGAACAAGGTTTTAGCAGGGCTACAAAGAATGTCGGAGATACTCCTAGTGTAGGGGAAAGGAAAATCAATATGGATAGTAACACAGATATCTCAGGCAGGAATGATTTAAAATTAGCACACAGAGCAGAATCAATTATATATGAACCAGTGATATCTCCACTCAATACACCCATGGGCTTGGCTAAATTTATCCAAGTAAAGTCTTTTAAAAGAGAAGTGGGAGAAAACCCAAAAGTCCACTTAGAAATCTTAAGGGAACTCTACTGATTTCAAAAGGTCCAAATGGCTGACCAGGTAGCCTTGGCTATTCATTATTTGCATGGATATGCAAAGTCTTCGTGGAACTGTTGTGGTGATAAACCACAGAACTTTGAGAAATACGTATATGTGATACAGAAAACATTCTGGAGTAAGGAACACCAGGAGGGAATTTATCATACTATACTTAGAGAGGCCTATGGGTCATAGGTGAAGGAAACCCACACTCAATTTTTTTGGAGACAAATAGCCTCCCATAGATCACTGACAGCTTTCCCATTTACAGATGCCCAGAAGATCCATATAATCCAGCAAAACATGCCTGCGAGAGTGCAGCAATTGGACGATAGAAGACATGGCCATTTTCCTAACCACCATCTATTTTACACCATGTCCCAAGGAACCACCAGAGAAAATGCATCAGGTTGAGCCTCCAAAGTGTCAGACAATGATGACTGGTGACCAAAACTATTCCAGACCTATAAGATAGGAATCAAATCATCAGACCAGGGTTAAAGAACCATACAGAAACAAAATGTCATTAAACTGCAGGGGACCCTGTTAGTCAGTTCCTCCTACTGGAGTCCAGGGGATGCAGCAAGAAACACAGCAACTCCAGAGTTAATAATGTCAGGAATTATCGAAGCAGATGAAACCAGTCCAGGGGTTCCACTTGAGCCATGTCCCATTGTGCAGATCAAAATTGTTAAGGTGGAAGGAAATGCATTATTAGATATGGGTAACCAAGTGTCATTTGTGTCCAAAAGATGGCTGACAGAGGCAGAAGGGCAAATACCTGGAATACCAACATTATGAATCAAGCAAATTGATGTAACTCTAGCTGATGGCAGGAAGACAAAAACAGAGAGAAGACAAGTGTGGCTAGAATTAGTGTGGGGCCAAACGACTATTGGCCATGTGTTTTTGGTCATGGCTAATTTAATACATGACTTAGTGATAGGAAATGACTTTTTGAGTCAGCATCAGTGTCATCTTGATTACAAGAAAGGCATAATTTGTCTCAACCAAGAGCAACTTAAATTGAAGAAGACAGAATTACACATGCCAATTCAAAATCCAGCATGTAGGGAAGTATGCATTGCCTCAGAGGAAGAGACCACGAAACAGGAGAGGTGTGTGCAATTTACACAAGTTAGAGTAGATGAAGATGGAGTAAATAAAAAAAGTGATTCAGAAGAACTGTGCAGAACAAGCAAGAAATGGTAGTCTTACTCTATCAAGTATAGAAGGAGAACTAGCATTTAAAGAGGCAAAGAGGGATTCAAAATTGGAGGAAAATGATTTGGAACTAAGTAATGAGATTCCCTATGAAAAGAGTGAATTTGCCCAAAGCTTAAAAATGCACCAAGGACAACCACCTTTAAGCTTAAGAGATTATCAGGAATCAGGTGATACTTCCGATGATGATCTGTTGGGATATTACTTTAATCCCAGCATGGAAGAGCAAATTGTGAAACAACTTACCGATCCAACTTAAAGTTATAGTAGTTTGATGAAGGATCTGCCCCTCCCCAAACATTATATATATATATATATATATATATATATATATATATATATATATATATATATATATATATATATATAAACAACTAACATCTTTACCCCATTCTAACCATGACAGATATTCAATCGGATATATCAGTGTATATTATAATATTGAAGGATTCGTATTTTATTATTTGTGTTATTAAATATATTTTGCAAATTGCCACTATTTCAGTGTGTGTGGGTGATTGTGACTGGAGAGTTAATGTAATCTATATAACAAACTGTTTTGGTAAATAAGTTTGTTTTGTGCTCAGTTAAACAGGTCATTTGGATTTTAAAAAAAAATAGAAGTTCATGATTATAAATCCCATATAATTACACGTAAGCAAAGTCATTTTTTTTATTGTTTTTTTTTGCAAGTTAACGGATATGAAACGGGAACCTCCTAATCCCTTGCCATTTCATCATCAATCTAATAGCCCACTGGTCTGTGTTAGATTCGAATCTCATTTAAACTATAATATGTAAAATAAAACTACAATTTGCTGTCATGGCTGTCTGAACAACATTATATATTTACATATGAAGGGACACTATAATTAGATAAGCTTGATAGAATTATAGTGTATTATTATTAATATCGCATTTATTTGAATAAAATACTTTTATTATGTTAAATAACGATAAGGTTCAATTTATTAAGAAATTTATTATTTTAATTTGTATGTGGATATACAATCCAACCTATATTTGCAATGTATATAGGGGTGGCGTGATTTAAAACATTAAAATGTGTTATATATTTAAAATGTTAAAAGATGAAAATATTTTAAAATGTTTATTTAAAAATGTTAAAAAGGTTTTCTTTCAAATGTGCCAAGAAGTCTTCTTTAAAAATTAAGTGTTATATTTTTTTTTAGAATTAAAAGTTCATTAGAAACAGATTTGTCATAAACAAGTATTTAGTTAATGACCACACCTACCTTTGGTCAAATTAAAAAGTCATTTTAAAATCTGGTTAATTGAAATTGCATCAGATATAAACATTTAAGTTATTTTTGAATTAAAATTGTTTATGGCAAAATAGTTTTACGAAATAACCATAAAAGTTATAACTGAAATACTTTAATAGTTTATCAAATATTTAAAATCAAAATTACATGTTTTTAAAATTTAATTAAAATGGAATTAAGGAAAAAGTTATAACACCTCAGAAAGTTATCAGCATATTTGGAATCAGATTGTATGTTAACAAAATTAATTAAAAATGTAATCATGAAGCAAAGAAAAATTTTTAAAGGTGTTAAGCTCATAAAAAAAAGATATAAATGGGCCATATTTTGAGTGGGAAAGAGACTGGCTGAAATCTATAATACTGATAGACTGACTGAGATCTATATACTGAGAAGAGACCCCATTTTGAGTCGCATTTATATTTTAAAAAATCAAATTAAGCTTTGAACTGAGATGTCCGGCTTGTGTGGCCATCTTAGCTGTTACACCGCAAAGACGTGGTGGGTTCGTTTCCATCCGACACCGTTTATAAGCAAGAATGCTGCTATAATATTTACCATCTAACTGAAAAAAAGAAGAATGCTGCTATAATATTTACAGACCACCTGTAAAAGAAGAGCATGCTGCAAGCCACCCAGAAAACTCACCAAGCTCCAGCTCAAGCACTTAATAATACTGGTAAATCAGTTTAAACTGCAGAGCTCTATATATTTTCTGTATATTTTATGTATAATTTCAAACTACCTTTTAAATTCTAGTTAGCTAACTAACCACTTAATATATTTTCAATGTTAAAGATTTTCTTTTATTGTTTTAAAATCTTTAAATGATCTACTTGCTTTTAAAATCTCTTTGAGAAATTAATTAATGTTTCTACTCTAAACTATCACTGCAGTCATGTCTTTAGTTAATTTTTTTTATGACAGTTTTAATATTTGTTATATTTATTTTATGATATGCTGATGCTTTGAAACAGTGAATACTAAATTTTAATATTTCAAGAAGAGATTAATTAAAACCTCTTCATGTATTTATTTATAATCTTATTTCTGTGTGCTGTTTCGAAACTCTCTTAAGAAAATAGTAATGACTCGCTCGTTATTATTTAATATTTTTTTTGATAGTTTGATTGTAAATTTTTGCAATGTGGCTTATTTTAGTGAGGTTTAATTTTTAAATACTAAGAAGTAGACTAACCTTGATAAATATTTATAAGTATATTTGCTATTTAAGTGATTTATTAAACCCCATCAAATATACTTTCCCTCCTTTTAAAAACTTGTCATTTGATCAATAACAAATTAGATTGAGCTGGAACTGCAAAGATTATCTGTAATTATTCCTGTCTATAGCATATATTTTGTCATGCTACCTAAGAGTTGGCTTCTATTTGATTCAGGTAATAAGCTATTGTTCTTGCATATAGAATATTAAATTTTATAAAATGCTTTGCTTGGCAGATGTGATTTATTCACTTTAATATTTTCTCATTTTGCTGCCACATATATTTATGTAAATAAGATGGAGCCTTGGTTACGCCAGCACATCTTGTTTTCATAGGGTAGAGCAGTCGTGAAGCCTGAGTGAAAGCCAGGTTAGCACATAAGTCCCCCGCCTTTCTAAACTATTTGTTCCTTTTCATGCAGCTTAACAATCAGTTTTCAGGGTACCAGCATTGATTACAGAAACTTTTGATCTACCAATCCATCTGCAGAGTGACTTTGTTATTGTATTGCTGGTGCTATAGTGCATTAGTACATCCAGAGCAGCTAACTCTACCCCCTATTTTAGTTCTTTCAGCAATTGTCTGAAATATTCTTAAAAGTTCGGTCAATCTAAGTTATTGTAGCCTATTTTAGGCTAACTAAATAAATATAAACAGATGAGAACATTTACCGTAAGTGTTACCCAAGGTTTAGTTTAATTACTAGTATTCAGCCACACATTAAGAGGAGTCTGTGTATGTTACACGATATACATGGCGTAGTGATAAGCTATTTATTTAAATGCCTGTGTGCATTTATTATATATAAATCTGTAAAATAATTGTATACAAATTGTAACACATCAAAGCAATCTATGGCTTTTATGAATTCTGTAAGATGAATTGCTGTGTTCATCTTACTTAAATGTAAATTTATTTATTAATCTGATCAAAGAATCTGTCCAAACTCTTCAGCCATTAAATGCCTGTGTGCATTTTTACATGTTTAAAATCTGTAATATATATATTTTAGATAAAACTTATTATTGAAGAAATTAAACTTTAGTAAATTCACCTAGTCCACTCTCAGTTTCATTATTCAGTCCAATTCTCATTATTATTATGTTATAGAATATGCATTATTAAAGGTCTCCATTAAGTTAGCTATTCGTTAGATACGATCAATTTGTAATTTAATTATGAGTCTCATTGTTTCTCTCTGACCTATGTTGGCCGCGAATAAAGGAGTACACTACATGTAACTTCAAGGTGGTCATTCATAGGGTCTGGAGTCTTGGAGTACTGGCTTATGAGGTAAAGTGTGGTCAGACTTGGGATGTCATAGTCCTAGTCTGGTCAGCTTCAGTCTCTTTTGCTTGGATTCTAAATTATGTTACGCGAATGTACAAACTTGCTCGTTACATTACATATATGTTTCCATATCAAGAGATATGTGAATTCAGCAATATATTCTCAACAAATTATAGACAACCCTTGATGTAAAATCAATTTAAATTAAAAAATTTATTTTAACTTAATATAACACATTTAAATATATAAATATACACTTTAAAACACCATAAATATGATTCCTACCACTTCCACCTAATCTCACCCAAACAGAAACACACAAAAAGAATACATAAAATAATATCATTCACTATGTGTCATTCTTGGTATACATCGGCATCTACCTTTCATGCCATCATATTAAAATAAATAATAATTTATGATCATTAATACCATCTAAACAAATGACATTATTTGTTATTTGTTATATATTTTTTTAAAATAAAAATAAATATGGTATCATCATATCAATATATAAATTATTTTATAAATATAGTTGAATTAATGGGTTCGTTTGTGACTACTATCAGTTATGAGAACTGGAATTGCCATCAATTGATTAAATTAATTATATGTACCTTTACATAATGGTTAGTATGTGTCTTGTTAATAAAGGGTTAATATGGGTTCTATTAATAATTAACTTTGTTACTAAATGTTATGTCTTTAATGGGTCAAAATGTAAGTCTTACCTTCATTTATATTCATTTCATCATAGTCTAGTCCTTCTATATCTTCTAACAGATCCATTTACGTTTTTATTTATTTCAAAAATACATTTTACATCATGATATGCTTACATCTAAATTCTTTCGGTACTTCCAGCTCACAAAAACCAATGTGGAAGTAACAAAAAATAAATAAATAAATAAATAATAGAGAAAAAAACCTTATATAATTTATAGCCTCAGCATGTCAACCACAACAAACAAACAGTTACATATCAATATCAAATTATGAATCATTCTGTAAACATCTTGATCAAACATGAGCATCTTCTTTAAATGGAAAAATTCATGGTAAATTGGGAAGTTTCAGCATCTCTTTTACTTGCTTCATTCTCCAAAGTAGTGCCTTCAATGATTTATCCATCTCCCACAAGCTGACCAATTAGTTTCGATAATCATTGATTTAGCAACTTTCACAATTGATATATAAAATTTCACATAATATTTGGTAGCCATTGTATACATATATATGTGATGATGGGAATTCATACCTATTATTTGTGTTCATCGCCCTCTTCAAAAACCATCTGAGTTGCCTTGACCTTGCACAATGACTTTTAGCACACTTGCATCATTCTTACACTAATATATATATATATAATTTTTCTTTTATATCAGAAATGAGTACATTATATCTATATGAGAAACAAAAGATGATTAAAGTCAATCTTTGGATAATAAACATTATTAAGTCTAAACTTTCAACAGTTCTAGAATTATCAAACACTTGATTACGTGAAAAAATGTTTTTTTTTTCACATGTCTTATAATGAATAGTTCAATAGACTTATCAATAAAAAAAATCTTAGTGCATATTATGTTTCAATCAACTGATTATAATTTATTTATTTCTTTAATTTCCATAGTTCATATAAGAGTTCAATTCTAATGGAAGCATAGTGATATTTCTTCGTTTCAGTTTTTTTTTTTTTACATATTTATATCAAATTAAACAACTTACAGTTCTATGAATCCTTGTTCTTTCTTTAAAATGCTGAAAATGTTTTACCAAAAACAATAGTCAAATTATCAGAATTGTTGTCATTAATGAATATAAAAAAGAAAATCTTGCATATAACTTTCTCTATATGTTTTTAATTTTCCCAGCCATTAGAAAAAAAAAAAGTTGTTTGTTGTTGTCACGGTTACTGCTTACGTTCTAAATAGGTTTTATTTCCCTTTCTCATTTTATAACACTAGATTATAAAATCGCTTTTTCTTTTTTACTTTCTTTACAAAACTCTCTCAACTGTTTGAAGAATATCGTTTTGTCAAAGATTCTTTTAAAATATTAATAAAATGAAATTTAGTAATAAATCTATGATTTTGTTTCAAGCATTTCCAGTTCATTAAACTACAATTTAATTTTATTCATACTGTTATATATCATCAACTTACACTGTTCAATAGATGTATTAGCTTTTATAAATCAACACATCCATGTATATATTTATGTTCAAATGCATTTAATGGTAAGGATAGGAATGACAGTTATAGCAATCCTTACAATATATATATATATATATATATATATATATATATATATATATATATATATATATATATATATATATATATATATATATATATATATATATATATATATATATATTGTAACTTAATAAAAGATTGATCAAAGAATTCAAATATTATTAATGTCTCAAATATTCAAATATTATAACTAAATAAACAAAAAAGATTTGTAGCTTTTTATTTTATATCAAAAGGAAAAGAATTATTTAACCTGAGTAGTGTCTATTAAACAAAAGTTCAGACTGAGTTATCAATCATATTCAGGGTCATTGGTTTAAATAAAACATATTTTTATAATTAGATTTTCAAGATATTACAATATCAATAATTATAAACAAATTATTAAGAACAAACTACTATAGCTCATGAAATAACATCACATAGGTGAGTACACTGGTAACTCAATAAAATAACTTCTCAGATATACAGATGGTAGATTTTGTTCACTTTCATCTCGTGGTTTGATGTCAAGTGCATATTTAAATAAATCACAAGTGAATATGGTCTAGCAGGGCACCACTAGATTATCTGAACCTAGACACAGTTAAATCTTATAACCTTTTCACATGTATCAGGTTTGAATCCCTTTTTGGTACTTTATTTTTAATAAAAATGGAGGATTTTACTTTTAGATCCATATCACTGTATGCACTAATATTTAGGTATACATAAAACATCTTTAAATGAAAGTGGAGTATATAAATTCATTATACAGAAATCATTTCCCAGATCTTATATCATAATAAATGTATTTCAATATTTTTTTTATAAAAGTTTTACTAGCTCAGATTATATTATTATTTTAGGATGGCAATTCACTCATCCTTGCATGATATAGATGATGGGATGGTGGTTATAATATTACTAAGAAATCACTAAATACTATGAAATCAATATTTATTTATGGCCTTTAAACATTTAAACAGCTCATTAATTATACGTGATGATGACGATGGTGATAATGATAATGATAATGGTTTCAACCACAGCTTTAAGACTAAACCTAATCATAAAACCTAATTGTTATAAAGAAATTCATAATTATTGCTTAATTTTAGTATATCTAATTAAATCTTAAATAATCAATATCAACCATTGATGATGAATGATCACAACAAATAAAGACTATTATCAATAAAATACATACGCCTCATTTAATAAAACAATTTAACATTTATTAATTTATTACGAAAATCTACAAATAACTGAAAGATAAAACCAAAATTTTATATGAAATAATAATTTATTACGAAAATCTACAAATAACTGAAAGATAAAATCAAAATTTTATATGAAATAATAATGAGAAAAGTAATTGATTATCCAGCAATCATAATGTTAATTTTGAATTCTTTCCCCTTTCCCATCAAAAATATATACATAAATTTGGATACTAATTGCTAAAGTTTTGGATTCACAAGAAAATATTTCATAAGAAAAAAAATATTCACTCTTTTTTTTCTTCTTTTCTCTTTTGCACACATACTTTTATAATCTATCATGTAAAGTAGAATGATTAAGAATAAATGTTAGTAGAATTGGCAAGAGCAAGTTTTTTAGAAACAAGTTTTAAAGTATCTTTTCTCCCCCTCTTTCCTAAGCGCTGAAATGCTACATTTTCCTAAAACAAAATAATCTAATATTTCCAATGTTATATGTCGATCATTCTCACACACCCCCAACCACACAATTAACAAGTTAATATATTGCTGTGTATGTGCATGTTTTATCCCCATAATAACCCAATATTATTTGAAAACCAAAACAATAATACAAAAAAAATATTTTACATATTAATAACATTTCTTAACTTTAGGTTAATAGACAATCATAATTTTAGTACATATAAAATCATTAATGAAGCTTATGTTTATCATTATTAAGAAATTCTTGGTTTCAATTGATCTTAGTTGTTTTAAAAGTTCTTTAAACAAAAATATACCACCCTGTTGCTAAAATTTTACTAAGTCTCTGATATTATAAAGAAAATATGTATAAAAAAATTTATACTACCAGTTCGATTTTTTGTAGCAACTTCCAATGAGTCAAATTTATCTTGTTTAATGTCTATATATTTTGCATCTACCATTTCCGTTTTTATTTGGAACAATTTCTTTCTTGAGGTGTATAATTATTTGATGATGATGATCCTATTAATGTTATTTGCTTTAGTGAACAATTTGAAAATCATTATATTATCTCTTCTTATTTGATGATGATGATCCTATTGAGGTTATTTGCTTTATTGGACAATCTGGAAATCATTATATTAACTCTTCTTCTCTTCCTGTCAAGCATGATTCTTTTAGTGGATGAAGTATAGCAGTTGTTTTCATATTTATAATTTTTCTTGGGTTTAAATTCAGTTACTGGATTTAATTGAACTCAATGCTTTAACATTTATCTGCAGATTATTCATTTTTTCAGCTTTCAAATGCAGGTGAATGCTTTATTCTTTCTATTTAAAAACATTTTATTTCTCTCAGTCAGTTGAAAGGTGTAGAATATTATTTTTCAGACAAGACATTTTTTCTTTCCTGTATGATGTGCTAGTTGATGATGACTCTGGAAATTTCCCCAGATGAAATACATCTTTATTTTAACCAACCATGCTGTTTTTCATTTTCACAAAAAAAACTTTATATTAAAAATGATTTTTAGAATTGATATCTGCTGAATTAAAAATGCTTGACTTTTTAGTTTCAATATTTTTAAAAGTCTCTATAATATCAACTGATTTCCCAGACTGCTCTTATATCCAATTTTTTTTCTATTTTTTTTTGACCACCTCTTTTAATTAAATTTATAACTTATTTTCAACCAAATTGTTTCTTTCTTAGCTGGATAGTACTAAAAATCTCACTATCCTGATTTTTAGACAAACTTTTGTTTTGACGGAAAAAATAGTCTTAATCCTTTTTTACACCTATGTAACATCTCAAGTTTGAGCTTCTTTCTTTTGATCTCAAGATGAGACATTTTTAAAATTAGACTTCTCACATTGTTTCTAAGTTTTTCAACAAAAAAACAACCCTTATAATACAAAAAAAATTGTTGAGTAAGAAAAAAAAATAATACAACAGATTTTTTCCCTTTTCTCTCAATATTTAATAAATGTAGATATATTTATGTGATGTAACACACACACTCCATCATTCAAATCATGTATAAACTGACCTTAAATAATCCAATTGCTAGCCTAGTAATTACAGCCCAAATATTTAAAATTAAATCCTTAGCTTTTAAATCCAAATTACAATTGTAGAAAAGCAAAAATAGAAGTATAGAATAAGATATTAAAATTTAGCAAGTGTAGGTTAGTTTTAAATAAAGTTAAAATGTTTAATATTTGAAATATAAAACAATTAAATAGCTTACACATACATTGCCTATATATGTGTAACAAGTTATAACTACTTTTTAACAAAAAAATTAACTATTAAATGTGTGTACTATTTTTGAGTTTTTATCAACACACAAACAAATAAAGCTTATAACTGTTGCCCCATTCTCTCTCTGTCTTAAGCTTTTAGAACTGGATCTTGTAGGATTTAAACTTGGGTACCCTACAGCTTCCTTTACTATATAAAAATGTGATGATTTTTGTTCCACATTTTTTTTCATGCACACTATTACAAATTTAGCTAATGACTACATATATATATATATATATATATATATATATATATATATATATATATATATATATATATATATATATATACACACACTGAAAGATAATATCTGATTCAGTGAGTAGGAAAGAAATTTGATATAATATATCTGCTGTTTACATGACTGACCCATATGAACATATAGTGGCATCTTTATTATAAGGAGAAGGGGAGTCATTCACTTGGTTAGAGATTATCCAGGCATATTATCATAATAAACATATGAAAAAAATAATTTAATAAAATTTAAGAGCATTTACCCTAGCACAAAATTATAGTCTAAAGAATAGATTATCCAGTTTACATAGGTTGAAATTATATAATTTAGATACAGTTGTAGGAGTATATTACAATTTAATTGTATGGATAGTTTGTTACAGATTTAGCAATAGCTTAGGGAAATTACATAGAAATGTTTTAGAGCTCTTGCAATGGAAAGTTATCTTAGTTTATAAATTCTAATGTTGTTAGTGTACTTAGTAGTTTTGATCATGGTTACAAATTGTTCATGGAAATCCATAACATTGGATAGCCAGTTTTTATTTTATAACTTCATTATTATCTTGGCTCCAGTAGTGACAGCATTCTCTATGGAATTAGCAACATTATTTCTGGTCTCACTGGTGGCAGTGGCAGACCATGGGCCTCTTGTTCTTGCAGTTGGAGGCAGATGGGTAGTATTGGGCTGTAGGACAACCATTTTCCATATAGAAATATAGCACCATGCCTGTCTCTACTCTGCCATTTTAGTTTCATACTCATTGAGAGTAAAGCTTTAACTATATTATATTAAATCACAATATCCCACTCTATATATTGACCAAGTATGCCATTAATTTTTCCTACTGGCTTATCTTGTGGTGAAATAATCCATTAACATATTTCTACCACCATACCTGATGTGTTTATTATCTACTTTACTATCTAAATGCAGCAGGGTGCTGCAAGTACATTTACTTTTTTTGCATTATTTTCAGATATCCTGACTACATTAATTCTATGGTTACAGTTTTACAAAATAAAGATTTAAAAAAATATTATAAAGCACATGCTTAAAGTCGTCTATTTTCTTGTTGATAACATCTGCAACTTGTCAAAATGTTATCATTTTTACTAGCTAATTACTTAAGCCACCTACTATTGTTCAGCTTTCCAACCCTCATTTAATATTTTAATAAACAAACTTCATGGCATGATCTTTTTAATATTTAAAATAAGACAGCAAAATAATATTATATAAAAGTCTTAAAGATAATATTGGAATATATATGTAGTCTCGGCATACCTGATATATGTTTTTATCTATATATCCATATGTGACCATACATTTAAAAGTAATTTAATTTAATCAATTTATCATTCCTATAGATTATTAACTTACCTGTTTATAATAACCATATATTGTACTGGTCGAAAATGTATGTCCATCCAACAAGATTTAGAATCTAAGCAAAAGTACCCCGAATCCAATCATGCCCAAGATACACAGGTCAGGAGCATTCATGAATTCTAACCTATTTGCCCATCTCTAAATCTATAACATTATGGACAACACCTATGGTGATACCACATAAATTCATTATATCCCAGTCTGGTGCTACAACGTTTTACATGAGAACTCAACTGGTGATGATGATGATGAGATTGAGTGAACCCAAGATATTAAGTTAAAAATATATATAAATATAAATATTATTAAGGAGATTCGAACAACTGGATTAAAGTTTAAAATATAAACAATTTATTTGGACAAAATTCAGGATGAGTTATATATATATATATATATATATATATATATATATATATATATATATATATATATATATAATCAACTTCACACCTTTTAAAAACTTTATTTTCATTATAAAGATTTAAGAAACTTGATACAATTATTTTTATTTTAACAAATATTAATTTAGTGTGGCGGTTACAATACTGAACGTATATTCAAAAATAGGCCTTTATTTAATGTTACAAAAATGAATTTATCTGAGTGGTTTGGTGGACGTTTTATACATTAAAAACATATATTTATAGAGATACAATAGAGTTTCACTGATTATAAAATTTTAATATGATGCCTTTAGCATTTGATACATAAGTTTATTTTCATTTAGAGACTTTATTTATAACAATTAAAATAATGAGACATTTTGATCAGTAGACTAAAACATTATTTATTTTACATTTTCAGTATTTAACGATAGAATATAGTGAAACTCTTTAATTGTGGGAACGGCTTATTTCAATAAAGGGAAGGGCAGCTTCATGAGAAGTTGGATTTAAACCCCAATGGAAAATATTACAAAGAGAAAATCATTTTATTATCACATATTATGATCTATTTTGTTAAACAGGCTAGAAATTTTACTATAAGAAATGGCGGTGCTAGCATAAAATCAGTGAGAGAAAGTGGCACATTTGGCCAGGATAAGGTCATTCTGCAATTTTTTTTAAAGATAGTACATGCCAGCTTCATGCTAGAGTGGTACAGAAATAAACGTAGGCAGGAAGTTTCTATGGGACGGACCATGGCACATCCATACAGAGATTCATCTACTCTAACCTGCATGTTCTAGAAGTAGACCTAGACTTCTATTATGAATGAGAACACTAAAGATGAAAGGCTTTGAGTCCCTAGAATGAGGTACAGGTGGCTCAAAACAGTATATAAATATATACTTGGAGAAGAATGATGATTGAAGAGGATCATGATTCCCTGGAATGAGGTACAGGTGAATCAGATCAAAGCCCTATGCAGCTAATTAATAATTTGAATATGCCAGCAATGCTATCATAATAATGTAATATCATCGAGTTTAAATATTACAGTAAAGCCTTAAATGGTTTAACAAATATGTAATGATATGCTAAAATAATGACCCATGTGAGCTAAAGTCATTTATCATAAATTAAACTATAATTAATGAAGTGTGCATTGCTCTTCCTTCTTGAATCAGTATTTTAACATATTAAACAACAACTAAAATTCACGTCCTTAAAAGTGCCTATTATAAAACCAATTTAAGTCACCAGCCTTTTGGTGATGATGATCAATAAGAAATTAATAAAATTAATGGACACCAAAATCCACCTCAGATTGCAAAGCATTTATACATTTTGTATAAATTTACAATAAAACATTTATTTTAAAAAAAGCAGGTATTCATGCCAAGTGTAAAACCGATGTAACCATTGTATAATTCCTCAATAAAGTTGAAAGAAGAACCCATAATTTCTCACCCCCTTTCTATTCCACAGTGGGATATAGAAGTTCATAGGGCTAGGTTTGATTGGCATTTACAAATAAAATTAAGTAAAATATATAAAAATATCATTAAAATTAAATTATAACCACACTAAATTATAAAAATAATAAGAAGCATAACTTGGATAAAAGATTTGGTAGTCATATTAGATTGGATGATAGAGAATTTGCCAATTAGCGAGTTTTTGATAAAAAAATTAAACATAAAGAAAACATTAATTTTCAAATTAAACTACAAATTAGAATTGGCTAATATTGTCTTTGGACTGGTTACCTCAGAATGCTATGGAGTATTGATGAATCTTCTGTGGCAGGTGGCATTCTTTGATGGTATGGTCACTCTTGAGTGGTATGGGCTACATCTTGGCACAAGTCGAGTTGAAGATGGAGGAAAAGGTGGCTTAGGCCTCTCAAAAATTAAATGGACATGAAGTCGGCTAACAATGACTGACCACAAACTCTGACAATAGATTTTTAGCCCTATTTATGTCAGTTTTTAGCCACTCAAAGAATGTTTGTTTTAATTAGACTTCCTGACTCTAATGGATCCTTAATTGACAAAAATCTTATCTCTATTGTTCGTGGAGATGCAGTCATGAGATAACTGTCCAAAATCAATTCAAACCAATTTCCAGATTGGAAATGGATTTGATAAAAATGTTAATAGCTAATAAAATCAATTAGCTTTGTTTTAGATTTTACTTTCTTTAACTTTAATTTACTAATTCTTTTTAAAATTATGAAACAAACTCCCCATCCCTTTAATTATTTTTCGACAGTCAACGACTGCACCTTCCATCTTGAATTTTTATGTAGTTTTATGACAAAAAAAAGTAATTATAAAGTATTAAAATAAAAGTAATTATAAAGTATTAAAATAAAAGTAAAAACAATACAATTTTTAAAGACAAAAAAAAATTATTTAGTATTTTAAATTATATATATGCTTCTGCAATATCTGTATATATCTGAATCGCATCTATAAAAGTTAGCATTTAAAATAACTAAAGATTTTTATTTCAGATTTATATTTATAATTCTCATAGATGCTTCTCAGAAATATACATATAGTTTATATACATTTTACAAAAAAAAAGAGCAGGATGACACATGGGCTGTGGTAGAACAGTGAAACTCGATCTTGACCTAAGGTAGACTGTTTCAATATATAAGATAAATGCTTCACATGTGCATATATCTTGGTTGATTATAACATGACACATACATTGCAATAGGACTAAGGTTTAAACTAGGGCACGAGGATAGATAAGGAATGAAGGAAGGTGAAACTAAGATTTGTAGAGCAAATCTTACCATTCCAATATAAAAGTTTTTTCATATATGGTGGCTGAAAGGGTTGCAAAATGGATGGAAAAAAATAATAGAGTGGGAGAAATGCAAGGAGATTTTCGATCAAATACGTATATAGGAGATAGTTTATCTGTAGTTATACAACTTATGGATATGAGTAGGAATACAAGTATACAATTATATATTGTTTTTATAGATATAAGAAAGGCACATGATAGAGTAAATAGAAATAGATTATGGGTAAATTTAGTAAATTTGAAAACAGATGGAGCTTTAGTGGATATTATTAAAAATTATATGAAAACAATTACTATACATATCAATTAGGGAATATAGAATCACTTAAAGTTAAAAATGGGTTGGACTAAGGAAAGTATGCCTTATGTCACTTATTTTGTTTTTGTTGTATTTGAAAGAAATGGAGAGAGGAATAAAAAGACTAGAAAGAGGGATAGAGATACCATTAATATTTGTAAAGAGAGTATATACATTGTGGGGTCCTTTATTTGTAAATGACATCTTTTTGTGTGTAGAAAGAAGGGAAGATATGGATGTTATGCTGCTGAGGACATGTGCAAGGGTGGGGGATGAAATGGGTATTAAATTTAGTGAAGTAAAATCAAAAGTAATGGTGATTAATTCAGTGAAAGAGAGGGCAGAGAATTTTTATTGGAAATATACAAGCTAAGTGTGGTGAATAGATATTACTATTTGGGAATTGTCTTAAGTAATCAGAGAAATTGCTTGGATGAATGAGAGAAAAAAATTGATAATTGAAGGATAAAAAAAGGCATTGATAAAAAAATTAACAGTGTTATCATATAATAAGTGTGATGTAGCTAGAATTGTATGGAAGGGAACGGCAGCAGTAGCAGAGTTAACATATAGTAATGATGTGAGATGAGTTAGTAGAGGGTTATTGTATTAGAAAAAATACAAAGCGAAGTAGAAAGACATGCATTAGATGCAGAGGTGAAGATGGCAAAGGAAGCAATTGAAGGAGAAATGGGATGATCAAGTTTTTATATATGAGATGCAAAAAGCAAAATGAAAATGTTTGGTTGATTGCAGTTTATGGATAGTAAAAGAATATCCAAAATAGTATTTAATTGGGTTATGAATAAAGGGCAGGCAAGAAGATGGATGAGAAAATTAATGTGATATGCAGAGTATTTGGATAAAGAATTTATATTAGTATACTTATCCAAAAGGTGGGATCATTGTTTTAGGAAAATTGTTGAGTGTTATAGTGTTAAGGAATAGGATAGAAAAATAGATGCTTTAATAAATAATAGAAGTTGGAAAAATGTGGTCAACTTAGTCAGCAAATTGTGTAAGGAAAGCATAGAAAATATTATATATCTGTTAATTGAATGTAAATTCCTGTAAGCAGAAAGAGAACAAATAATGTTGTAGAAGAATAAATATAAACAAAGTGATTCTACAGAAAGTGGGTTATTGGTTTTTATGCTAGGTTTGGGAAAAGATAAGGAGGAGTTAGATATAAAGGCCATAGAGTTGACAAAGATTACACTGTGGAAATGGGATAGAGCAGGATAGAGATGAATATGGGAAAACTTAGGGCAGAGAATGGAAAGGGAAGTTAAAGTGGTTAACAGGTTTCTCTGAGCATAGTTGGTGAGAGATTCCTGACTCCACATAAGAAGAAGTCACAGTGTTTATACATGTACTATCTCAGAATATATATTAAACGTTTGTGTTTATACGCATTCATGACAGTAAGAAAATGATTGTTAGAAAAGTAGTAAGAGAAGATCAAAGCAAGGGGTAAAATAAATGAAACATTTGTCTGTGTCAAAACACATCACATTCAATTTAATAACATTTTTTAAACACAAAAAATAAAATGTCAACAATTTTAAACAGAAAAGTTACTTACTAATTTTTAATATATATATAATTATGTACACATACTAAATATAATGCATACACAAAAAGTATATACATTAATTATGTAGTAGATATATCTAGTGATATATATAGTACTGGACACATACATGCAAACTACTTGATGGTGTCACCAAACTAGTCTACCAGTTTAGAAAATGTATTTTGTGTGGAGAAATTTATGATAAACTGGACATATTTTGATACAATAAATGCTTCTGATGCTAGCTCAGCTTATCTTAGAGTGCAAGGCATATAACTATTAAGCAATTGATATAGGCATATTTCAGCATTAAACAGAAGGAGAATTTAAATAATCAAAACAATACTGTTTATTTATTTCTATCAGAGTTTATATAATTATATAAAAAGTTTAAAATTTAAAAAACCTTCCTTTAAAATAAAATTAAATAAAAGAAAGTAATATTTCTTTATGTATGTGTCCCATCAGGTAAACCTAAGTGAAAAGTTAATTCACACTAATATATTTTCTTAAAGCAATATCCCAGCAAAAGGAAACACTATAAAAATATTTATATAGATATGAAAAAAGATTCTTAATAGATGGTGACAGTGTATAACATTTAAATTAACTTTCCTTTATTTTTCCAAACTTATATAAGACCTGTATAAATTTCTAGAACACAGTGGAGTGCGATCAACCCAATCCATATCAAAGAGATGCAATAGATTTATAATGAGCTATCTTATTGCATACATACTCATAACCAAATGCAACTTACTATATGTAGCCTATGAGAGCCCACACAAGTCGAATTTTACACTTCAATATTCATTGTATGCACATATCACTAAAGATTTTTAAACATTCTATAGAAATAATTTTACTTAGAAAATATTAATCTAAGTATTGCACCAAACTATTATACTAAACGAGTTTTGTTTGCTTTTGGCTGCTGTCATCACAAATAGCAGCAAATTATGAAACTTATTGAATTAAAACAACATAACGTAGAAATTTAAACAAAAAATATTTTTTTATTCAATAATCAAGATTATTTAAACTAACTTAAGGTCTAATTACTACGTAAATCAAGCTCTATCATAATAACAAAACCAAAAACTCATTCATGAAAAAATTAGAAAGTGCATAAAATATTATATTAACTGTATACATTAGTTATAAATTACTTATTTTAAGTCTAACAGAAATGATTTTATAATAAACATGTGCTATCAAACAATAATGACTACAGACTAGATTACTGGATAAATAAAGTCATAACATTTTACCAGGCGACTTTTATTGTGCAGACTTTTGATTTTGGAGTATGTACTTTAATAGAGTGTTCAAATGTGTGATATCATTCTTTTAGTAGGTAGTTGAGAAAGATACTTCAGTGTTCAGGTTGTTGATCAGTGAAAACAGCGGGTCAGTTGTTTATAACATGATAGGAATTGGAGTTATGCCAAAAGAGGTGAGTTCATTATTGGGTTGGATTTTACCACACATATTATCAAGGTAAATGGTGAAGATGGTTGATTATTTCATTTTTTTGCAGACTACTTGGTTGCTTTAAAATGAGCCACATATTGCACAGTAACTGCATGTAATTACTGTAGATTTCTCTTTGGAAGTTTTATACTGACTAGTGGTTAAATAACTGGACCTTTTATTTTGATGTTTATTAATAACAGGGACTTTGATCATGAAAAAGTGTAGAATAAAAGCCATTCATGTTCACTAATGAATTGAAGAAAACTGAGTGAAAGTGAAACTGAATAGTGAATAGTCTGAATCAAAGTGAACGTAACTAATTTTTTTTACTTTTATATGTCTCCAGTTCTGTTCACCCATCTGTTTTCATAGAAACATCTAAAATCGGCATTATTAAAAATAACTCCAGATAACCTAGTACTTTTTTTAAACTACTAATTAAATTCTTAGCAATTTCATCTAAATTTTTTTTAATTATATCTACATTTTTTTTATTACAACAGATTAAATTTTGTTTGTAGATTAGCAAAGTTTTATACAGTTTCAAAGTAATCTTATACAAAAATATAAATAACTTATTTATAAACTTTACTCTTTACATTTTTAAAACAAAAATTTGGCATTACTTGGAAATGTAATCTTACCACTGCCCACTGTAAGTACAATATTTTAGATCAAGGTAATTGATTAAAAATATTGTCACTTACATTAAGCATTGCCTGAAATAGATAAAAAAATAAACTTTTACAAACCTCATACAATTTTATCTTTAAAGTTATTTTTTTGTACAAAATGATTTAGAACTGATTTACATTTATTTGTATGCACATATTTAAAAATACAAAATTTAGTAACAAAATTAAAAATTTTACAACTTATATATAATCTTTAACTCTTTTTTGACTTGATATTTGGAAAATATAAATTTCTATCTTTTTTATATTTTGAGATGCAATGAAGAAGCACTTCAATATATATACATACTACATGTATGAAATTGATTTAAAGTAAAATTATATGTATAAAATGGAGTTCATTTACAATATAGTTTGGAAAGCATTTTTTTTAAAAATTCCTATCAAATTAAAATGTTAAATATTTTTCACTTAAAAGTATATTTTATTTTTTTAATTACTTATATTCATATATATATATATATATATATATATATGAATATAAGTATATCTCCCGATATATCATATATATCACAGTATAATATATATATATATATATATATTATACTGTGAGAGTACCATATGAGCCTCACCTAAAACAATTTGTGTTTCTTTGTGAAGTTAACTGTGCCTATATCGAATCAACAGATATAAATAACATACACCTATCTTAAGCTTTTCATATATCAGCTATATACATAAACTAGTTAGTATTAAAAGAATAATTCTAAAAATGAATTATTCTAATTTGTTTATACACACACATAAATAAGTGTTTCCAACTAATAGTATTTTTTTTTATTAACTAAAATTTGACATTTGACAAAGCCTAAAGTCAACATTGCATTTTTATCAGTTGAAACAAAGGAAATAAACGTTCGGGGTTCATTACAAATTGTATATTTTAAACAATAGAGAGCGTGAGCATGATTATGTGATATGCTTGCAGAAATTAATCCAGTATAAAAATGAACTAATATTGTTATATAATAATCTTCTATTTAGTTATCAAGGCAATAACTACAATTGTAAATTTAAATGTGTTCGAATTTAGAACACATTTAAGAAAAAAATAAGATTCACTATTTTAAAACTGTCTTCAAGTAATTAATTTACTTACTTTTAATATTATAAAGAACTATAAAAAAAATCATTGAAATTGACAAGGTTATAAGAAAAATCAACGTCTTCAAAATGAGTTTTCAAAATATATGTTTAAGAAGACAAAAATTTATAAAGATGTTCTCTGGCTAGACAATTTATGCCAAGGATTTCTGCTGATGTTTTAAACTTGAACATATAAATTTATTCCTACTTAATGTCTAAAGTATAATCATCATAATTTCTACTAAAAAAGTAGCCTTAATAATGGAAGATTATATTAAAGATTTTAAATATTTTACTATGCAAATATTTAAAAGAATGAATATTTGGATTACCTCTTCAAAGGATGATCAAGGAACTTTATCTTTAAACATTCATCGTCATTTTATTTCATCTAAGGATGAATATGAAACCATTATTCTTTCACATCTTGGAATACTTCGTTGTGCACTTTAATAACTCTTAAACTTTATTTCCTTTGTGGATAATTATATTTACATGGAGAAATTATTTCATATATTAAATTGATTTTAAAAGAATAAGTGAAGAACTGATAAGATTAACATTTTATTATTATGTATTTAATAAAATTTAGATGTTGAAATTTTGATATATGCTCTGATGAAAGTGATGGCTGACTAAGGTAAAAGTTTTTAAATTATTTCAATTTGGAAGTAAGTTTTATTATATTCCAAATTGAACCTTACCTGACAATTATCATAATTTCTTTTTAAACAATAACATAATCAATATCAGAATACATTCTATTATTAATTTAGTGTGAATGGATGTTATCTTATATAGACATATAACACACACTGAATCATTTTAATGACACAATATGTAGATTTATAATGTATGGTGGTATTATTTATTGTACACATGATTTTAAATTATATAAATGTAAATAATTACATTATGTTTTTTCTGAATGTTAAATAGTTTATTATTGTGTATATATAAGCACAGATGATAATTCTAAATATTAATATTTTTATTATTTATGTGATAATATTTTTGTTTCTATTACGGATTAAAATGTATTAAATTTGATTTTAAAATTAAACAGGTCTCGTTTGTTTATTTTATTTAGTCATTTTATAAAACCAATAATTATAAATATACATACTCACGCATATATATATATATATTGAATTAACTTAGTAATTTAATATTTATAAAAAAGTTATATATAGTTTATACTAAATTTATCATTACTATGGGATATTTGTGGAAATGCCTGAAGAGAGTCAATTGCGATTTTTACTCTGAGCTCGAATTCTGTGAGTAATGAGGTTATTAATAGAGGAATAGATTGGATTATATTTTAAATCACATCATTCATGGCATTCTATAAGAAGACTCAAATTCTGACTATAGGTAGATGTGACTTCCTTGAGTCCTGTAAAGGTTTGTCTTGTTATACATGGCACCCATACTTAAGGCATGAAATAGTAGTTTTCCATTAGTCAAATTCATAGTTTTTAAAAAAAAATTATATTAGTATGTGGTGAATTGGTAAAAACACTGAATAATAAATAATGGAGACCTTGAAATAAAATAAACCGTAGTAAACAGGTAAATCAGTCACTTTAAAATAAATAAATAAATATGATTATAATTTGGGCATTAAAATATATATTATAACAACATCTTATAAAAGTAGGAAAAATAGAGTTACATTTAAGGTCATAAACACAGCATGAAATCTTATGGCATATATTAAAGTATAACTTTGTAAAAAAAGTAATTTATATATATAACATTAGACAATTTTCATTAATGATAATTAGAAGTGGGAAAAAGCTAATAATAATGAAAGTAAAAAGTTTCAAAGAATCTTTAAGTAGTAAATATAATGAAATAGAAATTACTTAAATTAGTGATGAACAAGGATCTTTACAAGTCCTAATGTCTGAGGGGTCTGTAAAAGAAGTTGAAGATCTTTCACAAGTTCATAGGACAGATCAAATATTACCTCAAACACAAAAAGAAACTGAAGCTATAACAGTACAAGAAAGTGATAAGCATATAGCTCAATTGGTTCAGATAATAATGCATCTACAAGTTAGCATGAAAGAAAAGATGAATAGAATGAATGATAATATGGTAACTAAAGTAGAAATGAATAATATAAAAGCTGATATGGTAACCAAAGCTGATATGAATAATATAAAAGCTGATATAAATAATATAAAAACTGATATAAATAAAATGAATATTGATATGAAGGGAGAAATGGCTAGAATGAATGATAATATGGTAACTAAAGTTGATATGGATAATATGGAAGGGAAATTAAAAGAAGACATAATTTTTATAAAAAAAGAGTTAAAGAAAGATATTGATGATGTTAAGGAACAGATGCAAGTAGAAATCAAAGATGTTGAAAATAAATTGTTTGAAGAAATGAAACAATTATCATTAGATTTAAATAATGTTCACAAAGATAATGTTGAAATGAAACAAACAGTAAATGAAGTGAGAAAAGAGATGAATGAAGAAAACTTACAATGTCAACCATGTTTTAAAAAATTTAGTTGTAGTGTAACTAGTCAATTAGAAATCAAATATCAAGAGATACACCAGAGCCAGGAAGCATTTAAAAATGAAATCCAAACAAACCAAGAAAATTACCATGAAATGATTCAAGAAAAATTTCAAGATATTTATGTGAAAGTAAATCAGTTTAATACAAGACAGAGTGGTGAAATAGAAACAAGGATGGAAATTAGTGAAACCATAAAACAAGATTTAAGGTAGCTAAAAGATAAAGTGGCTTTAAATGAAGCAGATATAATTATAACTAAAAAGGCTTTAGAAATAATTATAAAGGACACAAGTGGAACACAGAATCAAATACATCACTTGAATAAAACTTCCACCCAAAATTTTATCCATGTTGAATCTCAATTAGATAAAATTCACAAAATATAGAAAGGCAATTATGTGAACATAGCCCAAATATACAAGATGATAAAAATAAGTGAAATGTAGAAAATAATTCAGATACATTTACCTGAGATCTTAATGGTGCAAGAAAATTCCTATTGGAATCTATCTTTTCACATCAAATGATGCAAAAAAATGAACAATATTTTATTCATGATAATTTTAATGAAGTTAATCCTAACATAAATCAATGAAATTCAGATTTACCTATGCTAACACCACATATAAATTCTACAGTGCTAAATAAACCATATAATCATACAACACAAATGAATACCATTAATCAATTTGTGTGACTCAAGGTTTTTAAGGAATTACCAAGTAAAGCACCCATAGAACACCTTCAGAGTCTCAATTTATATTTTTCAGTAAATAAGAATTTGACTGAGGGAGAAAAACTGATTATTGCTTATAGTCATTTACAGGTGGATGCACTCTTATGGTGGGAGTCATTATTCAAAACTCCATCCACATTTAATGATTACCAAATTATGTTGATTAAAAATTTTTGGAGTAGGGATAAACAAGAAACATTACTTTATCAACTATTTCAAGAGAAATATAGAACTTCTCCAGGGGAAACATTAACTAAATTCTTCCAATGTCAAGTTACCAAACTTACAACATTAAATACTTATTATTTAACAGAAGGTGATATTGTTCATATTGTCAAAAGAAACTTACCATGGAAATTGTTATGCACAAATACCAATAGTATAAAAAATGTAACAGAATTACTCAACAGTATTGATTTAAATAATACTAACATATCATTAAGAACTACAGAAAAGAGAAAAGAAGAACTCACAGTAAATACTATTTACTATAAAAAAGAATAATAATGACATAAATCATTGGAAAGAAAAATCATTACAGTTAAACCCTTCTCATATGTGCTCAAATAAGAGTAATCAAACATCAAATAATAAAAACAAGATGAATCCTCTCAATAGCCCAGAAAAATCTCAACCTACAACCAGTAATCATGCACCAAAAATACAACAAAAAACCAAACTGGAAAGGTACTTGGGGTCATTCATGTTCCTTACCTCAAGAAACCAAAAAAACAACGAGGGACATAAATAAAATAAAAAATTTGGAAATCATTAATTTGATGCATTTATGGGAGAACAGAGCACCTGATTTTGCTTTGCAAAGTTGCCCCATGATAGAGGTGTTGTTTGAGAACATACCACTTAAAGCATTATTAGATTCTGGTAGTCAAATATCAGTGGTGTCAGATGCATTCTATCATAAAGTTCTGACAAATAACCCTAACATCAAAATCTTACCACTAAAATCCACACAAGTCACCATGGTAAATAATAGAAAAGCCAAATTATTACAAAAACAAATTTGGATACAAATTAAAATTGGACAAACAACCCTCTATCATGTCTTTCTTATATTAGATGGCTTAATACATGAGGCTATCTTAGGGGCATATTTCCTCCACATGAACCCATCTATCCTTGATTTCTCAAATAATATAGTTAGGATTAATGATGAGGTTTTGGAAATGGCATTGCATCCAAGATATGGTCTTTTTGAGGTTGATTGTGTGATATCTATAATCCCACAAGCACTAATTGAAAGTAAAATCACAGAATCTAATTTACTTGGAAGCGATGTCAAAATTGAATCACGATCTGTTATTAATGAATCTAGCCCTATTTTTTCAGAAATACCAGGGATAATAAAGGGTTTACAGCACAGAATAAATCTTATACATGACCAACCCTTTCAATCCAAATTGTATCCTATACCATACCAATATCATGAAGAGATAACAAAACAAATGAATAAGATGCTAGATTGGGGAATTATTTCCAAATGTTCTTCACCTTATTGTAATCCAATTGTTACTGTGAAGAAGAAAGATGGGTCGATGAGATTTTGTTTGGATGCTTGTCAACTGAACAAAATTATGGTTCCTGATAGGAACATCCCACCACCCATCCATGAATTGTTCATGAAATTTGGAAATAAAAAGGTATTCTCCACCTTTGACTTAACCTCCAGTTATTGGCAAATCGATCTCCATCCTGATGATTGCCAATATACTGCTTTCCAATATGAGGGTTTCACCTATCAGTTTAATCGGATGCCTTTTGGATTGATCAATAGTGGTGCTGGCCTTATACGATGCTTGAATAAAACCGTATCCCCTGAGGTCAAACAGATCATTACGATTTATGTAGATGATGTAATTACTGCATCTACCACTATTGAAGAACACCTTCAACATCTAAGATTATTTTTTAAAGAGTGCTGTGTGAAGGGAATTAAAATCTACTTCAAGAAAAGCACATTGGTATGTAACGAAGTGGTTTTTTTAGGACATATCATTGGATGCAATGGGATAAGACCTAATCCTGATAAGATCAGTGCCATACAGAACTTCCCAAAACCCATGAGTAGAAAACAAATTACATCATTCTTGGGACTGTGCAATTTCTATAATCATTTTTATCGAAAGTTCTCTGACCACATGGAACCATTACTAAAACTTATTAGAAAGAATGAAAGGTAAAACTGGACTAGTGATCAAGATGAGGCATTTGCTAAGATTAAGACAGGGTTTTTAGACCAAACCATCTTAGCCTTCCCTGATTTTAACAAATAATTTATTGTTCAAATGGACAGCAGTGGTTTTGGATTAGGGGTAACATTATCCCAGATTCAGAAGGATGGTCAATCTGGTGTCCTCTATTTCATCAGCCACCTCTTGAAAGGTCCAAAATTAAACTATACCATCACCGAGAAGAAGGGTAGCCATAGTGTGGGCCTTCCAAAAGTTTTGACAGATGCTTTTTGGATCAGAGGTGATAGTGGTCATGGATCACAAAAGCCTCAAATTCCTGAATCACAGCTACTTGTCTAACAGTCATTTAATCTGGTGGAGCTTGTTATTGCAGGAATTCAATTACACCATCCAATATTGCAAAGGATCCAAGAATGTTGTGGCAGATATGCTCAGTCAAAACCCATGTAGGTCAGAACAATATAACCTGTCAGTAGATAATGCCTACATTACTAACATCGATCTAATTATTGATAAAAATGTAAAGAACAATTTAGAAAATTTACAAGACCCACAGTCAAAAGATCCTGACTTAAATCCCATAATTAATGCATTAAAGGGGGAGAAAGGTCTTCATGTGCCAAAAGATCTTATCCAATATAAGTTAGAGAAAAATGTCTTACTTTATAAACCGAATTTGTATATTGAAGAGTGGAGGGTAGTTATACCCAAATCAGTAAGAATGCCACTTGTAAAATATATACACTGTCTGTATGGACACTACGGTGCTCATAAAACAGAACATATGATTAAAAATTGGTTTTACTGGCCAAAGATTTATCAAGACATCTTGAAATCACTGCATGATTGTTTAGTGTGCCTACGAGCAAAGCCAGCAAACCAAAGTTATGTTAATTCAATGAAATCTATTATTCCAGTAAGACCAAAATGAGATCTTAGCAATTGATTCTTATGGACCTCTGCATCCACTCACAAGAAAAAATATTTATTAGTTGCTTATGATCTCTTTTCAAAATATGTGTCAGTTTACCCAATATCCCAAGCTAATACTCGACATACCATCAAAGTATTAGATACCCTCCAGTTCATTGGGATAGGAAAGCCTAGAACCATATTAACAGATCATGGTACTCCTTTCCTCTCCAAAGAATGGAAAACAAGGGTAGAAAGATCTCAAATTGAACATGTGCTTATCTCTATTAGAAATCCTCAGTCCAACCCTTGTGAACATGTAATGCAGAAGCTTGGTAGGTTGTTTAGAACTTATTTAGGAGATGAGCATAAGGGGTGGGTTAAGCTAACCAAGCATTTAATCGATTTCATCAATTGAAATGTGAATGAATCAACTGGATTCACACCAATTAGATTACACTTTACAAAAACTGTACCAACATTATTTGCAAGATATAAACCTATAGCTACATATGCTGAAATAGATACAGAAGAATATAGAGTAAAAGCTTATGAACAACTTGTAAAAAAGGCCAGTCAAAGAAATAAAAATGTGAAGACAATTTCACACAAGTTCAAAATTGGGGATCAAGTTTTTATAAAAACACCTCATATGAGTAAACCCCAAGAAAGCAAATATCAAAAGCTTTACCATCAATATGAAGGACCTTATACTATCATAAAGTAAACAGATCCCAATGCATTCTGGATAAATATAAAGGGAGACATTAAAGACACAATGCTAGAGCTTTAAATCCCTATTTTGGTCAAATAAATTAATAATGTTTTACCACATTCTACTTATGTATAGAGTAAAATGTTAAAAGAAAAGATCACGGGGAATAGGTAAGGAGAAAAAAAGTTTTCATTTAAAAGTATATAGGTATATATAGGTATAAGGATGTATATAAGTCAAAAGAGACATTAATTTTCTTTGATGAGGGTATGCTAAGCAATTAAAATTAATTCTTAAGATACCTGAAAACTAAAACCATTTTAAGAGTTAATCCATGCTGAATGATGGATGTTCTTATGTTTTGGATAGTTCTCAAAAGAATCCATAAGTCTTAAAGAAAAGCGGGATGGAGAATACCAAACAAATATATGTGTCATCTATAAAAGAGGCACATGACAATAAATCCATCAAAGGAAAATAAATAGAAAAGGGAAGAAAAAGAAAGAAGCCTACATATATATAAACCTCTTTGTCCTTTTATTTAAATTGAATGATGCTTAATATAGAGAAAAAGAAAAGGTTATAAAAAATAGAGCAAATAATAAGGATTGATAAAAGCAGGAAAGAAAAACAAGCTCCACAACTTTATACTTAATGCAAACATTGACACATATTAAGTGACCAAATTTTAATGGTAAATATAAAATTTAAACTCTTTTAAAGAGGGGGTAATGTGAGAGTACCACATGAGCCTCACTTAAAACAATTTGTGTTTCTTTGTGAATTTAACTGTGCCTATATTGAATCAACAGATATAAATAACACACACCTATCTTAAGCTTTTCATATATCAGCTATATACATAAACTAGGTAGTATTAAAATAATAATTCTAAAAATGAATAATTCTAATTTGTTTATACACACACATAAATAAGTGTTTCCAACTAATAGTATTTTTTTTAATTAAAACTTGACATTTGACAAAGCCTTAAGTCAACATTGCATTTTTATCAGTTGAAACAAAGGAAATAAACATTTGGGGTTCATTACAAATTGTATATTTTAAACAATAGAGAGAATGAGCATGATTATGTGATATGCTTGCAGAAATTAATCCAGTATAAAAATGAACTAATATTGTTATATAATAATCTTCTCTTTAGTTATCACGGCAATAACTACATCTGTAAATTTAAATGTGTTCGAATTTAGAACACATTTAAGAAAAAAAGAAGATTCACTATTTTAAAACTGTCTTCAAGTAATTAATTTACTTACTTTTAATATTATAAAGAACTATAAAAAAATAATCAATGAAATTGACAAGGTTATAAGAAAAATCAACGTCTTCGAAATGAGTTTTCAAAATATATGTTTAAGAAGACAAAAATTTATAAAGATGTTCTCTGGCTAGACAATTTATGCCAAGGATTTCTGCTGATGTTTTAAACTTGAACATGTAAATTTATTCTTACTTAATGCCTAAAGTATAATCATCGTAATTTCCACTAAAAAAGTTGCCTTAATAATGGAGTAATATATTGAAAATTTTAAATATTTTACTATGCAAATATTTAAAAGAATGAATATTTGGATTACCTCTTCAAAGGATGATCAAGGAACTTTACCTTTAAACATTCATCATCATTTTATTTCATCTAAGGATGAATATGAAACCATTATTCTTTCGCATATTGGAATACTTCGTTGTGCACTTTAATAACTCTTACCCTTTATTTCCTTTGTGGATAATTATACTTACATGGAGAAATTATTTCATATATTAAATTGATTTTAACAGAATAAGTGGAGAACTAATAAGATGAACATTTTATTTTTATTTATTTAATAAAATTTAGATGTTGATATTTTGATATATGCTCTGATAAAAGTGATGGCTGACTAAGGTAAAAGTTTTTAAATTATTTCAATTTGGAAGTAAGTTTTATTATATTCCAAATTGAACCTTACCTGACAATTATCATAATTTCTTTTTAAACAATAACATAATTAATATCAGAATAGATTCTATTATTAACTTAGTGTGAATGGATGTTATCCTATATAGACATATAACACACACTGGATCATTTTAATGATACAATATGTAGATTTATAATGTATGGTGGTATTATTTATTGTACACATGATTTTAAATTATATAAATGTAAATAATTACATTATGTTTTTTTGAATGTTAAATAGTTTATTATTGTATATATATATAAGCACAGATGATAATTCTAAATTTTAATATTTTTATTATTTATGTGATAATATTTTTGTTTCTATTATGGATTAAAATGTGTTAAACTTGATTTTAAAATTAAACAGGTCTCGTTTGTTTATTTTATTTAGTCATTTTATAAAACCAATAATTATAAATATACATACTCACATATATATATATATATATTGAATCAACTTAGTGATTTAATATTTATAAAAAAGTTATATATAGCTTATACTAAATTTATCATTACTATGGGATATTTGTGGAAATGCCTGAAGAGAGTCAATTGCAATTTCTACTCTGAGCTCGAATTCCAAGAGTAACGAGGTTATTAATAGAGGAGTGGATTGGATTATATTTTAAATCACATCATCCATGGCATTCTATAAGAAGACTCAAAGTCTGACTATAGGTAGATGCGACTTCCTCAAGTCCTGAAAAGGATCGTCCCATTATAATATGCATACTAAATATAATATATACATAAGGGGTATACATTTTATCTTATAGCAGAAATATCTAAGGATATAAATATACAATAGTTTTATATTTTTATTTAATGTGCCAATACTAAAAAGTTAAAAATAAATAGAGATAATTCTTTTTATATTGAATGCTTTTATTTATACAGCAAAAGAATTGTTTTTTCAACCACAATTAGTGTTTTAGATTTATCTTGAAATAAAAGCATGGGTGGGGGGATTCAGAAATTGATTATTTCAACCTCTATTTTTTATAACAAGGCATTGAGTTTATTAATTTCTGGATCCATCATGCTTTTATTTTAAATTAAATCTAAAAACTTCAATTGTTGTTAAAGAATCAATTATTATTAATTTTTTTACTGCATGGTCAATAAAAACATTTAACATAAAATTTTTAAATCTATATTAACTTCAGCTGCATTAAACTGAAATTAACTTTTTTATAAAGTTTTGCTTCCTGGTTTTAAACAATTTATAATATAAAATATAGTTTGTAAGTATTAAATATGAACTAAAATAAAATTTAAAAAGATTAAAATAAAGTCTAAATAGTTTTTTAAAAAAATGTACAAATCAAATTGTATAGCAGTAGTGATTTCTTTATGATGGTAAGTTTTAAACAATTTGCAAGTGGCCATAATATTCTTTAACAATCTCTAGTTTTGAAACCTGAAGTAAGCATTGTTTCTTCATTTTAACTAGAGATTTGTTCAAAAATAGCATACCAGGTTTCCAGGCATCCAGCATAGATTAGCAGTTAATAGTTATTCCACTTTCTCTACTTGTTCATATAATTTTTTATGCAGCTTTATTAAATATCAGAATCCATACAGACCACTTTAAGGAAAATTGACTTTAATAATAAGTGTTAATTTTTGCTTTTAAACATCTGATCTTGTTTTTATAGGCTTTGTTAATCATGTTTTTCATAAATTTCATATTTTATATTTGATACTTTTATGATACTTGATTATTAAATTTCCTGATTTTTTTTTGTTTGTGAATCTTTTATCAAACCAATATAATCTTTTTTTTAATAAAGTTGTTTGGCAATACATTCTTTGATAAGGTAGTTTTAATCTATTTTACTGGTTTCCTTTAAATTTAAATGTTTTTTTTTTACAAACCAATTACATTTTTTAAATATGACATTTTATAATTTATACATTTAAATATTGCTTATTATTAGTTCATTATATAATTTTTTAAACTATTAAATGCTCTATTTGTTAGTATCCTCACAAATCTAAAAATCATCACTTAACTATGTGGAAGACACCAAGGTCAACATTGAAATAAATAAGTCATTACTCATTTCAAATTCTTAAACTTTGAAACTAAAAAAAGGAAACAAATATGATTATATTTAGCCTAACTTTTCTTTTTGTTTATGTGTCATTTTGTAAACTATTTTATCTGATTTATTGCTCCTTATTATAACATTTTTCTGCAGTACTTAAGTTTGAGCTTTATATGGAGGCTTTTTCTTTTGTGATAATTTTGGAGAAGACTTAAATGGTATGGAAAAATATTGTCTCTTTTTTTTCAGTTGCAAATAAAATTGATGTATATTCTTCTCTTGCACAACTCCATCTAAATACATCATATTTATATGCATATTAGATATATAAAAAATTTGATTTGCACAAGTTTGTTGTTTAATGCATGCTGTTAGATTTTTTTATCCAATACATTGATCAGCTTTGATAGAAAATTTTATTAAAATCTTGTGTTAACACTGACTTCATTTTGTTTTGGGGATCCACCAACTTTGCCATTTTATTTTGCCTTTTTAGCATCTTTTTATCATATTTTTTGATCCAGCTGACTTTTGTTGTGAGCCTTCATGCATTTAGATTTTTAATTTTATCAGTTCTTGATCATTTTCCATTTCTTTTAATAATTTTAGGTTATTATCATCTTGTTTTAAATCAACAGGTTCATGTTCTGTTATTTGGTCTTTCATTTAAGTCTTGTTGACTTTCTATTTTTATTACTAGTTTAATGTCAGTGTTTTTATCTTGTTTCAATATACCAAGTTTATTTTCAACCATTTGTTTTTTTATGTGTATCTTCTCATGCTCACTTTGTACATATTTTTCCAATAGTTTTGCTTTTTTAAACTTTTGGTCTAAACATCTGGTTTCTCTTCTAATGCTTGATTGATCTGTCCATCAATCTTTAAAGACCACTTGTTTTATCTCTTTATATTTCTCAACTAGTTTTTTCCATTAACAGAATCTTCAAATTTTGTAATTTATTTGCTCAAATTATGACTTAATCTACTTTTAACTATCTTTTATTCTTAATTCTATCTGTTTGAATAATGTTCTTGGCATCTGTATCATGTCTAATTGTGATGAAGTTGCAATATTTGTAAAAAGTTTCATAATTTCATTAGTCTGTTTCGGCTTTGTTTGTTTATATATGTCCTTATTATTACCAACAATGTCATATCAGAAATCTCTAAATCAACTTTTTTATGCTATCTGTTTCAGATCTTGTTTCTTAACATTCTTGTGCAATCATTTCATGCTCTTTTTTATTTATTTTGTTATCATTTTGCATTTTTTTGATCTGCAAATTTTCTCCAATATGCAATAAATTGAATTCATCACCAACTGCCCAACATTGTCCTATTCATCAGAACATGATAAATACTTGAATGACATTTTCAAACCACAATTTGCTTTATTTACACTTTGTTGTTTTTATAATATAATTATAATTAAAATAGGGGAAAAATCATTGTCCCATCAATTCTACCATTCATTAAATGCAGAATATGGGAGTTTATAGTAGCTAAATTTAAATAAAGCCCTGCTGGGGATGTCCAAAAATTTATAAATAAAGCTATTACAATGTAATAGCTTGCTTACATATGATGACATTATTTCAATTTCATATAATTTATATGAGTACCACCTGACATTAAATATCAGGACATAAACTTGATCATGTATATATTTATATTTGCTTTGATATGATAATGATGATGACCATTGCACAGCACTATTTACAATAATTGAGTAGATCATGAAGAACAGAAGTTACTCCCAATGGATGAATATGGAATAAATATGTAGATCAGAAAATATTACAAATAACAAAATTAGTTTATTACAAAATATAATGGTCAGTCAAAATATAACTTTTCTTTTTCAATAAAACCATTTTTCCAATCTCTTATTATTGTTTAATTCACATACACATAGGAAAACAATAATTATTGATAAAGGGTCCAAGGTTTCTTTAATTAATGTAAACATTAATTTTCCACTACACTTTATGACATTAATCCAGCATTATGAAACAGTACATTTACTGTACAGAAAACTTCTGGCCTTTAATATACTTAAAATACAACTCTCTATATAGTCAAATTTGTAAATATAAGACATCTATTTAACGTATGAGTTACATAGCATAGTTAAAATCATCATATATCTTACCTATTGCAAAACCAAGTAGAAACAAGATTCTGAGTGCGGATGTGTGCCATGGTGTATTGTGACTGTGTGGAGGTAGGAAGAATTGTGAGATTGCTCTTTACTAGTAATTGGTGGCATTTTTTGTTATAATTGAAGTGCAAATTGTCTAAAATTTCCATAAATCCACTATAGCAAGTCCTGGTTGGTGCAATAATTCATTTGTAGATCAATGAAATCAATTCTAGTCATGTGTGATACACTACAAATATGTATTATCATGCCAAAAATGCACTCAATTCACAGGGTGACAGATTATTCTACTTTGGAATTGCTTATTATTCAACAGCATATTTATTGTTCTCAACACATATATAATCAAAAATTTTTTTATCAAATAATAAACAATAAAAATCAATAATTGAATATTCACAGGTGATGGGAAACTTATCCCTGGAGACTTAGTAAATGTTCCAAATGGCACACATGAATTATGAACATTATCCAAAAATGCATCCCAGTCAGCTTGGGATGAAGGCCCAGGTATAGGCTTGGTTGTTATCCTAATACTTCTTACTGACGACTTCAAGCTTTTTTTTATTTTTTGGACATTGCAGCTTCTCTTTCATCTAAAATACCAAAATTATTTTCATCTGATGAGCTTCTAGAAGATGCCTCAGAATTACAAACGTCATCAATAGAAAACTCATCTAAATCAAAATCAGAACCAACATATATGCTGAGAGAACTCATTTCTCAGGCAGAAACTTTTTTTGATGACTAAGTCTAAAAAAATAAAAATAATTAAAAGGTACATTTTACAAAAAGTCATAAAAAATCTAAATTTTATCATAAAAAAAAGATACTTACATCTATGAGCAGAAAATAAAATGGTGGAAAGAAAGGTGTAAGTCATGTATGTTTACTAATTACAAATTGTGCAGAAATTCAGTTGAAAATTGTAACTTCCTGTCATACATATTGCCAGTCAAAAGGTTAATTATATGATTGTTCATTTATTGCATGATTATAGTAACATTGTACTCATTTGTTGCAATTTTGTAATCTCTTGATTTTTTCAGTTTTAGGTCAGACAGATGTGTTTTTGCACAGACTTTCATCAATGCTTGTAATGTATTTTGATCTTTCTTGATTTATTTAGTTTTTATATATGTAATTGTAATCAGTGCTTGCAATTTATTTTGATCTTTTTTGATTTATTTTGTTTTTACTTATGTAATTGTAATCAGTGTTTGTAATAAATTTATTTTGATCTTCGTTGATTTATTTTGTTTTTATTCATTTTATTTTTTATGTATTTGATATTTATTTTTTTGAATACACTTTTTATTTGAAAAGAATAGATATCTATATTAGGTCATCTTCCTCCCCCAATTATTAAATAATATAATAATAAATTATATTTTTTCATACATTATAATTTACTAAAGTTTTCTTTGCAAAAAATCTCATGCACTGTTCTTACTGTTATTTTTTGTCCCCCTCTAAAACCAAATTTTACTTCTAACAGATACCCTGAATGGAAAGACAAGATCTGAGTCTGCAAGTAAAACTGATAGCTACCAATCCATTGATTTCTGTTGTTTCTGATGTTTATAATTATTTCAGGTAAGACTTGTTATATATCATTTTTTTCAGCTTTTTGTGACAAATGTGATGAAGCTGTTTATGAAAGTGTCATTTTAACATTTAACTTTCAAAATTTAGAATTTGTGAATCAATCTAAAAATAAACATTTAAAAAAGTATTGAAAATATTTTTTTCTTACTTTTTTTTTTAAAAAAAGACTATTTTATCAGCTTCATTACATTCTTTCATAATTGCTCTTTCTAACCATTAATATACTTTTATATTTATTGCATTAAAACACAAGATACACTATAATATACATTTATTACAATTTTCTTTTAAATTCAAAATGGTATATAGTCAATCATAAATATAAGACATTTATTTAACTCATAAGTTACTTAGCATAGACAAATGCATACATCTAATATAACTATAACTGCTACACCTTTCTATAACAATAACTATAGGGAGTGGCCATTTCCAGATCTAAATCCCGATTTAATAAAACTACATCACTACAGAAATGGCGCTTTTGAATCTGATCCCTAATTTAATAAAGTCTGAATGAATTCTGCAATATAGATATATTTTAACTATTTGATAGTGAACAAACAACTGCATACATACTATAAGCTCATCTACATAAAATCTAATTCACAACAATAAAAAAAAGGGATGGGATAAATGAACTTTATGTATTTGAAGAAATCTTTAATTTAATTACTAAAATTATTTCCTTCATATTTAACACTTGGATGATTTATTCTACTTTTTTCTTTTTTTACAAGCATGATACTTTATATTTGAAAATGAATATTACATCTTTGAATTATTTTCTAGAAAAAAAAACTTTATATATATATTTTTTAAAAAAAAACCCATCTATTTTATTAAAGAAAATTTCCTTTTTTAAAAATGCTAACAAATCATAACCTATATATAGTAAATATAATGTAGAGTAAATTTGTTTTTTCTAAAAAAAAAAAATCGTTTTTTAAAACTTCAGCTGCATTAAAATGGGATTTTTTTTTAAAACTTTGCTTCCCGTTTTAAAATAATTCATAGCTTGTTAGTATTTAATATAAACTAAAATAAAACTTAAAATGGTTAAAATAAGATCTAAATCGTTTTTTAAATAACGTACAAATCAAGTTATATAGCCATGGTTTGTTTTCTTCACGACTACAAGTATTAAACAATTTGTAAGTGGCCATAATATTTTTTTAACAATCTCCAGTTTTGAAACATGAAGTAAGCATTGTTTTTTCACTTTAACTAGAGATTTTCTTGAAAATAGCATGTCAAGTTTCGAAGAAACATATTGCTATTGATTCTTTAGGTTAGCAGTCATCTGATAGATAATGAGAGCTTAAAGTATTGTATGATCATTAGGTAATCAGTTTCAACTTATCATCAATATTGTTGTGCTCACTGCATCATTCTTCATAGCTCAATCATATTACAATCACCTATCAGCCCAAAAATTAGACTAACTTCTCTCATCTGTGGATGCATTTTTTAAAAACACACAGTTTATTTTTTTCAAATGAGTATGATATACAAACTGATATTGTAATTTGAACTTCATATAAGTTTTTGTTCCTTGATATACTATCAACTTTAGATATATATTTTTTATCATACACATTTCAAATAGGCAAAACTCTCTCCATACAGTAGTGCCACACTAAGCAATACAGGGTAATCAATGGATGCCAGAAGGCTTGTGCATAAAATCCCTATCTAGTGCCTACTCATCCAATATCCCCAAACTAGTTTCTGGCTTATTGCCTTCATTAGTGAGGAGCCTTGGATCCGAGAGCACTGCACCTAGATCTTAGGATCTAATGCAACCCTCCAGCAGCCACCTTTTAACTCTATATAACTACTAAACTATGAGAATAAAATTGAAAATACACAGATATTTTCAATCTAAGCTCAATAGCTCAAATAGTCATATGGGTCTGAACTCAGTTCAGCACCCATACATTTTGGTGTCTTTGGCACTTTTACAACCATAGCTACTACCTTCCTATAAGGCAGGATTGGTATTAAACCTTAAAACATCACATGATCACTATCTTCCATGCTTGCTCATAACAGTTGTTATAATAGGCAAAACTCTCTCCATACAGTAGTGCCACTCTAAGCAAGACAGAGCAATCAATGGATGCCAGAAGGCTTGTGCATAAAATCCCTATCTAGTGCCTACTCATCCAATATCCCCAAACTAGTTTCTGGCTTATTGCCTTCATCAGTGAAGAGTCTTGGATCTGAGAGCACTGCACCAATTGATGCTGAACTGAGTTCAGACCCATATGACTATTTGAGCTATTGAGCTTAGATTAAAAATAACTGTATGTTTTCAATTTTATTCTTATAATTTAGTAGTTATATAGAGTTAAAAGGTGGCTGCTGGAAGGTTGCATTAGATCCTAAGATCTAGGTGCAGTGCTCTCAAATCCAAGGCTCCTCACTGATGAAGGCAATAAGCCAGAATCTAGTTTGGGGATATTGGATGAGTAAGCACTAGATAAGGATTTTATGCACAAGCCTTCTGGCATCCATTGATTACTCTGTCTTGCTTAGAGTGGCAGTACTGTATGGAGAGAGTTTTTCCTATTACAACAACAGTTATGAGCAAGCATGGAAGATAGTGATCATGTGATGTTTTAAGGTTTAACACATTTCAAACTTCTATGTTATCTAAATTTTCCAAATCATATGATTAAAGAGATGTAAAAAAGATAAATGATTCTAACATGCACATTCCATGCTGAGCCAGCACTCATCACAATCTCTTATACATATTTTCATCATGTGTTTAGGATTTTATAAATTACAATTTATTACAGTTTAATTATGAGTGTCAAACTTTATAAACTCACAACTTTGCCATATTAACCATTTATTAAACTACAGATTATCTCTAGTTCAAATATATTCTTTAATTCTCAATTAATAATATGAGTGTAGTGATATAAATATATAAACACCTGAATTTTCTTATCCATGCTTACAATTTTGATACTTTCACTACAACACTCTTACCCAAAGCAGGGACTGGATTTATCCCATTTTAATACCTTATGAAAGATTGTATCATCCTTTATGCAGTAATACATTTTCAAATTTTATTGTCATTTCATTAGCTCAGTCATATCACAATTATTTATTAGCTCAGAAGTTAGATCAACCTCACTCACTTTAGATGCACTTTGAAACAAACAGTTATCTTTATTTCAAGTAAGACATACATAATAGATATTGTAATATAAACTTTATACATACTTTTTAAATATACTATTAACTTTAGAAATATATTGAAATATATATCAAAATGTGTAAATTAAGACAATATATAGAAAATAAATTTTATTTAATTTTTATATGTGGTATCATTGATATATTTAAAATATTACATTGCAATTATTATTTAAAAACATTATGTACTTTTTTTAATAAATAAAAGTCTAATTAAAAAGAAAAAGTCAATTGTTAAATGAAATATTAATTATAAACCACTGATAATTATTTTATTAAATATTTTAAATTATAAATTGTGGAATCAGTTTTGTATATTCATGAACTGAATACAAGTCACAAAATATTATTTTACAATGCAGTGGTTATTTGTTATGAAAGTAATGAGTTAAAAAGATGAATAAAAATATCTCTGGTGGTAGTTTTCTTGTATCTGGGGTCATCAATCTTATGAAGACATCCTTTGATATTAAAAGTTGTTTTTTGAAATGAAGGGAAAAGTTATTTTGTTTTGTATATATAAATGTCACATTTGAAAAGGTGTATTTATCAATAGATAAAATAATGGCTTTGGAAGAATTTTAATAAAATTCTTTTTTGGCTAGTATCATAGTGTTAAATGATTTTCTATATTATTATATTTCAAACTTTTATTTCATAACAGTTTTCTGAAAACATATGACCAAAGACATGTGAAATAAATGATCCCCAAGATGAGCATTTCATGCTGAACCAGGATTTATAAGTTGGCTCAGATTACAATTCATTACACATTTTTAAATCATTTGTATAAGATTCAGGTATTAATGCCCCTATATCACTATACATATATTATTAATTAAGTGGCAATTAAAAATATATTTGGTTTAGAGATAATCTGTAGTTAATCAATAATTGCCTAAAAATCATTAATATAATTGAAATAGTTAAGATTTTACTTCATTAACGCTTAAATAAATTAATATATATATGTGCTCTGCGCACAGGTAATGAAGCTATTAATACATTTTCAAAATTTTTTACTGCCAAGCGCTTTCGGGACAGTCTATAGTCCCATATTCACGGCAAGTTATTCTGTTAATTACTGTAAAACTATGCAAATTTTATGCAAATTTATGTGCAGATGTTATGTGGACCATTTACGAGATAGGGAATAGCAGGCCTCTCTTCTGTTGATTGCCGATGGGTCAGCCACAATGAAGTAAGCTTCCCTAACTTTACGTTAATTGAATAAAGTGGTTTATGAGAAAGTTGTAAGTGCAGAAACATTGATATTTGTAATCAAATTATAGTAAATTGCTTCCAATAAAATTCTAAACAAATGATGAAAATATGTTTAAGAGATTGTGATCTGAGTCAAATGATGACTCATTCAACACAACATGTCCATCTTGGGATCATTTACCATTGTCGTCTTTTTGACCATATGTTTCAGAAAATTATGATGAAATATATTGTAATGGATTGAGAAATATACTATCAACAGTCCTTTAAGAATAAGCTATATATTTAGGTTATATACTCATCCATTCCTCTAAAGATCTGACAGATACTGACAGCCAAAAAAATGATTAACATTTCACAATTTTGAGATAGATAAAAGAACCTACTCACTGCTCTTAAAGTATACAATGTTCCATGAACACTCAGATGATTATCACATTTCAGTCACTCTAAGCTACTACAACCCATTATAGTTTTCTGCAAACACTATTGCACTGCCCTGCTTACATCCAAGTTTTAAAGGCTATTATTTATAAAATATTGCCTTGCTCATCTTTGGGAGTCTTAAAGACAAATATTATACATATATAAAAAAAACTATACCTTACTCTCTCTGGAGTCTTAGAGGTAAAATCATGGCAGGACTACTGTTAACTGATTCATGATAAATAGTAACTAACATTACAATTTGGGTTGGAGCAGTGAATGAGATCAATCAGTCACAAGTGACATGAATACATCACATCCTCAAGACAATGACAAAAATTCCCTATCCAACATCAATACTTGCAACAAAACCAACCAAACTTCAACAATCAAATATCCAATCCAACCTTAAAATTATGGATTTTCTACAACACAAATTTTCCAAATATGGATAAAATTACTACTCTACAATTTAACACCATCAATATAATTTTAAATTGAAACCAAGCTCCAAAAATATAATGGACTGCATATCATATATGATCTCAAATGACAATAAACATATGTAATGGATCAAATTATATTTAATGCCTGGAAATCATTGATTCATTGCCACACAATTGGGCTCACCAAAAATGTAACAGACTGACAAATAGACAAACATATAGCTGACCGCATTGTGACATCAAAATGCAATGGGATATAAATAAATGATGAAAATTATAATGGAAAATTCCCCATCCATTATCAACACTTGCAGTAGAACCAACCATTTACCTAAATCCATCCCATTACATTTACCGAAACAATAATCCAGCCATCCATGGAAAAACTGGAAAGATCCAATAACACTACAACCAAGAGGAATCTTTACTATCATTCAACTCCCATTCATTTGGCAATATGCACCGAATCCACCCAATTTTCATGTCAATCCATTAGATTCCCTAGAATTCAAACTCAGTCATAATCAAAGTACTTATTCTGTTCAGGTATAAATTATATCTAACCAATGTGGGTAATGACTTGATGTTATGGCTTATATAGTACACTTATTGGATACATACTAAATATATATATATATATGTTAAAACGAAGATTTGCACGGGTTAAATATATAAAATACATATTTTGCGGGTTCATCCGTGTTAAAAAACTTTTAATATCAATATACTGACATTTCGACTTGGTCACACAAGCCATCCACAGAGTTATAAAAAGTATATTGATATTAAAAGTTTTTTAACACGGATGAACCCGCAAAATATGTATTTTATATATATATATATCAAGAGACACGTGAATTCAATGATGTATTCTCAACAAATTATAGATAATCCTTGATGTAAAATCAATTAAAATCAACAAATTTATTTTATCTTAACATAATATATTTAAATATATAAATATACATTTTAAAACATCATAAATATGATTCTTACATTTCCATTTAATCTCATTAAAATAATAACACAAAAAAATACATAAAATAATAATATCATCAACTATAGGTCATTCTTGGTATACATAGGTCTCTACCTTTCATGCCATCATATTAAAAAAAAAAAATTTATGATCTTTCATACCAATCTAAACAAATGACATTGTTTATTTATTTTGTTTTTTTTTAAAAAAAGGTATATTATATCAATATACAATTTATTATTTTATAAATCTAATTGAATTAATGGGTTCGTATGTGAATATTATAAATCATAAGAACTGGAATTGCCATCAATTGATTTTATAAGTAATTGTTAGTATGTGTCTTGTTAATAAAGGATAATATATATTTTATTAATAATTAATTTTGTTACTAATGTGATGTTGTTAGTGAGTCAAAAATAAGTCTTACCTTCATTTATATTCATTTCATCATAGTCTAGTCCTTCTCTTTTTCCTAACAGAACCATTTATATATATATTTTTTTTATTTCAAAAATACATTTTATATCATGAAATACATACATCAAAATTCTTTGGTACTTCCAGCTCAAAAAATCCAATGTGGAAGTAAAAAAAATAAATAAATACATAAATGAAGAGAAAACCTTAAAAATTATAGCATCAGCATGTTAACCATAATGAACAAACAGTTACATATTACCATAAAATTATGAATGATTTAGTAACCTCTTGATCAAACATGAGCATCTTCTTTAAATGAAAAAAATCATGGTAGATTGAGAATTTTCAGCATCTTTTATTCGCTTCATTATCCAAAGTAGTGTCTTCCACGATCTATCCAATCCCCATAAGTTGACCAAATAGTTTGGATAATCTTTGATTTGGCCACTTTCACCTCTGATCTATGCAACTTCACATAATATCTGGTTGCCATTTTATATATATGTGATGGTGAGAATTCACACCTATGGATCATGTTCATCGCCCTCTTCAAAACCCATCTGAGTTGCCTTGACCTTCACAACGATTTTTTTTAGCACACCTGCATCATTTTTATGTTATTATATATGTCCATAAAATTCTTTTCTTATATCAGCAGTAGAAACATTATAGCTATATACCAAAACAAAATACGATTAAAGTCAGTTTTTTTTGATGATAAACATTATTAAATTTACAACTTCCAACAGTTATAGACTTATTAAATGCTTGATTATGTAACTGAATATTTTATCATATTTTTATAGCAAATAGTTCAATATAATTATCAATAACAAAAAGAAAAAAAATCTTGGTTCCTGTTATGCTTTAATCAACAGGTTATAATTTGTTTATTTTTAAATTTTCATAGTTTATATAAAAGTTTAATTTCAATGGATATATAGTGATATTCTTTCATTTCAATTTTTTTTACACATATAGATCAAATTAACAACTTACAGTCTATACATATTTACTGTTCAATAATTCTTTCTTTCAAAATGCAGAAAACGTTTTACCAAAATACAATTTTAAATTAATTGTCTTGCTGTCATTAGTGAATAAATAAAAGAAAATCTCACATATAACCTTCTCTATACATATTTTTAACTTTCCAGCCATTAAAGAACAACAACAACAAAAAATAGTTGTTATTGTTGTTATGGTTACATTGTAATCATCAGGTTTTCTTTCCCCTTCCGATTTTATAACACTAGATTATAAAATTGGTTTTATTTTTTTATAAAACTTTCTCAATTGTTCTGTCAAATTTGTTATTTTAAAATATTAATAAAATTAAATTTAATAACAAATTTATGATTTTGTTTCAAGCATTTCCAGTTCTTTAAACTACAATAAAATTTTGATTCATACTGTTATATATCATTAATTCGTGATTTCAATAGATGTATTACTTTTATAAATCAACACATCCATGTATATATTTATGTTTAATGCATTTAATGATAAGGAGAGGTATGAGACTTATAGCGATCCTTACAATATATATTGATTTTTTTTCTTCATTTGTATGTATACTACATATTTTCATATGATTGTTTGTCTGCATAATGAAATGGTTTCTTTTTTCTTTATAACTCAAAGAAGTGCACTTTCAATAAAGTTCACCTTAATAATATTGGTGAACTTCACTGAAAGGGCATTCCTTTAGGTTATAATGTGTGTGTATATATATATATTATAACAAAAATAAAGTGATCAAAGAGAAATTCAATTAAAATATCATTGGATTTGTCAAAAATCCAAATATTATTAAAATCTCAAATATTCAAATATTATATTCATTGTAACTTAATAAAGATGATCAAACGATCCAAATGTATTAAATAATTAAGAAAAGATTCAAATATCATTATTTAGCTTAATAAACAAAAAAAAATTGTAATAGAATTTTTTATATCAAAGAAAAAAGAATTATTTAACCTAAGTAGTGGCTATTAAACAAAGATCAGACTGAGTCATCAATCATATTAAGGGTCATTGGATTAAATAAAACATATTTCTATAATTAGATTTTTCAAGATATCAAAATATCAATAATTATAAACAAATTATTAATAACAACTATTATAACTCAGGTATATGGAAATCAAGTGAGGTGAGTACACTAGTAACTCAATAAAATATCTTCTCAGATATATAGACTGTAGATTTTATCCACTTTCATTTTTTGGTTTGATGTTAAGTGCATGTCTAAGTGAACAACAAGTGAATATGGTCTATCAGGGCGCCACTAGATTATCTGAATCTAGACACAGTTATATCTAATAACCTTTTCACATGTACCAGGTTTGAATCCCTTTTTGGTACTTTATTTCTAATAAACATGGAAGATTTTGCTTTTTAGAGCCATATCACTGTATGCACATAAAACATCTTTAAACTAAAGTGGAATTCATTAGACAGAAATCATTTCTTAGATCTTAACATAACAAATGTGTTTCAATATTTTTATAAGTTTTACTAGCTCAGATTACTATTAATTTAGGATGGCAATTCACTCATCCTTGCATGAAATAGATGATGGGATGGTGGTTATAATAATACTAAGAAATCACTAAATACTATGAAATCAATATTTATTTATGACCTTTAAACAGTTAAACAGCTCATTAATTAAAACGTTGATGATGATGATCATGATAATGATAATGACAATGGTTTCAACCACAGCTTTAGGACTAAGCTTAATCATAAACCTAATTTTTATAAAGAAATTCATAATCATTGCTTAATTTTAGTATATCTAATTGGAACTTAAATAACTAATATTCACCTTGATGATGAATGATCACACTTAATAAAGACTACACTTAATGAAATATATACGCCTCATTTAATAATAAAAAAACTAATATTTATTGCTGCATTTCTAACATATACATAAAAATTTCTATATCTACATGAAAATTTATATTAACAACAACAATAATCATAATCGACTGTTTTTAAATTATAACATTAATTTTTAAATTTCCCCCCTTTCCCATAAATGTATTTCAAATTGGATGTCACATTGACCATGATTTTCACACCATGAGAAAATGTCTCAAAAAAAATTAACACTTTTTTTCTCTCTCTTTTCTCTTTCGCACACATACCCCTATAAATCTAACATGTAAGTAGAATGACAAAAATAAATGTTAGTAAAATTGGAAAGAGCAAGTTTTAGAAACAAGTTTTAAAATATTTTCTCCCCCTCTCTTCTAAGCTGAAACCTATACTTTCTTAAAACAAAATAATTTAATATTTTAACACTTCTTATTACTTCACATTCGCACACAATTATACACATGTAAAAATATTATTATGTAGGTGTGAGTTTACACTATAAAAACCAAAATATTATTTAAAACCAAAATAATATTACAAAAAATTATTTTACACATTAATATTTCATAACTGTAAATCAATAAACAAATAATTTTGATACAATCAAAACCACTTATGAAGCTCAAGGTTATTATTGGTAAGAAATTATTGGTTTTAATTGATCTGAATTGTCTTTAAAAGTTCTTTAAATAAACTATACCACTTTATTGCTAAAATTTTATTAAGACTCTGATATCATAAAGAAAATGGATATAAAAAGTCATATTACCGATCCTTTGTTTTGTGGTGAACTTCCAAGGGCTCAAACTTATCTTGTATAATGTATATATTTCTGCAGCTACCATTTCCATTTTACTTTGGAACAATCTCTTTCTTGAGGTGTATTCTTATTTGATGATGATGATTCTATTGAGGTTATTTTCTTTAGTGGACAATTTGGAAATCATTATATTAACTTTTCTTCTCTTCCAGTCAAGCATGATACTTTTAGTGGATAAAATACAGCAGTTGTTTTCATATTTATAAATTTTCTTGAGTTTAAAATAAGTTACTGGAACAATTAATTGGACTTGATGATTTAATATTTATCAGTAGATTTTCCTGATCACCTTCAAATGCAGGTGGATGTTTTCTTATTTCTATTTAAAGACATCCTATTTCTCTCAGTCAGTTGAAAGGTGTAGAATATTATTTTTCAGACAAGACATCTTTTCTTTCCTATATAATGTGCTAGTTGATGATGAGTCTGGTAGACAGATGGAACATATATTAATTTCCCTACCCCACCATCCTTATATTTTCAACGTTCAAAACTTGATATAAAAAATGATTTTAAAAAAAAGATTATCTAGCAGAATTAAAAATGTTTGTCTGCTTTAGTTTCAATAATTTTTAAAAAGTCTCTCTATCACCAATGTTATAATAATAATAATCCTAGCTTAACTGATTTTCCAGACTGCTTTTATATCTGATTTTTGAGTCAACTCACCCAATTAGAGTGATAGTGTGACTTGCTACTTTTGACCAATTCATTTTTAGCTGGAAAGTTCAATCTTTTTTTAGGAACATTAAAAAAAACCCACACACCTGTTTTTCAGACTTTTGTTTTGAAGGAAAAAAATAGTCTTAATCCCTTTTTTACACCTATGTAACATTTCAAATTTGAGCTTCTTTCTTTTGATCTCAAGATGAGACAATTTCAAAATTAGAGTTTCCACCAAGCTTAAACTCCAAAATGACAAACAATCATTTACAAAAACAAAATTGCTACAAAAATATATATCTGATTCAACAGATTTTCTCCCTTAACACAAAATTGTAAAAAAAAATAATTTGACAGATTTAACTCTTCTTTCTTTCAATATTTAATAAATGTAGATATATTTATGTGATGTAACACACACACTCCATCATTCAAATCATGTAGGAACTGACATTAAATAATCTAATTGTTAGCTTAGTAATTATAACGCTAATATTTAAAATTAAATCCTTAGCTTTTAAATCTCAATTACAATTATAAAAAAGCAAAAATAGAAGTATAGAATAAGATATTAAAATTGATCAAGCATAGGTTAGTTTTAAAGAAAGTTTAATATCTGAAATTTAAAAGTGGCTAACTAAATAGCTTTTATAACACACACTGCCTATACATATGCATTATAACTTTGCTTTTTAACAGAAAAAATAAATATTGAATAGTTTAAATGTGTGTATTACCTTTCTATCAACACACAAACAAATAAAGAATATAAATGTTGACCCACTCTCTTTCTGTCTAAAGCTTTTAGAACTGGATCTGGTAGGGTTTAAACTTGGGTGCCCTACAGCTTCTTTTATTGTTATATAAAAATGTGACGATCATTTTTTTTGTTCAGCATTTTCTTTCATGCACATTACGATAAATTTAGCTAATGACTAAATTGTAATGGCACAACATATATATATATAATCTATCCATGCCAAGCGTCATTCCCACTTCAGAATAGTGTATTATATGATATAAATAAAATGGGTTCTAGCTCAGTTAATAATTAATAAATAAAATATTCAGCATTAAAATTAAATATTTCACTATCTCAAACTTAAAATACAAATAAGATTCAGTTTATAAAAAATAAATTAAATAAATATTTAATATTTTCATGAGACTTGAAGTGAAAATACAGGTGACAAGATAGATTACATTGAGCCGATATCCTACATGATACTACCTCAATGGCATAAGAACACTACCCCCCTATTACTATTTTAAATAACAAACTCATAGTATTCTTATGACTTTAATAACTTCTACTCACTAATATTAAGCTAATAATTACATCTTAATCTTCTATTTATAATAATTTAGCTTTATAAAATCTCAGGTTCATAAATTTATTCTAAGTTAATTTAAAATTACAGTAGTAAAATATGAGAAGGGAATTTTACGTCATAATCTACTACACTGAAACTAATAATAATAAATAATAATAATAATATTCTTCATTGTATAACTAATTCTGTATATCTTTTCTTTTTATTATATTTTTATTACCATAATAAAATAATCAAATAATAAAATATAATCTTTTATCTTCATGTAATAATATAACAACTATGTGGTAGCATTTGGTAATCTGACAAACAAAAGTATGTGTGGCAACTGATAGCATATAATTTAATATACTATTGTAATAACTGATTTATGACCAATAAAACAATGTAAAATTATGATTATTTAAATAAAAGAATACCAATAAAATATTTAAATTCTTAAAATAATTCTCTATTTGTCTTTCTGTGCAATATTATATGTTTGTTTCAATTATTATGAATATATCGTGATTTCATGCAGTGAAGTGGAGAAATACACAATTCAGACACAAAAATTTTTGAAAAACAAATTTTAACAAATTTTATTAATAACAACAAAATAAAATAAACAATTTATGTACACTATTTACAGTGGATATCTTTATTTTATACTTTACATTTTTATCTACTGGTTTATAAAAATAATTTATATTTAGTTATATCTTTATTTAGACTTAAGACAAAATAAAAATGTTACCATTTGGTTTCTCATTATGGTTAACTTATTACAAATATATTAATTTATTTTATTAACAAAAATATCTCCTTCTTAATATTATTAAACTATATTTTTCTTAAAACACATTCATAGGAAAAACATTTTACCGAAAACAAAATTAACATTATAATGAGTATGGATTTCTTAAAATATTAAAACAAATTTCATCTTGCAATGTCAAAGATGTTACATAAAATATTTATCCAAAAATTTATTACTAGATTTTAGTAGATATCACCTATTACACTTTGTTTACTAAACACAACATATTCCCATTTAGCCTTACTTTAAATGATATAAGTGTAATCATCGATATATTCCTATTATTCAATAAATAAAATTATATTATGCCTATTTTTTATAACATTTGTTGTATATTATTGTACTTTAAAAATATGCAATACTTATTTTTCTAAATAATAACATAATAACCATTCAAAAGTTATTAACATTTTAAAGAAAATATCTTTGTTTAGATACTCTATTCTAAAAATTTATATTTCATTTCTGAAATAAATTTAAAAAAACACATTCTATGATTCTTTCCTTTTTTTTAGGATTCATTCGACCTTCAATTTTAAGTTATAAAATTCTATTCCTTCTAAGTAAATAAACTAATCTTATACAAAACGATAGCATAACCTAAGCTCTAAATTATTTACCATTTATTTTCAAAATATCTTACTGAACAATGCAGTTACATGAAATAAAAATAGCGAAACAGATGCATAGGATTTAAGGAAGAAAGCTAGAGTATATCTCAAAACATACCTCAAAAATCATGGCACAGTGCATTAACAAGAAATAGAGGTATGACCATTTCCTGTCTAATAACCTCTAATACATGAACGATGTTAAAGCTATTTCTTCAGCTTTATTTCAAACATCAAATATCTAAAGAATATAAACACTGTCCAAATAAAATGTGTACCAGTCATAGGGCTTTGTTAACTATGCTGATATCTACATAAAGACTATAAGTATTATTCATTTTTCTTATCCCATCCTATTTTTTAAAAAAAAAAACCATCATCTTGGTTTCCTGTTCACTAAGTACTTCCAAGCCACTATCTCAACATTATTTCTCAAGATTTTCCACATCTTACATCGATAAAATAAATCTGCATTTACAAAAAAAACAATAAATAAAATTCACTGATAATTTTAAAACAATCTCACTGTTCCACAAGAAAAGTTTGTCTACTTCATCATTCTGTATGTTTAATCATATACAATCTAGTCAGATAATATTTGATTATCCAATAACATGAAAAGTTTTAAAAAAATCACACAAATATTTGTTATTATGTTGAATTATATCACTAATATAAAAATCATTGTATGCATATTTTTAAATCAACCCTAATCTCATAATATTTAAAAAAAATGTTGTATAAGAAATGTCTCTACAATAATTAAAATATTTATACTTCATTCTTACTATTCATAGATAATCTAAAATAAAACAAAGAATATACATTATAAATTATTAATATTCATTATCATTACCAAATAACCTTTATCTGGTCAACATTTTAGTAGGCTTCTTCATCCACTAGATACTGATCATTGCATACATAAAGAAAATATACATCCATACACTTTATCTAAAAATATTCTTATCTGAATTATTAGATTATTCTATTATAAAATTTTAATATTATTAATGACTTAATTTTTATGTTTTCCTAATCTTATAAAAACAAAATTTTAGATTTAAACTAAGTTAATAAAAATAAAAGGAATCAAAACTATAATTACATATTTTTTTGACAATAGTTCCTGATGAATCCAAAATGTTTATTATTTTCTTTAGTGACTTTTTTTTTAAAAAAAAAAGTTCTCCCAAAAGCGCATTATTTTTCAAGAACGTTTTTCTCTGCTCCATTGCTATGACAATGAACAAGAACAAAAACAAGAAACAATTCATTTCCTGGGTATGTGCTCTATTTACTTCCGTAATAAGAATTTCAAGTTAAAAAATAATAATAATAATTCAACGTCTTTTAAAAATATTTAAAAATTCAACAAAATAATTATTAAATCCATTTTAATAAAGTTTTATAAGAAAAATAATCCTAGGTTTTACTGTTTAGAATAATAATTATTAAATATCATAATGTTTAAAAATTAATCCCACAAAGTTTATTCAATATTTTCTACTGGCACATCTGATGCATCACTCCATCCAATTTAACTTAAGTTATCCAGTAAACTTTTACATACTATATTTTGTATTTTCATGAATCCACCTTTTATTCGTCTACTATATGTTCATTCTTTCTTACATAGGTTTTATTTCTTAATAAAGTTCTTTAAAACAAATACTTCTAAAGATACGTTTTTTTTAAAGTACTTCTGAGACAAGAAGTTTTATATATCACAATGCTTGTAAAATCTTCTCTGTAAGCTCTTTTTTTAATTCTTGCAAAAAAATATTTAAAAAAAAAATGTTTCCTTCAAAAAGGACTAAACATTTTATTCCTTTCATTATGATATTCTATAAATAATTCATAAGATATAAGTATGTTATTCTTTTTTAAAACAATTGGATAAGCTTATAAATAATAATGCATCTCCAATTTTTTTTTAGATGGAAAATAACTTTCCATTGCATCCGTATAATGTCTGTTCTGTGGTTTTTATGTACCAAAACAATTCTCTGGTGAAGCATTAATGAAATAGTATTAATAAACATTCTATGCATTTTTATATTATTATAATTTATATACATTTTATTTCGTAGTATATCCATTTTTCATTGCAAAATTTAGGTTAAACTTAAAATAAAATACTCTTGGTAAGCAAACTGTTAAAAATTAGAAAATCATTTTCATGAAGTTTCTAAAATATATTATATTTTAAACTCTCTTTTGCAAAATACTTTTTAAAAAATATCAATTAGTTTTTGCAAATAAAACAATAAGAAAGTACTAAAAATTGACTAAAATAAAAATTTAAAAGTACTATCTCTTTGATAGCAACTGATATACCTTTTTCTGGTTTCAATCCATTATTAATCTCCTCAGCTACATTATTAATCACCTGCTATATCAGTTACAATGGTATTTATACTCTGCAAGAATACCTTATTCTATTGGTTAATTTTTACTTTTAGCTTGAGAACAAATTTACATATTTTCAGTTTTACAGAATTAAATTCCAAAATAAAAATTATGATGTAATAAAATTTAAAAATATTATTTAAAATATAACTTTAAGATCAATTATCATTTTACTAAATTGACTAAATATTTTAAAAATAACTTTTTAAAAACAATATTTAATAAATTTATCCACTTTTAATATTTAATTTATCTATTTTATTTAAACAAAATATTTAATTTTTATTATATCTGTATTCGTCTTCATTACATTATTTAAAACATTACATACAATAGTTAACTTAATATTTAATATTTGCTTTATGCTAGGTAATAATTCTATCCAACTCTATAATGGAATTTTAAAATATTTCAAACTTTGTTACTTTAAATATAAACAAGCATGTGTGTACAACTCTATATTACATAAGTCACATGATCAATATAAAATTTAGACAGACGATTTTCAATCTATTTCTCTGTCTGGATTAATAAATTGCTACACTTGTATTAAATAAAATAATACCATTATATAATTTGGAAGATTATAATTTTGAAAATATATAATTGAATATAACCTTCACTACCATAAAAATTACCTTTTAAAAATATGATATCAATTTTGATTATTAAATATGATTATAAATTTAAATATAACATTTACTTAATTATAAATTTAACTATCATTTTAATACCATTAAAAACGAACTATTAAACATACTTTTAAATATTTATAGTTGAGTTATTTATTATGGCCAGCTTTAGCAACCATATGCAACAATGTTTAAAGCTTTACATAACTATTTTTAAATGATTTGCTATAATTCTATATATTACATACTTTCTTTAGCTTCAAATTGTACTTTATAACATAATTAACAAAATATAATTAACACATCAAAAGAACATATTTTATAATTTAAAATTTTTCATAATTGACTGTGATGGACTATTACTGACCTATAGAAAAGGGCACTATATATATATGTCATATTATTATTACTATTTGCGGGATATTCTGTGTAGTGAAAAAACTAAATGCTGACGTTTCAGTACAATATCAAGTATCTTCCTCAGAGACACTCTGAGGAAGGTACTTGATATTGTACTAAAACGTCAGCATTTAGCTTTTTCACTACATGGAATATCCCGCAAAGAGTAATAATAATATGACATCTTTTATCTGTGAAAATATTAGAATTAATATATATATATATATATATATATATATATATATATAAACTGTAGTCTTATATTTTGTGTAAAATATAAAGCTTGATATAACTGATTTAAAAATTTCTCTGTCTTCTTCTAAGTGACTTGATTGTCTTGGTTTGCATTTTATATTGACTTGATATTTGCATTTAAAGTAACTTAATGATGAGAATATGTAATATTTTGCTTGCTTATTGCATGTATTTTTTATGTATTAAAAATTGCTCTTTTCCATTTATTGATTTAGATCAGATTTGTTTAACTTATAAGAAATCAACAACATATATCAAGTTTAGTAAAATGTGATTAAAAATAATAATAATTCTTATTTATTTAAAATAATCCTAAAAATTATTTTTCATTTAAATCAAAAACCATTTATTTAATTAATTTTTAATTATTAGTTAATAAATGATAAACACATTTTGCACTTCAGTGTGAGAGCATTCTTAAAAAAAAAGAAAATGGAGTAAAGATAACATGTAAGAAAAACATGTAATGAACATTTTAAAAAATTAATAACAAAACGAATCAAGCCAAAATTCTCATATGAATCAAACTAAAAGATTGGTGATATTGTAACAACAACATGACTGGCTGAATTTAAAATAATCTGTTCAAGTTTTTTGCCAACCCAAAAATCAAGTTGCTGATAATCTTCTCATCTATCTACAATTAAATTTTGTCAGAATGATTAACCTTGAAAGTGGAAGTAATAGCAAAAAAGGTCAGTATATTTGGAATATTTTCTATTGTATGCAAACTGGTAAAATTAAACAAATATTTTAATCTCATTGCTTATTCAGATAACTATTGTAACCAGTTGGGTCACATAGTACACAATAATATAGTGTGAGCACGCATACACATATATATATATATATAAAGTAAAGGAAAAGTAAAAATAAACACAGACATAACTTTTTGTAGACATTTTTCTATATTTTCTAAAATAAAATAATAATAATTAAAGGGTTAAATAATAACTCTAATTTAAAATAAAAATTGTTTTATAAATTGAACTTTTAAAACGTCTGAATATATATAAATATTGTATTAGTAATATTCTGATTTTGAAATATTGGTATTTTTAAAATTTTTTAATTAATTTGTAAATTTTTATTATCTAAGTGAAAACATATATATCACACCTTGATAAGATAAAATTTCAAGACTGTTTTCAAAAGGGATTAGAGAAAAGTAAAAAAACCTACTGTTTTTAAATTTAGTGTTGTTATCACCACAGATGATTCCATAAAAGGGATGACAAAAATATCAGCTGCTGTTTGGATAGTGATTTTGAAGAGTACAGGTCAGCTGCAAAGTTGGTTATAATATTTTGCTGCAGCTTGTTGAAGTTTGCAGCAGTTGGTTTTAGCTGACCATAGAGTTGACAGAATAGCTATCATAAACTAATGTAGCTGAAGGCAGGATAGTAGATTCAGGAACTGCTACTATTTTTCTTTGCAGGAGTTTGAATTAACATGGAGAAAATGACCCACTTTTTTGTTCTGAAATTCATAGCCCTAAATGTGGAAAGGACAGTTGCTTGCCTGAAATCTATCAAACTAAGACAGCTGATTGCCTGGAATAATCCTAGACAGAAAGAGACCAATTACAGATCAACATTTTACATGGATTATACTTTTTCCTGATGATGACAATCACTAAAATCAAACTTACCAAACAAAATCTTTCAGCTTGCCCAGGGAACACCAGCTTGCTGAAGAAGTAAATATATATATATATTGTAACAGTATACACCATTACATTAATTTAAAATTAAAATAAATTTTTTTTTAAGTTCGTAAATAAAAGCTAAAAAAAAATTAAAGAGTTGTTAAACATGTATAAGTATATATATTCACACAGATGCAAAACTTTAAAAAATATTTTTTTTTAAATAAAAAAAAGGTATTTGAACGTGCTTCTTTAGAAAAAAGTACAAGATCTAAAGATAAAATATTTTTGTAAATGGAAATGATTGTTTTATAAATTAATTGACCAGCAAACTAGCCCTTGGGGATCTTATAAAAAAAGGTCAGTTGAAAGATATAGATAAGAGTCAAAAATAAATTAGATGTCCAATATAGAAGCAGCAATGAAAGCCCAGACCATAATGGAAATTATTGCAACAGGAAACAAAGTTTATTGAATCCGGAGAAGTACTATAAAAGGAGAAATATTGAAATTAAGAACAATTCCAGCTTGATTTTTGTGAGAAGAGCGATAAGATGCAATTGTCACTCTCTCTCATTTATTTCAAGTAACATGACTGTAATACCAGGATTGAACCAGCTAAGGCCTCCTCCAAAACAACAGACCGGACTTCAAATAGAGATGTCATGGGAATTGGCGATAGGAACCATGATTCTTCTTCTGTAAGACATGAACTATAAAACTTAAATTAAGAACTTTCATTTAAGCTTTTAATATTCAGAACCTAAATTTTAAAATGAACTCTTATCTGACATTCAAATTTCAAATTGATAATTAATGTTTAGATTTTATACATTTAAGTTTAAAAAAAATCATTTCCATTTTTTTTTTATTTCTATTAATATTTATTTGTATAAATTATTTAAATGCATTAAATTTAAGTTGAGTATTGATGCTTACATAGATTCGTTCATGTTTAATTATGTTTTTGTTTTCATATGTTTTTTTTTCATATGTCATAGGATCGGCCGGGACGCGAACCTACAACCATCTGCAACCAACTACTTGCTTGCAAGATGGCTACAACAACATCTCGGCTAACAACGCTTGACATGTTTTTCTTTTCATATTTGATTAAAATATATAGTAATTTGGTAAATAATAATATCTTATGTTGAATTGGCACCAGTAACCGTGATTCTCCTTCTGTAAGACATGAACTATAAAATTTGAAAATAATTAAGAACTTTCATTCAAGCTTTTAATATTCAGAACCTAAATTTTAAAATGAACTCTTATCTGATTTTCAAATTGATAATTAATGTTTAAAATTTATACATTTAAGTTTGCTAAAAAAATCATTTCCATTTTTATTTTTTTTATTTTTATTAATATTGTATAAATAGTTTAAATGCATTAAATTTATGTTGGGCATAGTTGCTTGCATAGATTCATTTGCATTTAATTATGTTTTATTTTCATATTTGATTAAAATATATAGACACTTGGTAAATAATGATATCTTATGTTGAATATCTAAAATGTATTTATTCGGATGTCTTTTTAATTATTGGTGTCAATGCGGCATCTTATAATGAATGCCATTTGGTTTCTTGTGAATTCCCTCTGCAATTACATCAATGACTTTATATTTTGATCACTTATGTTTATTATGAAATGTTTTTGAGCATGTAATCTATGTAGTCGATCTGTGCTCAATATTAAAAAAAACAAACTTTATAAATCCATCTGTCAGAACTTATATAAGTGTTAAATTTAAGTTGGGCATGAATGGCTATACAGACTTGTAAAGTTTTATTAATTAACTAGGGGAGGGTAATCTTGGGTTATTTGTTTCATAGTTAAATTAGGTCAATGGACTGGATATATTAGTGTTATTAGTAGATGTAGTATGAGGTTCACTATGTGCAGGATCTCCATTATATGCTGCACATCTCCTGTTTGCCTATGGAAGGGAATAGTAAGATGAAAATGCAGTCCCTTCCTATAAAGTTTTTTTTATTGTTCTTCTTGCCGACAGATGTAGCATTCCTGTTTGGTTGAAAGTCAATGTCTTCTATAACCATACTGTTCAGATGTACATTCCTGACTGTATGGTATTTTGTGCTGTCATATTTTCATGCTACATTGAATACATCAATGTATCAGATGGATTGATGCCAGTTTGACTGCGACCTTCTGGCCTAAGGTTAAATAAGGCATAAAATATTTTCTTTTCAAATGCGAATCTATGTAGTTTATTCATACTCGACAATCTTAAAATAAATATAAAATTCATCTGTGTGGATGATTTAATATCTTAAAATAATAATTTAAATTAAAAGAATATTAAAATCTAAAATAATAAATGGTATTCCTCAAATTTTAAAATGATTATATGTGTGTCAATAAATATTGTTTGTGTGTTAATTACTGGCAGTGGCTTTTATTTTTTTATATTTAAGATACAAATTAAACAAGTTATATATTATTATCTGTGTCTCCACTGAGCTAGTGACTTGGGCTAATGGTCTCAATATAAAATAAAGTGGGATCTTAACAGCACATATCTGCATACTCTATAAATTTTCTAGGTTCAAATGTTTAGATGGCGCCCTTGTAGTGCAGATATGGTAAGAATCATTGCTCACCCACTTCTTGACCATTATCATTGGCCATAAAATGTGAGTCAATCTTTAATAAACCAATAGTACCCTGAGAATTTTAAAAATAAATCATGCCAATAACAGTTTTATTCAAAAATGAGTATATATATTTTTGTATTAATGTAAAGTTATAGTTGGAATTTTGTTTTAAAGTACTGCCAGTATAAAAAATTGTGCATACGTTTAGATACATGTGAGGAATAATACAAAATAATTAATATAAATCATAATTTTTTTTTAAAAAAAGTCTTATTTAAAATCAAACCATTTTAACATTCCTAAGTAATAGTTAAACGTAGGAGAAAAGAAAGTTGGAAGGGAGGGGGCAGAAATTTAGCTAGTAGTAAAGAATAAACAGTCAACAAATTTTTTTAATCATTATCATTATCATCATCATTATCAACCATTATCAATCCACTGCAGGATGAAGGTCTCTCCAAGTTTAATCCATCTTCTCCGATCTTTAGCTTCTCTTCTCCACATCACCCCTACACATTTTCTTATTTCATCCATCCATCTTACATGTGGTCTCCTTCTGGGTCTTTTACAATCTCTTGGAATCCAGTTTAAAATTTCAATTGTCCATCTATTATCATCTCTTCTAGCAATATGTCCAGCCCAACTCCACTTCAATCTTTTAATTTTTTCAATGAGGTCAGTAACACCTGTTTGTTCTCTTACCCATACATTGCATTTTCGATCTCTTCTTGTTACTCCCAACATACATCTCTCCATACTTCTTTGAGTGGTCTGAAGTCTCTGTATTGATTTTCTATTAAGTGTCCAAGTCTCAGATCCATAAGTAAGAACTGGTAAAACACCTTTGTTAAAAACCTTTTCTTTCAAACCCATAGGCATATTTCCTTTTAATATCAAGTTATTTCTACCAAAAGCACTCCAACCAAGTTTAATTCTATGATTAATTTCCTCTATTATGTTTCCATCTGTATTAATAATCTGACCAAGGTATTTGTAACTCTTAACTTCTTCTAATTCATCATAATCAATCTTTATTTTCATATTTGGAGCAAATCGATTAAACATTACTTTAGTCTTTTTAACATTTATCTTTAGTCCTACTTTCCTACTTTCATCTGATAACTCCTGCAACATTTCCTGCAGCTCAGAAGCATTATTTGCAAAAACAACTACATCATCTGCGAAATCTAAATGACTTAAATAATCTCCATTTACTTTCACTCCTTTAGTTTCCCATTTTAATCCACAAAATACTTCTTGCAGCACTGCTGTAAAAAGTTTTGGAGATATGGAGTCACCTTGTCTTACACCTTTCTCAATGTTGACTTTCCCAGTATCAGTATGTAATCTAATTGTTGCTGTTGCATTTTTATAAATATTCTTTAAAATATGACAATATCCTGGATCTATACCTTGATGATCCAATGCTTTAATCACTGAAGAAATGTTTATAGAATCAAATGCCTTTTCATAATCTACAAATCCAAAACATAATGACAACCCATATTCATTTGTCCTTTCTATAACTTCTCTCAATACTTGAATATGATCTACTGTACTAAAACCACTTTTAAATCCAGCTTGTTCTCTTGGTTGGTGAAAATCCAAGGTTCTCTGTAGACGAGTTGTAATTATCTTGGTAAAAATTTTATATAAAACTGATAAAAGGCTGATAGGTCTGTAATTTCTAATATCTTCTTTATCACCTTTTTTAAATATTAATATTATTACTGCATTCTTCCAATCATCCGGTACATCTTTATCATTTAGACATTTGGTATATAACTTTGCTAATATTTTTTCTGTTTCTTCACCTGCTTCTTTTAATATATCAATTATAATTCCATCATTACCTGGAGCCTTTCCTTTTTTCATACATTTAATTGCATTTCTCACTTCTTCATTTAAAATTCTGGGCAATTCGGAAGATGTAATAGATATAGGAGGTACTTGTTCTTTATTACTATATAATTCTTGATAAAAATCTTCTACCAATTTCATAATGTCATCCCTCTTTTTAGTAATAATTCCATCTTTTTTTCTTATTGCAGATATAAATTTCCTACCAATACCAAAATGTTGTTTTACATTCTTAAGACTTTTATTTTCTTCTACAGCTTTTCTTGCTAGTTCACAGTTATACTTTCTTATATCATTTTCAACTCTTTTCTGCACCATTTTACAAAATTCGAGATATTCAATTCTTTTTAATGCATCATTCTTGCATATCTTCATATTCCTTCTTTTCTTCATAAGTTCTCTAGTCTCAGTAGAAATTTTATTAGTCAATTGCTGCTTTTTTCTACCAGCTATCTTTGTTGCAGTTTTTAAAAGTGTATCAGTTATTTTCATATTAATTTCATTCAAATCTGAATCATGTTCAAAATCTACTAATACTTGAAACCGATTTGTAAGTTCTAATTTAAATTCATTAGAATGTTTCTGAAGATTAGGAATATCAACTGTAAATATAGTTTTTCTTAATAATTTTTGTCTCTCTAGTTTTACATTAACATGTATCTTACCCCTTACTAATCGATGATCACTTCCTGTGTTAAATTTATTAAGAACATTACAATCTTGAAATATGTATTTCCTGTTAGTCAAAATATAATCCAATTCTGCTGTACCTTCATTTGGATGCTTCCATGTCCATTTCCTTCTAACATTTTTCTCAAAAAAAGTAATCATTATATTTGTGTGTAATTACTGTTTTGTCTTTTAAAAAAAGTTTTGTCTTTTTGAAATTTTCATATATAATCAATTTGTGTAATGTAATTACTAACACTAAATAAATTCTTTTTTTTTTTAAGGTTTTTGTTTTTTTGAGGAAGTTTACTGATATGTAATGGTATATGCAGTTACATTAATTTAAAATTAAAATAAATTTATTTCTTAAGTTCGTAAATAAAAGCTAAAAAAAATTAAAGAGCTGATAAATGTGTATGTATATATATATATTCGCACAGATGCAAAACTTTAAAAATTATTTTCTTTTTTAAAAAATAATATATTTGAATGTACTTTTTTTAAAAAAGGTATAAGATCTAAAGATAAAATATTTTTGTAAATGGAAATGATTGTTTTATAAATTAATTGAAAAGCAAACTAGCCCTTGGGGTTCTTATAGAAAAAAGTCAGTTGAAAGATATAGATAAGAGAATAAAAAAATCTTAGAATGTTTAATGAAAGCAGTAACCAATTGCTCAGACCTAAATGAAATTATTGCAACAGGAAATGATGTTCAATGAATCCAGAGGAATACTATAAAAGAAGGGGTATTGAAATTAAGAACAGTTCCAGCTCAATTTTTGTGAGAGAGTGATAAGACGCACTTGTCACTCTCTCTCACTTATTTCAAATAAAATGACTGTAATACCAGGATTGAAACAGCTTAGGTCTCATCCAGAACAACAGATCGGACTTCAAATAGAGATGTTGCAGGAATTGGCAACAGGAACCATGATTCTCCTTCTGTAAGACATGAACTATAAAATTTAAAAATAATTAAGAACTTTCATTCAAGCTTTTAATATTCAGAACCTAAATTTTAAAATGAACTCTTATCTGATTTTCAAATTGATAATTAATGTTTAAATTTTATACATTTAAGTTTGCTAAAAAAATCATTTCCATTTTAATTTTTTTTTATTTTTATTAATATTGTATAAATAGTTTAAATGCATTAAATTTAAGTTGGGCATAGACACTTGCATAGATTCATTTGCATTTAATTATGTTTTGTTTTCATATTTGATTAAAATATATAGACATTTGGTAAATAATGATATCTTACATTGAATATCTAAAATGTATTTATTCGGATGTCTTTTTAGTTATTGGTGTCAATGTGGCATCTTATGATGAATTCCATAAGGTTTCTTGTGAATTCCCTCTGCAATTACATCAATGACTTTATATTTTGATCATTTATGTTTATTATGAAATGTTTTTGAGTGTGTAATCTATGTAGTCAATCTATGCTCAACATTAAAAAAAAACTTGATAAATCTGTCTGTGTGAACTTATATAAATGTTAAATTTAAGTCAGGCATGAATGTCTATATAGATTTGTAAAGTTATATTAATTAATTAGAGGAGGGTAATCTTAGGTTATTTGTTTTGTAGTTAAATTAGGTTCAATGCATTTGATATATTGGTGTTATTAGTAGATGTGGTATGAGGTTCGCTACATGCAGGATGTCCATTATATGCTGCACATCCCTGTTTGCCTATGGAAGGGAATAGTAAGATGAAAATGCAGTCCCTTCCTATGGAGTTTCTTTACTGTTCTTCTTGCTGATAGATGTAGCATTCCTGTTTGGTTGAGAGTCAATGTCTTCTCTAACTATACTGCTCAGATGTACATTCCTGACTGTATGGTATTTTGTGCTGTCATATTTTCATGCTACATTGAATACATCGATGTATCAGATGGACTGATGCCAGTTTGACTGTGAACTTTTGGCCTAAGGTTAAATAAGGGATAAAATATTTTCTTTTCAAATGCAAATCTATGTAGTTTATTCATAATTGACAATCTTAAAATAAATATATAATTCATCTGTGTGAATAATTTAATATCTTAAAATAATAATTTAAATTAAAAGAATATTAAAATGTAAAATAATAAATGGTATTCCTCAAATTTTAAAATGATTATATATGTGCAAATAAATATTGTTTGGGTGTTAATTACTGGCAGTGGCTTTTATTTTTTTATATTTAAGATACAAATTAAACAAGTTATATATTATTATCTCTGTGTCTCCACTGAGATAGTGACTTGGGCTAATGGTCTCAGTATAAAATAAAGTGGGATCTTAACAGTGCATATCTGCATACTTTATACATTTTCTAGGTTCAAATGCCTAGATGGCGCCCTTGTAGTGCAGATACGGTAAGACTCATTGATCACACTCTCCCTGACCATTATAATTGGCACCCAATGAGGAATCTTAACGTATCTGCATTACAGGGTGCCATCTAGGCCATTTGAACCTAGAAAATTTATATAGTAGGCAGATATGTAAGTTAAAAAAATATTTTAATTTATTTTGACCGACCATTAGCCCAATGCCACTAGCTCGGTGGAACAGCAGAGATTTATATTTTATAATAAATTCTTATCTAAGAATATTTTTAAAAAAATAAAATAAGCCACTGCCAGTAATTAACACACAAGCATTTATTTACACATATATAAGATTTAAAATTATTTTAGAATAACTTTTACTTTGGATTTTAACTTGATTTTAAAATTTGATTGTACATTTTAACTTTTATAAGCTATTATAACTTCGCACAGATGAGTTTAGTATTTTTATTTAGAGTGTCGAGTATGAATAGACTACATAGATTGCATTTAAAAAGAAAATATTCTATCCCTTATTTAACCTTAGGCCAAAAGTTTGCAGTCAAACCAATGCCAAACGGTCTGATATATCGATGTGTTCAATGTATCATGATTACGACAACACAAATACCATACTGTCAGGAATGGACATCTGAACAGCATTGTTAATAGATGACATTGACTCTCAACCAAACAGGAATGCTAAATGTGTTGGCAAGAAGAACAATAAAAAAACTCCATAGGAAGGGACTGCATTTTCCATCTTACTATCTTTTCTATAGGCAAAAAGGGGGTGTGCGGTGTATAAAATGATCCTACCCGAAGCGAATCTCATACTACATCTACTAATTACACCAATATGATTACCCTCCCTTAAACTAACATATATAATTTTACAAATCTATGCAGACATTCATGCCTGACTTAAATTTAGCATTTATTACAAGTTGTTTTAACAAAAAACAAAAATCATAATAAAAACTTAAAGAACAAAAAAAAAATAAATAGAAATGATTTAAAAAATAATACATTCCATAAAAATAATTATTAAATTATTTAGTTTGGTCAGATAGGCAATACTATTGCAATAATTTAAATACTGGGAAAGTTTTGTATATTATATTTCTTAGTGTTTTAAAATTAATTAACGTTCATTAGATTTCATAAAGTTCATACGGTTTTAACAAGTCCATAGTTTCTAATTTCTTGCAGTTGCTTGCCATTTGGAGCCAGTGTTAATTCCCTCAATGTTCGATGTCCTGTGGTCCTCAATATAGGAAACAATTTGTCAGTTCTCTCTCCTTTTTTTTAGCAGAACTGAAGGGATTGAAGAGTGTGTCTTTTCAATCCCTTTTCCCTCAACTCTGCACTAACACATATCACCACAGCTTTCACACATCTCTCCAAGGTCTTTCTTCACTCACTACAGGAGCATGATATAACGGCAGCAGAAGATGACCCACTATATTCGGAAAAAGCTTTTTACTACATTATCTTTGGACTAGTTAAAATAATCATTTCCATTTTTCAATAATAACATTAATTAATTTTTTTGTACAAACATAGATATATTTTTATGTTTAAATTTTTATTGAAAATTTAGTTTTAAAATACTTTTTTCTTCTTAATAAAATTTTCATTTAATAATTTTTTTCATCTGTGCGATTTTATATATATATATACGTGTTTAAGATAGAATTTTAACTTTCAATTTTTAATCCTTAAAAAAAGCTTTTAAATGCGAACTTTTCAATGTCTGAATTTTTTTAAAAAAATAATGTAATGGCGTATGTGGCCATTACATATCAGTAAACTTGCTTAAAAAAAAAATAAACAAAAAAAAATATTTTACTTAGGGTTAGTAATTACGGTACATGATTAACAAAAATTTACAAAGATATTCGGTTAGTAATTTTACAAAAAGACTATATACAAAAAATAAAATGTTGACTATCACTTTCCTATGAACCATCTACATTTATGCCTCCTTCCCCCAAAAATTATATTTTCTCTATATTTCATTTCTAACAAACAGCACGACAAGCAAATTATATAAATTATTTATTTAAGAAGGTTGCATTGAGGTAAATATGTTTCATGAAATAATGAGTTTATACATGTATATTTGCAGCACAATTATAAATACCACCAACTTATTTATGACTGATTGAAATGCTTTCATATGGTTACACTGAAGTAAATCCCCAAAAAGTACTCATCGTAAGGTACCACATTTACAATCATAAACTCACATGGCTGTGCGCACCCATACACATTAAAAAAATGAAACATATTAATTGCAACCTTTTGACTTTTTTTTAAAAAAATTAGTTTTAAAATTATTAATATCTTTTCTTTCTCGTTTTTAATATATGTGCTATTTCTTTCTGGCAGTGCTTTTATAAGATTTAATGTATACAGTAGATAAAAACATTTCATTAAAAAAATTTGCTTTTGGACCATTATAATTGGCCACCCAACATGAGCTGATCTTTAATAAACCATGAGCATCCTAAGAATTTTAAAAATAAATCATGCCAATAACATTTTTATTTAAAAATGAGTATATATATTTTTGTATTAACATAAAGTTATAGTTGGAATTTTGTTTTAATGTACTGCCAGTATGAAAAATTGTGCATATGTTTAGATAAATGTGAGGAATAAAATGTAATAATTAATAAATCAATTATTTTATATAGCGCGAAGTTTTATAAACTGTAATAGCTAAACAGCATTAAGCTGTTGCACATGCGCTTTGCAGATTTTAACTATAAATGACTGAATACAAACACTTCAAACACATGATAAAGTCTTTGGGAAAGGATAGAATGGCCAATAATTAATATAAATCATAATTTTTTTTTTAAAAAGACTTATTTAAAATCCAACTGTTTTAACATGCCTAAGTAATAATTAAAAGCAGGAGAAAAGAAACTTGGAAGGGAGGGGGCAGAAATTTAGCTGGTAGTAAAGAATAAACAGTCAAGAATTTTTTTATCATTATATTTGTGTGTAATTACTGTTTTGTCTTTTAAAAAAAATTTTGTCCTTTTGAAATTTTCATATATAATCAATTTGTGTAAAGTAATTACTAACACTAAGTAAATTCTTTTTTTTTTAATGTTTTTGTTTTTTGAGGAAGTTTACTGATATGTTACGGTATACGCCGTTACATTAATTTAAAATTAAAATAAATTTTTTTCTTAAGTTTGTTAAATGTGTATAAGTATATATATTTGCACAGATGCAAAACTTTAAAAATTATTATTATTTTTTTTTAAAAAAAGGTATTTGAACATACTTTTTTTAGAAAAAAGTACAAGATCTAAAGATAAAATATTTTTGTAAATGGAAATGATTGTTTTATAAATTAATTGAAAAGCAAATTAGCCCTTGGGGCTCTTATAGAAAAAAGGTCAGTTGAAAGATATAGATAAGAGACAAAAATAAATTAGATGTTCAATATAGAAGCAGCAATGAAGGCCCAGACCATAATGACAATTTTTGCAACAGGAAATAATGTTCATTGAATCCGGAGGAGTACTATAAAAAAAATTGAAATTAAGAACAGTTCCAGCTTGATTTTTGTGAGAAGAGCGATAGGATGCACTTGTTGCTCTCTCTCACTTATTTCAAATAAATTGACTGTAATACCAGGATTGAACCAGCTAAGGCCTCCTCCAGAACAACAGACCAGACTTCAAATAGAGATGTCACAGCAATTGGTACCAGGAATCATGATTCTCCTTCTGTAAGACATTAACTATAAAATTTAAAAAAATTATGAACTTTCATTCAAGCTTTTAATATTCAGAACCTAAATTTTAAAATGAACTCTTACCTGACTTTCAAATTTCAAATTGATAATTAATGTTTAGGTTTTATACATTTAAATTTAAAAAAAAATCATTTCCATTTTTATTATTATTTTTTCTATTAATATTAATATTGTATAAATTATTTAAATGCATTAAATTTAAGTTGGGCATAGACACTTGCATACATTCGTTCATGTTTAATTATGTTTTTGTTTTCATATTTGATTAAAATATATAGACATTCGGTAAATAATGATATCTTATGTTGAATATCTAAAATGTATTTATTGGGATGTTTTTTTAGTTATTGGTGTCAATGTGGCATCTTATGATGAATGCCATTGGGTTTCTTGTGAATTCCCTCTGCAATTACACCAATGACTTTATATTTTGATCATTTCTGTTTATTTTGAAATGTTTTTGAGTGTGTAATCCATGTAGTCGATCTATGCTTAATATTAAAAAGCAAACTTTTATAAATCCTTCTGTGTGAACTTATATAAATGTTAAATTTAAGTCAGGCATGAATGGCTGTATAGATTTGTAAAGTTATATTAATTAATTAGGGGAGGGTAATCTTAGGGTATTTGTTTCATAGTTAAATTAGGTCAATGGATTGAATATATTGGTGTAATTAGTAGATGTAGTATAAGGTTTGCTATGTGCAGGATCTCCATTATATGCCACACACCCCCTGTTTGCCTATGGAAGGGGATAGTAAGATGAAAACGCAGTCCCTTCTTATGGAGTTTTTTTATTGTTCTTCTTGCTGACAGATGTAGCATTCCTGTTTGGTTGAGAGTCAATGTCTTCTCTAACCATACTGTTCAGGTGTACATTCCTGACTGTATGGTATTTTGTGCTGTCGTATTTTCATGCTACATTGAATACATCAATATATCAGATGGATTGATGCTGGTTTGACTGTGAACTTTTGGCCTAGGGTTAAATAAGGGATAGAATATTTTATTTTCAAATGCAAAGCTATGTAGTTTATTCATACTCAACATTCTTAAAATAAATATAAAATTCATCTGTGTGAATGATTTAAACTTTTAAAATAATAATTTAAATTAAAAGAATATTAAAATCTAAAATAATAGATGTTATTCCTCAAATTTTAAAATGATTATATATGTGCGTATATAAATGTTGTTTGTGTGTTAATTACTGGCAGTGGCTTTTATTTTTTATATTTAAGATACAAATTAAACAAGTACTTGGGCTAACGATCTAAATATAAAATAAAGTGGGATCTTAACAGCATGTATCTGCCTACTCTATAAATTTTCTAGGTTCAAATGCCTAGATGGTGCCCTTGTAGTGCAGATATGGTAAGACTGTAAACTTCCAAATCATTTCGGAACATTATAATATATATCGTGACCTTTTATTTAGGTCCCTAAATTAATAATTCCAAAATTTTAAATGATGATATATTTAACATCAAAATCTTACTAAAATGGTTTTCAATAGAGATTATTTTGAATGTACTGGGAAATTTGCTTGAGTGGAGATAAGATTTCAAACCCAGTCTAGGCTCTGACTAGACTAAAATAACAATTTAAAAGTATTATTAATGTTTGGTGGATAAATACATTGCTATTTTATTAGTTTTGAATAGCAATTGAAATAAATAAATAATTAAATCAAATTGTTAAATCTTGTCAAATAAATCATTACAGTAAATTCCTTAAGCATATTTTTTTAGTACTGAACTAGAAATGTCTTAAATAAAAATGGGTAGTTATTAAAAATGAAGACAGAGGGGGTAATACTAATTATGCATACCCAAAATTATTGGCTAATTCTCTCCCAGAGTGCAATATCATTATCAACCATTATCAATCCACTGCAGGATGAAGGTCTCTCCAAGTTTAATCCATCTTCTCCGATCTTTAGCTTCTCTTCTCCACATCACCCCTACACATTTTCTTATTTCATCCATCCATCTTACATGTGGTCTCCTTCTGGGTCTTTTACAATCTCTTGGAATCCAGTTTAAAATTTCAATTGTCCATCTATTATCATCTCTTCTAGCAATATGTCCAGCCCAACTCCACTTCAATCTTTTAATTTTTTCAATGAGGTCAGTAACACCTGTTTGTTCTCTTACCCATACATTGCGTTTTCGATCTCTTCTTGTTACTCCCAACATACATCTCTCCATACTTCTTTGAGTGGTCTGAAGTCTCTGTATTGATCTTCTATTAAGTGTCCAAGTCTCAGATCCATAAGTAAGAACTGGTAAAACACATTTGTTAAAAACCTTTCTTTTCAAACACATAGGCATATTTCCTTTTAATATCAAGTTATTTCTACCAAAAGCACTCCAACCAAGTTTAATTCTATGATTAATTTCCTCTATTATGTTTCCATCTGTATTAATAATCTGACCAAGGTATTTGTAACTCTTAACTTCTTCTAATTCATCATAATCAATCTTTATTTTCATATTTTGAGCAAATCGATTAAACATTACTTTAGTCTTTTTAACATTTATCTTTAGTCCTACTTTCCTACTTTCATCTGATAACTCCTGCAACATTTCCTGCAGCTCGGAAGCATTATTTGCAAAAACAACTACATCATCTGTGAAATCTAAATGACTTAAATAATCTCCATTTACTTTCACTCCTTTAGTTTCCCATTTTAATCCACAAAATACTTCTTGCAGCACTGCTGTAAAAAGTTTTGGCGATATGGAGTCACCTTGTCTTACACCTTTCTCAATGTTGACTTTCCCAGTATCATTATGTAATCTAATTGTTGCTGTTGCATTTTTATAAATATTCTTTAAAATATGACAATATCCTGGATCTATACCTTGATGATCCAATGCTTTAATCACTGAAGAAATGTTTATAGCATCAAATGCCTTTTCATAATCTACAAATCCAAAACATAATGACAACTCATATTCATTTGTCCTTTCTATAACTTCTCTCAATACTTGAATATGATCTACTGTCCTAAAACCACTTTTAAATCCAGCTTGTTCTCTTGGTTGGTGAAAATCCAAGGTTCTCTGTAGACGAGTTGTAATTATCTTGGTAAAAATTTTATATAAAACTGATAAAAGGCTGATAGGTCTGTAATTTCTAATATCTTCTTTATCACCTTTTTTAAATATTAATATTATTACTGCATTCTTCCAATCATCCAGTACATCTTTATCATTTAGACATTTGGTATATAACTTTGCTAATATTTTTTCTGTTTCTTCACCTGCTTTTTTTAATATATCAATTATAATTCCATCGTTACCTGGAGCCTTTCCTTTTTTCATACATTTAATTGCATTTCTCACTTCTTCATTTAAAATTCTGGGCAATTCGGAAGATGTAATAGATATAGGAGGTACTTGTTCTTTATTACTATATAATTCTTGATAAAAATCTTCTACCAATTTCATAATGTCATCCCTCTTTTTAGTAATAATTCCATCTTTTTTCCTTATTGCAGATATAAATTTCCTACCAATACCAAAATGTTGTTTTACATTCTTAAGACTTTTATTTTCTTCTACAGCTTTTCTTGCTAGCTCACAGTTATACTTTCTTATATCATTTTCAACTCTTTTCCGCACCATTTTACAAAATTCGAGATATTCAATTCTTTTTAATGCATCATTCTTGCATATCTTCATATTCCTTCTTTTCTTCATAAGTTCTCTAGTCTCAGTAGAAATTTTATTAGTCAATTGCTGCTTTTTTCTACCAGCTATCTTTGTTGCAGTTTTTAAAAGTGTATCAGTTATTTTCATATTAATTTCATTCAAATCTGAATCATGTTCAAAATCTACTAATACTTGAAACCGATTTGTAAGTTCTAATTTAAATTCATTAGAATGTTTCTGAAGATTAGGAATATCAACTGTAAATATAGTTTTTCTTAATAATTTTTGTCTCTCTAGTTTTACATTAACATGTATCTTACCCCTTACTAATCGATGATCACTTCCTGTGTTAAATTTATTAAGAACATTACAATCTTGAAATATGTATTTCCTGTTAGTCAAAATATAATCCAATTCTGCTGTACCTTCATTTGGATGCTTCCATGTCCATTTCCTTCTAACATTTTTCTCAAAAAAAGAATTCATAATATAAAGTTTTTCCTTCTCTGCAAATTCCACAAGTCTATGTCCTCTCTCATTTCTATTACCATAACCAAAATTACCTACAACACTTTCATCTTTCATTTGTTTACCAATTCTAGCATTAAAATCTCCCATAACAATTTTAAAATGTTGTTTACTCTGATCAAAAGCCTTTTGTACATCCATATAAAAATCTTCTACTACTTCATCACTGTGAGAACTTGTTGGGGCATAAACCTGAATTATCTGCATTTGATATCTGCTATTAAGTTGTATAACTAATCTTGCCACTCTGTCTGATACACCATCAATCTCCACAATATTGTTCTTCCACTTTTTATTTATAATGAATCCTACTCCACTTGTATTTCCAATATTTGTGCCTTTATAATAGAGCATATGTCCACTTTTTAAATCAATTGTCTCTTCACCTTTTCTTCTAACTTCACAAAGTCCAATAATATCCCATTTAATATAAGAGAGTTCTTCTTCTAACTCTTGCAATCTTACTTCACATGAAAGTGATCTGCAGTTGTAAGTACCTAAATAAAAAGTCATCATCAAATGGCAGCCTGGGTCCGCCTCCAGGATATTCTTAGCACCCTCTGCCTTCGGCCACCAACCGCTGCCTTGGTTGGTGACTTTACAGCCTCCTGGGATTAAGGGCCATGCTTTATTTTTGTCTGTCATAATTGTATAATTGGGAAAAATCTTTATCATTTACACAAACATTCATTCTGCCTTATCAGGCACTGAGAAGAAAGACCATGGTGTTTCTTGATCTTAAACTCAGAGGTAAAAAGCCAATAAACTCACCACGCTGGCTAATGCGTGTTGGTGAGCAGCCCATCCATGTTCGTATACTATATGAATAAACATATAGTAATAACAGCTGCAACGACAAGAACGTATGGAGTGGACATTAGGAATTTGCCCTACTCGGTTCCTTTAAGACCTCCAAGAGGAATCAAAGGGTCTCCTTTCAGTTAATAGCAAACTCCTTTCTGCAGCCGAGTGCAATATAATAAAAGCTATATATGTTTTAACAAAGCTGTAGGAGGGTGGACTAATTAAAAAAAACAAGAACTAAGTAAATACAAACCTCAGCTCTGATTTAAAATAAGAAAAAAAAATCAGCAAAATTCTGAAATTAATTGTATGGAAGTAGAGTACCTTGCTGTCTAAAGATGTTTGAATAAGAAATCTTAAAAACCTTGCTATATTTTAAGCCATTTCCACGACTGCATATTTCCTAGGATTCTCACGGGAGAAGAAAATTAAAACCATGGAGATAAGTTTTTGTTTGAATAAGTACTGCTTCAAACTCAGGAAATTTCAAGAAGTAAGCTTTTACTCTTATATTATTTATATAATTAACATTTCTTCTTTAACAAGAACGCACAAATTATTGATTCATAAACTAAGAAGTTGATAGTATGTGAATTTCGCGCCTTGCTTTTCTTATTGTCTAGCAAAACGATGTTAAGTACTTGTAAATTAAAATATCAAGGTAAAGATAATAATAATAATAATTGGAGATAATATTAATACAAGTGTGATATATGATATATAGTAAATAAATTTAAAAGTCATTTTGAAATAATCTAACTTTTAATAAAGTAAATATGAAAATATTGTCGTAATGTTATTCTCTATAGTCTGCAAAATTTTATCGCGCGGGAACCTATGTAATGAAAGAAATAATCAATTACCAGCTGATTAAAATGCTAAATATGTCAACATGATAATTGGATAAATTCGTCTTGGTATTATTAAACAGTTATTATTTTGCCAATGGAAATGTAATAAAATAAATATTTATTTTTAAAATTGTATTGGGAAAATATACGTCGTCGTCGTAATAGTATTCTAAAATATGGACAATGCTCAGATTATTGAAAGTTGTTACACATTACTGCACAGAGGGAAAATCAAACTAGTAAATAACTTTTAAAAGTAAAAATAAATAAAGATTAAATGTAATAAAATTCCAATAATTTTTCAAGGAAATTATCTTGATTTTAACTGTAGTAAATGATTCATATTATACTTCCTTTTGAAATGCTTCCAAAAATAAATCAATAAAGATTTTAATAATTTTGTTTTGAAGTTCGTTTTGAATTATCTAGAGCAAAGTAGATAAATTTATCTTTTTAAATCTGCCACAATTAGAAACGTGAATGCTAATTGCCTGATGAATTATCGCCACGGAAACTCAAATAATTTCTACTTTTGTATAAGTGTTGAATTTTGTTCTATTATAAATACAACAGGATAACGAAATATATATGCTTAATCTAGACTGATTGCTCAACCTAATAACCATTTATATTATTCTAACTCACCAGGATAAATAACTTGAAACAGAGTTATAAAATTTAATGGATAAAAATGTGCTTTTATTTTTCTTTATCATTGCTGCGTTATTACTTACGTAATGTATTACATAGAAATTTTGTTTTTAAACATATGTGTTTTACAATGGCATGAAAGATATATATATATTAAGTTCAAGAAAAATGTGTAAAATATATATCTATTTGAGGTATGTTTTTTTTTTTTTAGTTAAGAGAAAACCAGAAAATATATATATCATTTATTTAGAGAGAGTGATAAAAAAATATTTACTTCTCAAATAGTGTAAAACTAGTTTTAAGATAAAAAAAAAAGAAAAAAAAGGTAAATGTACATACATTTTATCAAAAATATATATACATATTGGCATGACTGAATTATTTTCTTATATAAAAGAAAATCTGATATAAACCTTTTTCATTTTTGTAATTTGCTATAGAAGTTAACGTGTCCACTTTGAATACAAATACAGGTTTGATCTTTATTGTTTAAATCCGTTGTGCTCTCTTTAATAAAAATACAGTTGTCATTCTAAAATGATTAACGATCATTGGACATAGGTATTTTGGTTTTGGCAGCTAATACATTAATGAGTTTACATTATAAAATGGAATATGTAGATTATCACAGTTATTGTTGGTATTGTTTTTATCTTGCTATAATTTGAGAATGACTAGTGACAGTTTTAGTTAATAGGATGTTCCAATTGAATGGCATCCAATATATTAATATTTATATGAAGCATAGGCTGATAAGTGTCACCTATGGCTAATTTCATGAGAGAAAAGATGGATAGAATCTGGGCAGTAATTAATGCTCATTAGTATAAATAATCCTAAAAAGAAAGGATATCTATGGTTTGAATTCTAGTCCTTTTGTGGTGAGGCAAGGCCCACACACATATGTATACCCATAGAGAAGTATAGAATCAGCCATATATTATTATACAACTGTCATGTTTTTTTTTTTATAAAGTCTTCCATCTTAGTGTTAAATTCCTCATGAGAGATAGTTTTTCCACCGTGTATGGTGAAGTGTAACAGGTCAAAATCATATAGCAAGTATGGAAACAATGTTAAAGCTAGGAACACAGATCTAGCATAGTATTTTTTTTAATTGAAATAGTGTTTATGATGTTGGAGGATCATCATCATTACAGACAGACCAAACCAGAATCTATTTGTAATTGTAGAATTTAAAATGTAAAAGTAAGGGATGCACACTGGCAGAATGGATTCATTTTTCATCAAATAATGATGTAACAGTAGAATTGTAAGATCAGTTACGTATTCAAAGGTTGAGCTGTGGACATAGGTAATGCTTAATGAGATCTAGGTGTCTTTGATTTTTGAGTGTTTAATCATATTCATTTAATGCACTAAACTTAGTCATATCAAAGTTAAATAGGTTAGTAATTGCACAGAATGTGATAATTGCCCTTATCATATTCTGATAAAAGATAGGGCTTTGGGATAATGCAATACTTTATAATGTTGTAATTCTAAATTTAAACTTTGTGCATATCCTAGAGTTCTAAATATACTGCTATTATGTAATTTATGTGCTAGTGCAGCTTAAATAGGTTTTATTATCTGATTCTTAAAAGTCTGCCAAAGAGCAACAAATGATATTTCGAACATTATTTTCTATTTGGTTGTATCATTTGCTGAGTATATGGTCAAAAGGGATAATAAATATTTGTCCCATCCATAAATTATTTCAATAGATTAGTTTTATTTCATGCCATATCTGTAAATTAAAATTTTGTACATAGTGTAAATAAAGTTTGTTGTATTTAAAAATTTATGTAGTTGCATGTAGTCTTATTGCTAATTACCACATCTATACACTATTATTGTTATTGCTATCAACCCACAGAAAATTATAAATTGAAAGCATCCTCAACCAATATAGTCCTAGTAACTATATTATGCTATATCAAAATAATTTTGGTAAGTCTTATAATTTATTGGTACATCTAATGCATCATCACACAATAATCAAAATGTTAATAGCTTGTATTGTTTTAAACAATATATTAAAAGATAAACATAGTCTTGATTTGATTGATTTAGTTAAATCTGCAGAGCTATCATTCACGGATTTTGATCACATGATTTAGCATTATATGAGAAAAGGAATTTGGTAAGTTATTGATTTTAATTAATACAAAGTCATTTCCATTAATAAATTTTAAAGTTAATATTAGTTATAAAGTTTCTTAAGAACTGCTAAATATAATTCTTGATTTAAGTTATATTGAGAGCTATTAGATGCATTATGTTTGGGTAGTGGTATAATCCCTCTTACTGACCCAAATATAGTTTATATAATGATTTTAAGTGTTTGAACCCTGAGAAGAATTAATTGTTAAGTTTGAAGATAGAATTGAAGTTTGTAATAAAGTTTATATTTTGTTAATTATTATAGTTGAACTTAAAATAGATTACTTTCACAGTCTATAAAAGTTAGCTAAGCTTTAAAATGCAAATTATTATTATTTTTTTTTTGGTATAAAATGTATAGTTTGTTTTAATTTTATGATAGATATTCTGGTTGTGTCAAGCTTGAAATCCCTACTTTTATCACTTAATCCCATATTAGTTTATAGTTTAAGATTTCAGTCTCCATCATTAACATTTTTCTTCAATTTCATCTTGATCGTTCTTTTAGTTACTCATTCTCATTTGACATTAATTCATTATCATAATTGATTAATCATACTTTAACTTTTATTCTCTTATCATCTTCACTATTCATTAACTCTTATTCTATCATCATCTTAATCATTCATTATTCTCATATCTATTTGTTCTTTTCTTTTCACTCTTAGACTCATTTTATTCCACTATTCCGTTATTACTTCATTCCATCATCCATTTAGTCATTTACATCATAATTTACATATCATTTCATTTATAAGTTTAATTTCATCATCACTCAAGACATATAATTATTAGTTATTTTATTACTTTGCTGAATATCAAATGTAACTTATCTCATTTTGTTTGTGTAGATTTCAGGGCTGGTTTGACCAGAAGTTTTATCTTTATTGGTTGCCTTGTGATCTTCTTTAGATAGACAGTTTCATGCTAGTTTTATTTAATCCAGGAATCATTTTGTTAGTTTTGCATTTTTGTTTTTTCATGCTTATATTCTTGAGCGTGTGAGTATGGTAGGTTCCATAAAAGAATTTAATCACTAAAATGTGCAGTATGATTCATTGATGACCAGCTAGATCAGGAAGCTAGGGTACAGTAGTGATTATGGCGCCTAAAACGTGATATGATTCATTTATAGTACAGGTGTTTTTGGGAGGTTACAGGGGTGATTATGGCACCCAAGTGTGATAGCTGATTGGTTGGTTGGAGGTTGCATGATGCAGTGTAGTAGTAAATGTGATGGGTTGGGTCATGATGGCTAGCTGTAACTAGGTTACAGTGGCGATTATGGCACCAACAACTTAAGGGACTTATTTATTTATGACTGGATAGATTAGTGAGCTGTTGCTAGGTTACAAAATGTGAGTATGGTACCTGGCAATATGTGGCCCGATTGTTCAGGTGATTATTGCTAGCTATAGCAAGTCACAATAGGAGGATATAGCATTCCAAAAATATGCAGCTTAATGTATTTATGAGTACTGGTGATAAAGTTATCTTTAGGATGTTGTTGCTAAGCCACATGGGAACCCTATGATTAAAGTAGTTATTATTGTTTAAGATGTAGTTAGTTTAAAAGAGTTGTTAGTAAAATTGAATCAGTGTGATCTTGTTGTGAATGATATTTCTCAAGTTAATAAATTATATTAACTTAAAATTGTGTGGATGATCTGGACTCAAATCCATTTGAGAAAAGATAATAGATAAGTTGCGTGATGCACTTTTGGATAATTAAAGTATAAAATGATTATACAATAAAATATCATTGATAGCAATATGTTAAATGGTGGTAATATTGGCATAAGATTGCAACATGATTAAAGTGATCCAGTAATGTGAGCATATAAACTTGAAACAGTTAGGTGAGGTATCTTGTCTAGCACATAGTCAAGTGTTTTGTTTTTCTTTTTTTTTGTGTGAACTTATGTGGAATTGTGGGTCGATGGAAGGTAGTGGTGTTAAAATGTATGCAAGGTTATATTAAATTAGTCCAATTCAAATTAGATATTACAGAGATACTTGAGAAAATATAATAGATAGCAAAATGAGCGATACTAAGGAAAAAGAGTTAGAAGAAGTTGTAAGGATGAAAAGTTCTGAAAATGATAGTACTTTGAATAAGTTATTTAAATTTATGCAGGAAATGAAAGAGGATATGAATCAAATGAAAAATGATATGAAGAAAAATTTTGAAGATAACAAGGAAGATATGAATCAAATGAATAAAAAATTTGATAATAATAAAGATGATATTAAGAGTAATCTTGAAGAAATAAAAAATAATCTAGATGATGTTGGAGGCAACTTGGAAAATATGAAATGTAATTTTGATACTAGATTTGATAAAAATGAGGAGGATTTAAAAGTGTTAAAGGAAGACATGGATTTTAAGATGGAGCTATTAAGTGCACAAAATACTGAAATGATTGATGACAAAATCCATGAATATTCTCAGTTAACTCAAAAAGAGTTAAGAATTCATAAAGAGATTTTTAATATCCAGTGCAGAAGAGCAAGTGAAGAAATAAATAATAAAATAACTGAGTTAAGTCACAGATTATCTCATAATGAAGGAGATAATACAGAGAGATTTTGTCAGCTAGAAGACAAAATAAAATTTTCTAATGATCAGATGGAAGAAAAGTTGAAAGCTTCTAATGAGAAAATTTGGAACTCTATTATTAATCTTGATTCTCAGATACAGGACATTAAGCAAATAGGATTGGAAGAAATGAGTATTGTTAAAAGGGAAATAATAAATAGCCATAAGATTGAATTGGAGATAGATAAGCATTTAAGTAAGATGCCCAACAAAATTGATGAACATAGTATAAGGATGACAGTCTTTAAAGATGAGAAGAATTTCTTGATAGAAGATGAAGCAGAAACTCATTTTAAGAAAGACAGCAATGTTAACTTTGATTATGAAAGAAAGATGAAATTAAATAAGTTGATTTTTTGTAAAATGAAACCGAAGATGAAAACGAATGTAGGTAGTTTGTTTAATTGGGAAGAGAAAATTTTAAGAGATTCTGAAATAAAATGTAAAATGAAAAATATTTTACATCCCCATAATGTAGATGATCAGTATTCACTGAGTCAAGACCCAATTAAAAAGGATAAAACAAATTGCAAATTGAATCTATGTGTTGATAAAAATGTATTACTTGATGTGATGGACATAAATAAAATCATGATCCATAATAAAATTCATTGTAAAATGAAAACTGTTGGTCTAGAAAGATTTATTTTGATCGAGTTAAGGAAATCTATCAATAAGGTTAAAGATAGACTGAGGGCTAATTATGATAGTCCAACTTTGTATAATCTATTATATGATTGTATAGGGTTAGGCAGTAATAAAATTAATTGTAAAATGAAGTTAATTAAGGAAAAAATGGATTGTTATAATTTCTATGATCTTAAGCAAGAATTTATGATAGAGGACATAAAGATTAAATGCAAGATGAAATCTATGCTTCAGAAAGGGAGTAAATTTAATCAATGTAAAAATAGTGGAATAAGTAATTCTTTTCAGTAAAAAAATAATTGCAAATTGTCTACTAACATTGATAAATCAATTTTATATAATTCATTGGAATTGTATGAAGAGTTATTTAGTGATGGAGTTAAGAATAAAATTAAATTTGTCACTAAACAGGAAAATATGTTTGGTTATTATAACATTCAGCAAGAAACAGTAATAAATAAAAGAAAGATTCGATGTAAAATGAAGCTTGTGTTTCAATTGGAAGGTTTATCTGAATCAAGAGAACTATCAGAAGAAATTTTTTTTTTTAGAAAATTAAATTTGGTTTAAAGTGGAAGTTGTAAAGCTGATTTAACTTAATTAATTGTGCATATTATTTCAGACATAATATGTATCCTAACAAAATATGTGGTGGGCAAAATTCGTTAACAAATTGTTAATAAAGCAAAAGTGTATCTTTGATAAAATGAATGTAATAAAAATAGTATTTACAAGTAGTAGATAAACTAAATACATTCTTTATGGTGTGGTAATTCCACATGTGTATAGTGTAATATTGTTTAACCTATGTTATATTCAATGCTGGTTAAAGGAATATATATTAAATTTAAAATTTTGTTTTCTATGAGGGAGGTAATGTGACCTTTTATTTAGGTCCCTAAATTAATAATTCCAAAATTTTAAATGATGATATATTTAACATCAAAATCTTACTAAAGTGGTTTTCAATAGAGATTATTTTGAATGTACTGGGAAATTTGCTTGAGTGGAGATAAGATTTCAAACCCAGTCTAGGCTCTGACTAGACTAAAATAACAATTTAAAAGTATTATTATTGTTTGGTAGATAAATACATTGCTATTTTATTAGTTTTGAATAGCAATTGAAATAAATAAATAATTAAATCAAATTGTTGAATCTTGTCAAATAAATCATTACAGTAAATTCCTTAAGCATATTTTTTTAGTACTGAACTAGAAATGTCTTAAATAAAAATGGGTAGTTATTAAAAATGAAGACAGAGGGGGTAATACTAATTATGCATACCCAAAATTATTGGCTAATTCTCTCCCAGAGTGCAATATAATAAAAGCTATATATGTTTTAACAAAGCTGTAGGAGGGTGGACTAATTAAGAAAAACAAGAATCAAGTAAACACAAACCTCAGCTCTGATTTAAAATAAGAAAAAACATTAAAAATCAGCAAAATTCTGAAATTAATTGTATGGAAGTAGAATACCTTGCTGTCTAAAGATGTTTGAATAAGAAATCTTAAAAACCTTGCTATATTTTAAGCCATTCTTCCATCGACTGCATATTTCCTAGGAAGTTCTCACGAGAAGGAAATTAAAACCATGGAGATCTTAAGTTTTTGTTTGAATAAGTACTGCTTCAAACTCAGGAAATTTCAAGAAAAGTAAGCCTTTACTCTTATATTATTTATATAATTAACATTTCTTCTTTAACAAGAACGCACAAATTATTAATTCATAAACTAAGAAGTTGATAGTGTGTGAATTTCGCACTTTGCCTTTCTTATTGTCTAGCAAAACGATGTTATGTACTTGTAAATTAAAATATCAAGTTAAAGATAATAATAATAATAATTGGAGATAATATTAAAACAAGTGTGATATATGATATATAGTAAATAAATTTAAAAGTCATTTTGAAATAATCTAACTTTTAATAAAGTAAATATGAAAATATTGTCGTAATGTTATTCTCTATAGTCTGCAAAATTTTATCGCGCGGGAACCTATGTAATGAATGAAATAGTCAATTACCAGCTGATTAAAATGCTAAATATGTCAACATGATAATTGGATAAATTCGTCCTAGTATTAGTAAACAGTTATTACTTTGCCAATGGAAATGTAATAAAATAAATATTTGTTTTTAAAATTGTATTGGGAAAATATACGTCGTCGTCGTAATAGTATTTTAAAATATTTACAATGCCAAGTAAAAATAAATAAAGATTAAATGTAATAAAATTCCAATAATTTTTCAAGGAAAATTATCTTGATTTTAACTGTAGTAAATGATTCATATTATACTTCCTTTTGAAATGCTTCCAAAAATAAATCAATAAAGATTTTAATAAGTTTGTTTTGAAGTTTGTTTTGAATTATCTAGAGCAAAGTAGATAAATTTCTTTTTTTAAATCTGCTACAAATAGAAACGTGAATGTTAATTGCCTGATGAATTATCGCCACGGAAACTCTCAAATAATTTCTACTTTTGTATAAGTGTTGAATTTTGTTCTATTAAAAATACAACAGGATAACGAAATATATATGCTTAATCTAGACTGATTGCTCATCCTAATATCCATTTTGAATTTTATATTATTCTAACTCACCAGGATAAAATAACTTGAAACAGAGTATAAAATTTAATGGATAAAAATGTGCATTTGTTTTTCTTTATCATTGCTGTGTGTATTACTTACGTAATGTGTTACTTGGGGAAATTTTGTTTTTAAACATATGTGTTTTACAATGGCATGAAAGATATATATATATTAAGTTAAAGAAAAATGTGTAAAATATATATCTATTTGAGGTATGTTTTTTTTTTTTTAGTTAAGAGAAAACCAGAAAATATATATATCATTTATTTAGAGAGAGTGATAAAAAAATATTTACTTCTCAAATAGTATAAAACTAGTTTTAAGATTAAAAAAAAAAGGTAAATGTACATACATTTTATCAAAAATATATATACATATTGGCATGACTGAATTATTTTCTTATATAAAAGAAAATCTGATATAAACATTTTTCATTTTTGTAATTTGCTATAGAAGTTAACGTGTCCACTTTGAATACAAATACAGGTTTGATCTTTATTGTTTAAATCCGTTGTGCTCTCTTTAATAAAAATATAGTTGTCATTCTAAAATGATTAACGATCATTGGACATAGGTATTTTGGTTTTGGCAGCTAATACATTAATGAGTTTACATTATAAAATGGAATATGTAGATTATCACTGTTATTGTTGGTATTGTTTTTATCTTGCTATAATTTGAGAATGACTAGTGACAGTTTTAGTTAATAGGATGTTCCAATTGAATCGCATCCAATATATTAATATTTATATGAAGCATAAGCTGATGAAGTGTCACCTATGGCTAATTTCATGAGAGAAAAGATGGATAGAATCTGAGCAGTAATTAATGCTCATTAGTATAAATAATCCTAAAAAGAAAGGATATCTATGGTTTGAATTCTAGTCCTTTCGTGGTGAGGCAAGGCCCACATGTGTATGTATACCCATAGAGAAGTATAGAATCAGCCATATATTATTATACAATTGTCATGTTTTTTTTTTTATAAAGTCTCCCATCTTAGTGTTAAATTCCTCATGATAATATAGAGATAGTTTTTCCACCATGTATGGTGAAGTGTAACAGGTCAAAATCATATAGAAAGTATGGAAACAATGTTAAAGCTAGGAACACAGATCTAGCATAGTGTTTTTTTTAATTGAAATAGTGTTTATGATGTTGGAGGATCATCATCAGTACAGACAGACCAAACCAGAATCTATTTGTAATTGTAGAATTTAAAATGTAAAAGTAAGAGATGCACACTGGCAGAATGGATTCATTTTTCATCAAATAATGAAGTGACAGTAGAATTGTAAGATCAGTTACGTATTCAAAGGTTGAGCTGTGGACATAAGTAATGCTTAATGAGATCTAGGTGTCTTTGATTTTTGAGTGTTTAATCATATTCATTTAATGCACTAAACTTAGTCATATCAAAGTTAAATAGGTTAGTAATTGCACAGAATGTGATAATTGCCATTATCATATTCTGATAAAAGATAGGGCTTTGGGATAATGCAATACTTTATAATGTTGGAATTCTAAATTTAAACTTTGTGCATATCCTAGAGTTCTAAATATACTGCTATTATGTAATTTAAGTTTTAGTGCAGCTTAAATAGGTTTTATTATCTGATTCTTAAAAGTCTGCCAAAGAGCAACAAATGATATTTTGAACATTATTTTCTATTTGGTTGTATCATTTGCTGAGTATATGGTCAAAAGGGGTAATAAGTATTTGTCCCATCCATAAATTATTTCAATAGATTAGTTTTATTTCATGCCATATCTGTAAATTAAAATTTTGTACATAGTGTAAATAAAGTTTGTTGTATTTAAAAATTTATGTAGTTGCATGTAGTCTTATTGCTAATTACCACATCTATACACTATTATTGTTATTGCTATCAACCCACAGAAGATTATAAATTGAAAGCATCCTCAACCAATATAGTCCTAATAACTATATTATGCTATACCAAAATAATTTTGGTAAGTCTTATAATTTATTGGTACATTTAATGCATCATCACACAATAATCAAAATGTTAATAGCTTGTAGTACAGATTGTTTTAAACAATATATTAAAAGATAAACATAGTCTTGATTTGATTGATTTAGTTAAATCTGCAGAGCTATCATTCACTGATCTTGATCACATGATTTAGCATTATATGAGAAAAGGAATTTGGTAAGTTATTGATTTTAATTAATACAGTCATTTCCATTAATAAATTTTAAAGTTAATATTAGCTATAAAGTTTCTTAAGAACTGCTAAATATAATTCTTGATTTAAGTTATATTGAGAGCTATTAGATGCATTATGTTTGGGTAGTGGTAAAATCCCTCTTACTGACCCAAATATAGTTTATATAATGATTTTAAGTGTTTGAACCCTGAAAAGAATTAATTGTTAATTTTTAAAATAGAATTGAAGTTTGTAATAAAGTTTATATTTTGTTAATTATTATAGTTGAACTTAAAATAGATTACTTTCACAGTCTATAAAAGTTAGCTAAGCTTTAATATGCAAATTATTATTTTTTTTTTGGTATAAAATGTATAGTTTGTTTTAATTTTATGATAGATATTCTGGTTGTGTCAAGCTTGAAATCCCTACTTTTATCACTTAATCCCATATTAGTTTATAGTTTAAGATTTCAGTCTCCATCATTAACATTTTTCTTCAATTTCATCTTGATCGTTCTTTTAGCTATTCATTCTCATTTGACATTAATTCATTATCATACTTGATTAATCATACTTTAACTTTTATTCTCTTATCATCTTCACTATTCATTAACTCTTATTCTATCGTCATCTTAATCATTCATTATTTTCATATCTATTTGTTCTTTTCTCTTCACTCTTAGACTCATTTTATTCCACTATTCTGTTATTACTTCATTCCATCATCCATTTAGTCATTTACATCATAATTTACATATCATTTCATTTATAAGTTTAATTTCATCATCACTCAAGACATATAATTATTAGTTATTTTATTACTTTGCTGAATATCAAATGTAACTTATCTCATTTTGTTTGTGTAGATTTCAGGGCTGGTTTGACCAGAAGTTTTATCTTTATTGGTCGCCTTGTGATCTTCTTTAGATAGCCAGTTTCATGCTAGTTTTATTTAATCCAGGAATCATTTCGTTAGTTTTATATTTTTGTTTTTTCATGCTTATATTCTTGAGCGTATGAGTATGGTAGGTTCCATAAGAGAATTTACTCACTAAAATGTGCGGTATGATTCATTGATGACCAGCTAGATCAGGAAGCTAGGGTACAGTAGTGATTATGGTGCCTAAAACATGATATGATTCATTTATAGTACAGCGGTTTTTGGGAGAAGGTTACAATATATATGCTGACTTATCTAAAGGCAGAAAAGCACAGATAAACATATATACAGTTGTGGTGAGTAGAGTTATATATAATAATGAAAATTTAAATTATTTCTTTAGTAAAATGACATTTTAGAAGTGATGCTTGAATTTGTACTTTTCATGTTTATGGCAGGTGTGTAGTTGAGCAGGCCTGTCTGGATGCAGTGTGTTCAAGATGCTCTGAAGTATAGGCTTAGCAGTGTCTAGATCTAGATGTTGAGCTTCCAGAATAGTCCAGTGGTGTATATGTAGGCCTCATGAATAGGCATTGGTCTCATGAATATACTTCATTTATAGCCCCTAAGATTCACAAGAAATAAGCAGGCCTGGCTCAATGCCCGATATATTTTTCCTGGATACTACTTACGGATGATCTGTCTAGGTACTTAGAAGGGGCAGTGCTTAAAAATGAGTTAATTTGTCATAATGTCATGGGACCTTGTGTTCTGGTAGTCCATGTTTGGTTGTCTACTTATAATGACATGGGGAGCTGCAGTTCATGTATTCACTTTTCCTATCTCACCTTGCCTACTTCATCAGCATTAACTAATCAAGCAGAAAGACATTTTGAAAGTTATATTTTTTTAATTCTATAAAACGATTTTATCTTTTGTTTATTACAAAAAAAGAAAGACATTTTAAATCGATCAACAATCATCTATCAAAAGTTTGATAGTTTTTATTTTAAAGAAAAGGACTATATTCCAGCAAAGAGAATTAAAAAGCAAAAATAATCTTTAATAATTTTGTTGTAATAATTACAAATATTATGTGTAGATAAATTAATATTTTGCATGTCTATGTAAATTATCAATATATATGTTTTAGTAAACCTAGTATAGGTATGGTCTTATTAAAAATATAAGTTAAAAAGTTTAACCATTTATTATTTTTATGTAAAAGTTAAATACGTTCAGAAATCACATGCACATGCATGTATATATGCGTATATCTATCAATTGTATTGCAAATACCAATGCTTGTCAATTATAACACACATGTAAACTTTAATCATTTTTTATAATTAATTGAAATGTTTCATTGTATATTATAAAATGCATGTCTGTATATAGATATGTGTATGAGTTTATAGAAACTTATTAAAAACATTGTAAATCAATACAATAACTTTAGTTGTGTATATAATTTTGTATGCTATTCAAAATCAGAAGCCTGATTTTGCAGATCTTAATATGTTTTTTTTGTTATTAATAAACTTGTATTTAATTGTTAAAATTGTATTGCATCATCTCTTTGTCACATGCAGTAATAGAGCTTATGTTCTCTGAGCTAGATTCAAGCACGGGATGAATTTATGAATGGCGATGTATATTTAGTGCTTTTGGGGCATCCAGCAATGATCAATCATCATTCTGGTTGGCGCAAAAGAGAATACTCTTTAAATCCCATGCACTATATTTTATTTTAATTTAGTCTTATTAGAAGTTAAGTTTATAGTTGGCCAGTACATTAATGGTACTAAGTGGCCAGAGCATTGATGATGATCAGCATGTTTTAAATGTCCTAGCATTATTGTTTCGATTGCTTTTATGTATTCTGATGAATTTGTATTTAGTTTGTGCCTTTAAATTAATGGTTAAATAATTGCCCCAAGCTGGCAAAAGCTCAATAGTTAGCCTGGTCTACAGAAGACCCATTTCCAATCCAGTCACAAGGTTGACTGTTGATTTATATTTTTTTATTGTTCAAATCCAGCCACAAGATGGATTATTGATTTTATTATATTGTGGATCATTCCTGATGATGGATGGTTATTTCTCTTTAGTATTTACTTGTACTTATTTTTTAAAAATTATAATGCTGATGGATTTATAGTTAATCATAGTGGCTCTAAGTAGTAACTGGCTGATCACTCAATGTTCTCAGAGAGCCTCTTGATCTCATATCCTCCTTAAATATATTTTATTTATATATACTTTTGCAAATTATTAATTTTGTAAATTTTAAATTAATTTTAATTGAAATATTGTTGACTTGGGAGTGATGAGGATTTTTTCCATCACTCCATGCTTCAGTCCTTTACCTTCCATTTTTTCCTACCACTGCCATCCCGTTACATTATATTATACTGATTTAATTTAAAAAATCTTAGTCATTATTTTAAAATGTATTCTTATATTATGCATAAACAGAGTGAAAAACTATTTTAATGTCTTTGTGTGTCAATGGCTAAATAATAAGGAATTGATTATCCTATTTGAACGTATATTACCAATAACATACATACTATTTAATTTGTTTATTATCTAAAAAAAATAATAACAGCTGTAATTAAAAGAAAACTATTTTCTGATTTCCATAGCCAATGTTGGATTATTAGATTATTATTAGCTCCGATTATTATTCCTAGTTTTTTGATGTGAATAGATAAAGTAATATAATCTAAATATTATAAATTTGGAACAATGCTTGATATAGGATGTAGAATTTAATAACTTATAAGGAACATTCTCATTTAAACTCTACATGTCATGCTTGTAAAAGATATCTCGTTTATTCATAGAGCCCATGTAACAGTCCATTAATTTAGAAGTGCTCACAATAATTGGAACAAAAGGAATATAATCACATCTGTGAAATTCGTTGTTGTAATTTAAAAAAAATATTATTTTATGTGATGTACATTAATTGTTCAAGATTTGCTATATTATTTTATGTGTGAATATTTACTATACCCAAAATGTTGTGTATTTAATTCAATGTTTATTTAAGGAAGAATGTATTTTATTTGATTTTATTTTCATATGAACTCATGTGTGAAGATATGTACTTTTTTATGCTTAATTTAAATTCAAGGGATTGAAGAGAATTAATTCAAGGAACAGCTCTTGCGAGTATATAATTATTGGTGAATGCATAATGTTGGTTAACATTAGATGAATTCTTCCTATGAGTCTTTCCAGGGTTCTATACCTATACTTATGTCATATTTATCACATTATTATTATTGTCATATTTTAAGCAGAGTCAGTCATTGTCTCAGTCGTTCTTTATTATGAAACACTTTTGATTATAAATGAACTCATGTCTGCTAGACTGCTGGTGTATTCTAAGTTAGTAGAATATTTGAGGATGATGATTTTACATTTTGATGTGAAGTAAATATTAATACTGCTTTATAATGTTAAATGGCATTAGTTAGTGCTGGTGGTTAATCCACAGAATAATTTTTTGCCTTGTTCTGTATTTTGCACTCATTCCAGCACTGGTTGTTAATCTGCAGAACTGTGTGTAATTATACTTGTTGCTTAATGGTAGTCTAGAAATCCACAGGGAATTCAGTGTTGTATCATTCCTATGTGTAGATGAATGCATCCATAAGAATATCATTTTTCTTCATAAATGTAGGTTTGGGCAAAGTATTTTGTACTATTATGCTAAAATCATCTTCTTTCATCTATAGATATAACTTGTAAATTCAGTGATAATGAATAGCAGGGCATCTTATCTAAATTGTCCCTATAGTGTATCATATGTTTATTTGCATAATATTTTAGCTGAATAGAGGTTTGAATCTCCATTTTTTATTATGGCTAACTCTCGCAAATATGCCATTACTTATTGAATATTATTAAAAGTTTATGGTATAGGTTCATTGGTTCTGGAATTGACACATTCAATATTTCATGATTTGATGTTGAACTCCATTCTCTCTTCTCAGAGCTGAAATTACATCAATTTCTAGTAAAATCCTGTGATTGTGACTATTATAAAACTGTGTATAGTATCCATCTATTGAAGTAAACAGATGGAATGGTAGTTTATTTATTCTATTTATATTATTGTTTATTTATTTATCATATTGAGACCTTATATAATCAACTATTTGTTAATCATAAAATTGTAAATAAATGTTAATTCATAATTTAACCTACTGTGCCATTGCTATTTGTCATTCACAAAACCAGAAAATCGTACATATGAAGTACAGCATACATTAGAACACATATTGTCACTAATTGGGCATATAAGTCTTACTAATATTCTGGGGAAATATTTGAATGCTTTTGTTTTCAGGTAGTTCGTGATATGTGGGGTACAATAAAATCACATTTACCTCTTCCTTCACATTAGCTTTGCTTTGTTAATTCTGGAATATGATACAAAATTGATTGTTTCTATAAAGTCATAGATAAATTTACTAGATAGTGCTATGATCAAATTTATTCTTTTAATACTATAATTTGCAATTCATTAAACATAAGAAGAGTCTCACTGCTATTTATTTAATTATAAATTTAAATCAATAAGGAAGGGATCCAAGTTTTTCATGCTTACTTATTATTGCAAAGGACATACCTAGACTAGCATTTGTACTAAAATCCTAAGTATATCTGAAAAAGTAATTGTCAATAGTTTCATAAATTTTACCATCTTGTCCATGGTTGGCCATAAGGTCTCGTGCAAACAAAATCACAGATTAAGGTTTTGAAGGATAACAAAAATTTACATAATTATAATTTGTCTTGGGTACTCTAACATATTTTCACATACTGCTACAATAGGTCTTCATGGTGTACCCTGGCCACAACCAGATTAGATCATAACAATTTCATGTTATATCATTAATTTTGTTTGTTGTGACCTGATCAGATTTTTCGGTTACAGTTTTTTGGTGCACAGTGTGGTAGACTCAAATACCTAGGTTCGCCACATGTGCTCCAGATTTTCAGTTACAGTATATTGTAAGGTGATGCCCAATCCTTATAAATACATAATAATAAATAACTGATGTTTTGGAATGACAAGTATGAAGATTAGATAGGTAGCCAACCTTTAAAACATAATTTTAGGATACTTGGAGCCACACACACACACACACACACACACACACACATATATATATATATAAATAACCATGCTGTCAGAAAGAAATTAATTTATATGTTGTTTTGTTAAAATAAATGTGAAATAGAACATCTATACATACACATTTATACATTGTATATTTAATAGTTTTAATCATGATGTGACAGACATTATAATAATCTAATGTTAAGAGATACTAGAAAGCAAGTTTCTTTTGTTTAAAAGAGTAAAAAAAAAGAGTAAACATTGGTTGATTTTGGAACGTGAAAAAAAAAAAGAAAGCTAAGCAACAGTAGTTTAGTTGGTTGGTTGTTGTTAAAAATGGAATACAGTTGAAGTAAAGATTTAGAATAAGAATATTTTGTTATTATTATATTAATTATCATGATTCTATTTCATTTAAAAAAACTGTTTAATATCTTGAATTGCATTTATCTATTAGTGCAGAATATTTTAAAAAGAAAGAGATATTCAGTGTTCTTTTAGTATGCAATCTCTGCCATTTTGAATTTTAAAAACAACGAAAAACATCATCTGACACATCTAAGTGACAAAAAGTATGCGAATACGGTAAAAATTTAAAACTTGGGTCATGTGACTTGGAACAACCTGCTAAAACGTCACAGAATAAAAAATTTAAAAAAAAAACAAAACATGAAAAATTTAGAACTCTGGTTATGTGACTATAATATCAATAAAAAACAACACATATAAATCTGAAAATTTGACAAAACAGATATGAGATTGCATAATTTAAAAAAAGCCAAATAGATTACATAATAAATAGAAAGCCAAATGGATTCCATAGTATTACTCTTGTAGCTGTAATTTTTATAATTGCGGATGAATTTACAAAAAAAATTTTCTGTATAATATAATTCAAAAATTAAAAATAAAATTAATTGTATTTTTTATAATTGCAGAAGAATTTACAAAATAATATACATCGAAATGACATTATTTATTAGAAACAAAAATGAAAATTACTTACAAATAGCATTCACTGTGGTGGACTGGTAACAAAATCACAAATGACAAAATTTCCCAAAGCTCTCTCCAATTTTTAAATCTCATGGTCAAAAAAATCCAAAAATTGACTCTCCCATGGATTAATCATGCCAGTGTCTTGGTTGCCATAACAATGTCATGTTATCATCGACAACGTCTACCAGAAGGAAAATTGGTGTGATACATCATCGGTTAAATAATACTAAATAATAATAATGAAATTTAATGTTATAATTTTGTAAAACAACGTTTTATGAAGCAAAATGAACTTTAAAGGGAAAAATGTCGTATCTTTATACAAGTTTATTTTCTGTCTTTTCAGACAATGCCTCATATAAGGAATTTGGCTTTAATTACAGTAATTTTAAGTATGCAATGTTCTTACAGCGGATATTGTTGGAATAAAAATTTCACAAGCTAAATAATTAGAAGTTTAATTAGTGATGGAATGCTGGCTTATCTTGAATGGTGTTTTTAATTACTGCCTATTTTAAAGTTTCTGAAAAAATAACAAAGGGGCTAAAGTCATAAATAAGCTTCAAAATTTAATTTGAATTATTATTCATCTACTCTTTATGAGTGAACAGTTTTAGACTTCTTCATGATGGAACTTTTCCAGACATTATCACATTTCTAGTCAATTAATCTCCAGTAACTGTCAGCAGTGATTCCCAACATCTAAATAGGAAGTGGTTAGCTAAAAAACCCCATCATGATCAAATAGATGGACCAACCATCTCAATTGTTCTGATAATAATGAGTAGCTGGAGTGTTTGCACCATGGTGGACATCTTTCTTCAGACTGATCTCTGTTCCAGCATGATCTAAGCTAGTGATCTGACTGACCTGATTTTCTTTGCTGATCAAACAATCTCTACACTGAAGCTCCTATCCGAAATTTACTTTCAATAAATGACAAGCTACCTGAATAATCCAAAAAACGTACGTACATATCATCTTGAATACTATTCAAAAAGTCTGCAGCACTAGTTAGAATAATATAAGAACTTTACTCAATAAGTCAGGCATGATTAAATTTAAAACCTAGAACTTTTAATTATTAATATAAAGTAACTACTTTTAGATTTATATTCCATGAATATGGATGTAATTTAATTTTAATGAATTATATTTTTGATTAACTGTCGGATATGGATGAGTTATTATTTTGTTTCATTTGTATGTCTTTATTATTGCTTTTATTAATTGTGGATAGTTCAATAGTATTAATTAACCATAAATTGTTTATGTCATTATCAAGTTACCATTTTTATATTCAGTTGTATAATTAACTTTTGGAATTAAATATTGGAATTCTCACAGGGTAAGAAAATAATTCTGTTCAAATAATTAATCACAAGCATTCTTACTAATTATTGAATGTTATTTCCCTTAATTATTGAAGTGCTATAACAATAACTGTCTTGAAGTAGTTATGAGCTTAGTGCATTATTCTTTATATACATAAAGAATTTCATTTCTACTTGTATTGCCGATTTAAAATTTTCTCACTCATTAAAATATAATGAAATTGCTGTGTCTTACAACCAGCAAGTAAATAAATGGACAAAGGCAGAATTGAGATGGGAAGATTATAGTTAAATACAAATAATTTTAACTATATACATTGCCTATTATAAGGCATAATAAAATAATAAAAGGTCATGGTGATCTGCATATAATAACCCTAGTTCTGCTTTTGGACTTATAGAGGCAGGAGTCTCTGACTTATAATTAATACTCAGAACAAATAGATCAGGTTCTGGGGGTTTATATACCCCTCGAGACTTCTGTATTCTCTTACATACCTAACCATATATGGTGTTTTCACATACATGCAGTATTTTTACATTTCTCATCATATATGGTATTTTACAGTTTTCTGACCCTATAAGGTAAGCTGGGCTTTCTATGATTTAACAACATTGCAATTTTACACTATCATTATAAGTAATTGCTATACAGTTATTCTTATTTTACATATTCATTATATATTACAGTTATTTTATTCTACATTTATTATTGTACTCTTATAATTATACAATTATTAATCTTATTTTACATACTCTTTTTATTATACAATTATTATTCTTATTTTACATATTCATTATACCTTACAGTTATTAGTTTTATTCTTCATTATTGTACTCTTATTATTCTTATTTTACATACTCTTATTTATTATACAATTATTATTATTTTACATATTCATTATACATTACATATGTATATACTTTTCTTGACCTTGAATACTGCAGAAATATTTGAGATTTAATCACTAGATATTATTTATGTGGTATTTTTTTTAGAATGGGTTCAGATAAACCCCACCTTATTGAAGGTTTGGTATAGCTATGGTCCCATACCACCATATTCAATTAGTAAAGGTACAGATTCATTGTCAGCAATGTCTTCAACAAGCATTTCCATAATATGCACCAATTCAGCTCATTTACTACCAACCATGGGAAGTAATGGATCTCGATCCATGCTTCACATCTTGTAATATTGCTAATATAATCAAGTTTGTAAACAATTATTATTATTGGAGTTTCTGTCTGCCATTTTGTATGTATTAGGTCTGCAGATAAAGAATTAGTTAATAAAATCTCGAATATTTTGTTTAAATAATGATTTTAAATATTATATATATATATGCAAATATGTGCATATAGAATTAAAAAACGGAAACTATGTAATAAAATTAAAATAAATTAAGAAATAAATTTGAAAATAATGTTTTTTTTTTAAAATTGAGCATTTTATTCTGAGATTCACTTTTAGGATAAGCCCTAATTACATTCTCTAAAATAAAATAAAAGAGAATCCATTAATGAAATAGTAATTGATTTTCTAATTAAATTAAAGTAAAATAAAATTTCTTAAGCTCTATATTTAAACTTGAAACAATAAAATCTTTGGGTTCATCGGGAGGGTAAATCTTAGTAAGACAATGATCAAATAGTTTAGATCGAGTATGGCAATTGCCTGAGTCAAAGATATGGATTTTGCTCCGGGTGATTGCAAAAGGGGAAATTGTGGAAAGTGATCTAAAAACATATAAATAAATGAGGAGAACAATAGAAGTCAGTTAGTGTTTGGTTATCTTTTTTCAATACAGTTTGGACTGCAATGCAGTTTTGAGTTGAAGGCAGTTGAGTGTGGCTTTCAGTTAGTTGCACTGATTTTGATGATTGTCATGCTAAGTTCATATGAAACTTACCTAAAAAATTGCATCATTATGAGTTTGGGATAAGTCCACTTGGCCCCGAATGGAATCGCATAATGCCATGGAGCTGGAAAAAATTCTTTGAATGTTTAATTTTTGGACTGCTAAAACATTAAACTCTGAATAAAAACAAATAGCTAGCTATTCCTATGTTCAAAATTTGAAGCCAATGTCAAATTCCTCATGTCATCATAGAACCAGGATTTCAAAGTGGACTGTGAAAATATTAGGTAACATTTTTCTTATTATTATTTATCTCCAGTTGACCACATAATTAAGTACTTTGTAAATAAGTGCCTTTAAAATGTACTTTCTCTTTATTGATTTTGTAACCTTGACTTTCTATAATTGAATTTTAATGCCTCTGCTATAAATATGTTTCCTGCCTTTAAATTATGCCTATCTTAATGTAAAGTTAGTTTTTTTTTTAGTCAAGCAGTCTATAAGTGACATTTATTATTTGCTTATAAATATGTCATTTAAATTTATATTTGATTATAAAATCTTACTTATATACCAGTTTGCTTTTACCTCAACAAATTCCCACCCACCATGTTCTTGTATTAGAGAATTAATTAAAATATGCATTCTTTATTTCCCGACCAGCAGGTAAAAATTAAAATTTCACTTTAAAGGATTATTAATTAGAGCAACCTTTTCTTTTTTGTCAAGGTGAAATGATTTATATTTTATATTTGATTATATACAGAAAACTTATCTTATGCATAAACGTTTTGGTTTCAGGATGATGCTAGGTTAAGTGTGTTCATTTAATTATATTTTAAACATAAAAATGAGGAAATGGAAAATTTCATTAATTGATCATTTTCAAAACAGAGTTTAATAATATTGAATTTAAAAGATTTTGTTGAGATTTTGTTTGGAGGGGAGAAATGTATTGTCCTAAACTGAAATATGATATTCACATAATATTAAAAATTTATTTGTTGGAATCTAATCTGGGTCAATTCACTATTAATCAAATGTAATATGTTGCTCAATGTAGTTTCAAGTTAAATAATTTAAAATTGTATCTAGTATTTATTTTGAATTATCCAGCACTGTACTTGATTTGCTACTCTTTTTGCCTGAAAATGATACCACATGATGGATTCACTGGTTTAAATAAAATGTTGATCAAGACTTAAAAACAATAAAAGAGAAAATCTGAGGTACGCTGAGCTTGGCGAATTTTGGAGATTCTTTTGTTTTCACTTGAAATTTTAAAATTTGCCAAGGGTGCAAATTAGTTTTTGTTCCTAATGTTGGCATCACTGGGCTGGGACAGTAAAATTAAGTTCGTGTTGGTGACATGACTCAGGTGCTGGATATAATTCACTTTCTCCAGATTGAACACCTCATGGCAGTTTGATTCTGGTTGGGTTAGATTTTATTACCTTTATTAATAAGTGTTTATATTTATATAGCGCTATGTTTACCATTGTATTACATTCAAATATCAGCCTTTCAAACTAATTGTGCATGCGCTTTTTGTGAGTGTTAATAATAAATGAATACTTTCCCCTCCAATACAAGATATAGTATTTATTCCTTCTTAAATACTATATCTTGTATTGGAGGGGAAAGTATTCATTTATTATTAACACTCACAAAAAGCACATGCACAATTAGCTTGAAAGGCTGATATTTGAATGTAATACCTTTATTAATGTAACAGTCATTGGCAAATATCGTGAGATGCTTATATTCAAGTGTGTTGATCCTCTCTAAACTATTTCTTAAACATAGCCAAATAATTTCTCTCTTGGAAAATCTATTGTTCGTGTGAAAGTTAATAATAATAAGAAAGGTCTCGACATATAATTGTCTTGCTTTTGTACATACTTGAAGTGGCATCAATCCAAGTATTGAAATTAACCATTTGTAAGAAAATTGGCATATACATTATACTGTTATTTTGAAATAGGGATCCCCATTAAGTTATAATAACAAATTTTTTTGTTAATAAACAGGAATGTTAAGTAGTGAAGCATTAGAGCATAGAAAAATGTTTATTAAATATGTCTGAATTTAACTTAGTTCACTTGTGGTTCGTTTCTAATTGATTAGATTTAAAAAAATTACTTATCCATTAATATTGTGCTGCTATCTGATGGCTCTATGTCCCACACACACACACACACATTCCAAACACATTTTCATTATATCAACTCACTCATACACTAAATTAAATTGAATGATAGAATTAAATATTAGAAATCCCAGAGACTCATGTTCGACCACTGTTGCAGCTGGCTGGAATTAAAAAAAGATTGATTGCTTTCCATGAAAGTGTTGTTAATTAGTTATTAGATTTAGAGGGTGAGTTAACAGGATAGAATCCATAAGTATTCTTGATCTTTGATCTTCCATATGGTTGGATTTCAGGTACGTTTATCCAGACTGTGAATCATGTTGAATTAATATATAATTTTGATCGGTACACATGCAGCCTGAATTATTATCCTTGGGGCACTTATATTTCTTCAGTTTTATTTTTTCTTTTATGCTCAAATGATTTTGTGGTAATTTGACATGCACTCCAGTTAATTTTTGTAGTGTAAGTTTGAAATCGATCATAATTATTTTGATAATCTAGGAAAGAGGTAATTATTAAAATAAAATTTTGGCACATGATTATATTCATTACATTATTGACTTATATAAAACCACCCATAGAAGAAGTTATTTTTTTCAGATTTATGTGTTTACGATTTTACCAATTTATTTTCCATGTTTTATTTTAGTACTTAATAAATGTATTATGCTTATTTAAATTTGCCTAGCATTTGATGACTGTTATCTATCAATCAGTTATTTATTAATTGAGAATCTCCTAGTCTGAGCTGAGCTAGTCTAATAATCATTCATTAGTAAATTAAGTTACTTTAGTCCTACATCATTCACATATATTCTAACCACCAAATACATTTTTCAGGTTGTATAGAGGTCTGATAGTACCCTCAAGAGTTGGAATGTATGTGTAGTGACTAGAACAATATACAGATCCTGAATATTTATCAAAATGCAATATTAGAGGTAATTACTACAGTGTAATTCTGTTTCTCCAAAACTTTGAAAATAAAGTAAGAAGTAAGGAAAATAAAAATGAAAGGACATTATTTAAATCATTTGGAATCCAGACGACATTGTTTTTGTTTTTTACAAATAACATTTCAGAGTTAGAAATTAAATATAAAAAAAAATAAATCAATAGACATCAAAAGAAGAGAAAATAGAATTTGATATAAAATGTTAAAAGTATAAATACATATTGAACAAATTATTAATATATTTAGTTACATGTCTGACAATTATTGTAAATTAAATGTAGAAAGCTTTTTTTTTTTAAAATAGCATTAAAAAATATATATGTGAACGAAAAAGAAAATTTTCAGCAAATTTGTTATACTAAATTATTTTTACAAGCCCATAATATAAAATCAATATACCATCTACAAACACACAGTCAAATATGGAAAAATGGCTAAGTTCATTAGTGAAAGAACAATTAGTTTATACTGACATTAATGAGAAATTTAGAAACTTAAATAAAACTGATATGAATATATTGCAGAAGAATTATTAAAATTCTGAACTAGGTCCCAGGATTTATTAGAAGAACCAAGAAAATATTACATATGAGATGATCAAACTGACTGGAATAATATGCAGATGTAAAAGAATGTATCATAAATTTAATAATAATTTGAGTTTTTCACTTTGGGGTGAATTACATTTAAAAATTATAAATATAACAGATGTAGACAACTTATGAAAAGGTCATAGTTTTTTGTAATTAGTTGCTTTAACAAAAAAATTTAAGTTTTAATTTAAATTAAACAAAAAGATTTTAATATTATATAAATAAAAGTGAAAAATGTACCCAGTCTGATTGGTCATCTTTTTTATAATACTTTTTTTAATTGGTTGCTTTAACAATTTTTTTTTTGCTTTGTGGAATTACTTTGAATAAAATAGTCATAATCAAATTAAGTCTCTTAAATATAAGGAAGGAATTACTTCATTTGCATAAAATGCTTTATAAAAAATTATAGTTACTAATAGTGCAATTACTTCATTCACATAAAATAAGCTTCATAATAAAAATTACACACAGTTTATTAAATATAAAGGGTGGAATTACTTCTTTTGCATAAAATGCTCATAATATAAATTTTAGTTTTGTTAGATATAGTTATTTATTTATAAAAACAAATTTAAAGATTTTTTAAATTTTTCAATCGTAAATTTGTCAGCATTATCGACAAATGCAAGTTTTTTAAATTGATTTGGCACATCACAGACTTATGGATTAACATACATTCACATGGATTTTATATATAAAGATATATTGTAACTGACAGAATTGTGAAACTCACATGAAAATCACTTGAGAATAATCCACATGTGCATTCCACATTCTGATATCACAGAACACAATGTTTTTTAATTACAGTCCACTAAGGTTATGGAGAAACAAGAAATTCTTAACTATTTTACTTAAGTTATTGATTGCAAATAATAATGACAAACTGCCCAAAATAATTTGACAAACAATTTATTTATGTTTATAGAAAATAACACACATTGGTTGGGGCACTTTAGTTAATTGATTTATAAATTAATCCATGGTAAATAAACCTTTCTAAATCTGATTAGTATTAATTTAATTTAGATTATCCACAGATATAATATATATTATGCTCACTATTTTAGTACATTATTAATGTTCATTGTTTGAATGAATTTCAATCTACTGTATAGACACCTAACTGCTCTCACCTCTTATTATCTCTGTTCTAAGACTGAACGATACTGGCAAATGAAGATAATACATGATTATAAACTAAGAACAATCTTACTAATTGATTGCTATGAATAATTCCAGCAATAAAATAATAGAATTGTAAAATACAGGATATCTCATCTGTACTACAATAGTTTCTGAACAAGAACCAATACATGATAAATTATATGCATACAATAAGAATTAATCTACTTTGTACTACTTCTTAAAGTATTTGGTACCATGTATATTAGTGACTGGCAGTCACAAACATATCACTACAAGACATATAAAATAAAATAGATAAGATATGATAGAAATTGTTCATTTGCCATACATCATTATTTAAACAAAATAATGACTGTAAGGGACCAGAAAATTCACAAATAATGTTACAATCATCTAATACTAATGTGTTACATAAGAATGAGTTTCAGATGTAACAAGCATAACCTGAATTGATGGTCAACAGCTGATCATTTCTATCAATTATATCACCTCAAAACACAAGAATAGTTTGCTCAAACTGACATCTATTTAATATAATATTAATGCAGCTTGTCTATGCAGCATGATGACTTAACACCATTCACAACCTATTATTGTACTGTTTTAACATATTTTTTTTAAATAATGTGGAAATAACTGATTTAATTAATATACAAACATCTAATAGCATGGTTAGAAATTGCAATTACAAGCTAATTGCCTTTTATAAAATTATTTTATACAATTATCACAGACTAAGTTGTGATATGATAACTAGAACAAACTAGAATCTCTTGCCATATCCTGTTCATAAACAGATTAAAGAAATAACTATTTATGTACATATTTCATTAGATAAGAAATATATAATAATTAACTAAAGATTAGTTTAAAGTTTATACTTATTCTTTCAGCATCACATGTTCAGTCTTTAGGTATTGTTTTATTTTGCAGTGTTTCCATTAAATGATAGCTGTAGTGACAGTAGGTATAAATCACTATTTTACATTTATTTAGGATGAATAGATTATCAATTAAGTCTTGCTTTTGTGGATGGTTTTTTCTGTAGCACTAGACATCAGACTTTTACTCATCTCAGATGGATACATAGTGGACACATGTTCAGATGGATTTTTCTTTTGTTGGCACCTTTTTCAGGACTAAGTGATGAGTTTCAGCCTGCCCCCTGCCAGCTTGACAGAGTGAATAAGATGTTTTCTCTACTCTTGCACTGTAGATCAGGCAAAACAACAATAATAATCTTAATAACAACATATGAAGAATCCTGGAAGCAGACAAGAATTAATTAAAGCAGAATAATAATAGACTGAATAAGTTGACAGTACTATTTATATTTTTTGAAGTTAAGTTATAAGTAAAATTCAGATCCATCTCATGTCATGTGGATCCTTTGATCTAGTGGCTGTAGATGGCTGTAGATAACTGCAGAAAATTCACTGTGGTCTGAGTTTATTGCCAAATACATTCTTATTTTTGAGGAAGAATAACAACTTTTTTAATTAAATCATGTCAATTATTTATCTCTGTAATTTAATCTATCAATATCATTACAAGCATTTTAATTATTTTTAAAAAAAATGTCATTTCAACATTTAATTATTATTAAAAGAAAACACCTTTTGCATTTAGTGTACATTTATAGAATTAATTAGATTTTTTTAAGAAAATATTTTATTGAAGTGATTTAACAAAATAATTTTATAAATATATCATATTGTAATGGTATGGGTTTCCTAAGGAAATGTTAAGGTGGTCCCATCTCTATAATCAGATTTTGAGTCTTCAAATAGGATGCAGTTAATAAAATGATCTAAATTTAATCAAAAATTGAACCTACTTCAATTTTAATAACTTAATATTAAATATCTAATATAGATACAATTTATAATAAATCATTCATCTTCACCTTTATTAATTTTCTCCTTATGGTCAGATTTCAAACTCAGGGAGAAGTTGCAGTTAACCCTCTTCAGAGGTTTCCATAAAAGCTAAGGCAATGACTATATTTTAAATAATCTTCATATATTTTAAAATGTATCTCAATTCAGTAATTAGGATATTAAATAATATAATATATGAGTGTGGGTATATGGGTTTAAATATAATTTGATTTTAAATAAGTCAATTATTTTATATAGCGCAATGTTTTTTACAAACTGTAATATTTAAACAGCATTAAACTGTTGCACATGTGCTTTGGATTTTAACTATAAAATGAATGAATACTAACACTTCAAACACATGATAAAGTGATAGTATTCATTCATTTTATAGTTAAAATCCAAAGTGCATGTGCAACAGTTTAACGCTGTTTAAATATTATAATTTGATTTTGTAAAACTAATAAATAAATTAAATAATTAGAGACTTCTTTAATTTTATAATAAACATTAACAATATTTATTAAAAAATAAATAATCAACTTACTTAATATAACAAAAATAATTATAAAGATTTATTTCACATTTCTACTATTTTAGAAGTTTAAATATAAAATAACTTTCCATATTTACTTAGTAGGAGCTTTTATAATTTGAACAGTTTCAAGTAATGTATAATATAATAAATGGATTTTTATAATTCACTAAAATAAATTATAAAAATATTAAACTAACTAATATGAATATAATAAATATACAAATAAATAATAGTATTACATTATACCATCCATATGATAGAATTATATCTTCTTGAGACTATTCCTATGTAAAGTCATTATTAATGAATATAAATTCTTCATACAGAATATTAGTCATTCACATGAATAAGAACAAATAAGCATTATTAATTAAAGTAAATTAGTAATAACAATGTTCTGTAAATATCAAATTAATAAATAAAAAAATAATATAAAATAACAATTCGTGTCAATTGTTAATGCAGAGTTTAATATAAATAAATAAAAACAAATAATATTTCCAACCGCTTTCAACTCTTACGAGTCCTTATCAAGGCAGTGTAAACAATTCTATTTTCTCCTAGGTGATGAATCTAACATTTCATTGCATTGGCCAGGAACAACTAATCGGAAAGCTGGTTAATTTTGAATTCATAGCACAAGATGAATTTCGTATAATATATGATTCTTTAATCTTGCATTTTTTATCATGTGTTTCATTCATTAATATTGTAAAATCCTTTGGACTACATATATGGCCTGTATTATTTTGGTGAACATAAAAAGCTGAATAAACTGTATCATCTTCTCTTGCTCTATTATAAGTATATTTATGTTGTTGAAGGTGATATTTAATATTTGTTTTGGTTTCTCCAACATATATTGCACTACAATTTATTTGTGGGCATCTAATAGAGTATACAACACTGCTTTTATCCTCCTTATTTATTATTTCCTTAGAATTATTTATTAACCTATTAAGGTTAATTTATTTACAAATTAATAAATATAATATGAAGAATGTTAAACTCTTAACTTCATATCAATTTACTTGAATCTTAATTTTAAAACTTTTTGTCAAGTCGCTTTCATTGGAAGATCTAGACTTTAATAAATATAATTTAAAAAAAAATAAGTTCATGATCCTCTATTCATCTTCATTTAATTTCTCATAATTGAATTATTCCAAATCTAAAAATATTTTAATAACGAAGGAAATAAAATTAAATATTTTAAAATGAAAGTTCATGAAGACAATCTAAGATAATGAATAGTTCATGTTACTGACCTATTCATTTCCATGTTGAAGAAGCAATATTCATTCAGGATAAAATTCTTTATTCCTCCGATAACAATCATTGTAAAGATATCCAGTTGTTCTTAACCATTCTTTTTATATGATATTCATATCTTCTTCCGTAAATGGTTTCATTAGCAATTGAAGTTTCAAAAAGATTATGGAGATGAAATTCATATAACTTCTAGGTATGTAAGTGGAATAAGCAATTACGTTTATCTGTGGTCAAAACAGTAGCATTATATATCCCATGACAACTGGAATTTACTGACAAGGCATTTCTTTATATATTTAATCTTCTTAAGTTGATATTGATCTTAATATATAATAATTTTTAAAAAAGTTTATATATTTCAGAATTCCAATTTAGAACGATGTTTTTAAGCTTTTAAGTAATAAAAAAAGTACGTATAATTTTGTTTTAATTACGAATTATTTTAATAGACAATAACTTATTTAGTCTTCTATTTGGCTAATATTAAAGTTTGTTTCTTAATAAACCCTTTCTTTAATAAATAAACTGTTCAATTTGTTGATCTATCTTTTTATATGTATTCTATATTAGAACACAGTAAAATCAATATGCGAAGTATCTAGTACATCGGCAAAAGATAAAAGATAATAAATATTTTGATTTAGTATTTATAGTAAAATCATTTCAAGCATCATGTACTGCATATACCATTTGTTTTCATGAATTTTAATGAATAATTGATATTTTAATTTTATTTTCCTTCATGTTATTTGATAGGCTGCGAATTTGACTTTAAAGGTTATCTTTATGTCACGTTTTTATTAATGAACTTTATTAGTTTAAACAATCTTAATATTTTTATGAATGAAAATAGTATTTTTACTTGTTTTAATTTTATTAAAACAATTATTAAAAAACCAATAAAGTATATATATATGTGATAGCATTGCGTACTCTCACAATATACATTTGTGTGTATTTAAAATATATATTTAATGTTTATTTTGTAAAACTTGTTAAAACTTTTAAATTTAAAATTACTTCATTATTTTTAACATTGTCAACATGAAGTATATAAATGCGTGCATATATATATATATTGCTTTAAGATATATGTAGAGAAATATATTCTTTTATTTCAAATGTGTATTAGGCAAACAATTACTTAATAGAATTTCAAGCTATTACAAATTAAAAATATTTATAGAAACCCATTGTAAAACACTTAATGTTAAAATGTATATATATAAACAAATACTTATTCGTTAATTTTAATCTGAAATTGTTTTGAAACACTGATTAGATTTTACTAGCATATTCTGTAATGAAGTTCGATCAATATAATTTCATTAACATGGTATATATTAATTTTTCTATAAATAGTCATGCAACAAATAAATATTGGCAAACTATTACAACTTACCATGGTGTTTTATATGTCTTTCTTTTTTGTTCCTGGTTTTCAAATCGTTTTACATCAGGAGTGTCAGTTAAATCAACCAATTGCCATTCCTCGCATTTTCCCTTAAATATTTACAATTTTTTAAATAAAATGAATAGATCTGCGTAACATATATTTTACCACCATATGAATACAATTTTCAATTATTACAATATGTAATTCTAAAGTAGTATGTAACTTGCTTATAATGAATGTTTTTTATATATGTAATGTACCGGGTTCACTCTGCAGATGATCTTACTTACACTGCAAATGTTTTGGCTGGTTTCAAACTTCTTTATAACACATTTATAATCTTATGTAATTATAAATGTTATGTGAACGAACTGGCACGTTCGATCAAAGTGGGAAATATTATTGATAGCTTTAACTATCAACAATATTCACGATCAGATCATGGCCCACCTCGGCTTCTAGATTCAAACCCCTACTATCCAAACACTTTATTTGTTTCAGAGTAAACCCCGGGCACCAGCTAGTCTAAGACTAATGTATTCGGACAGTAGGCTCATAATCCAGTGCTCGAAACATTCCCTAAAACTAGCTCAGTCTAATTTTAATTCATTCAATAACAACACATTGTTTCATAATAGTGGTGAAAAGAGTTGATAAAAAGAATTGGTAAAAAAGAATTGGTAAAAAGAATTGACCGACAAAATAAAGCTTAAGTTTAAAGACAATTTATTAATATTAATTATACTAAATATAAATACTTTTATAGATTTTTAACTAACATAATATTGATATTTTTTAATCACACACATATCTAACTCACACACTGACATATATAATAAAGCATTTAACAATATTTGATATTTAGAACACACAAATTAATAGTTCATTTTTATGTGCTATAGTGTTCATATAATTTGGCTCTTGGAGAATTCACGAATGCAATGGCTACTTAGGAAAGAATATAAGAAAAAAATGTTATTTACCTAGGATTTTGAACTTGCTATTTGCTGTTTCTAATGAGATATCTCTAACCAATTAGATTCGAAGTTTTCCTGTGGAGATTTGATCATTATTAGTTGGTATTATTCCTGGAGACAATTAGATATTGATGGAGATTCTTCAAGCTGTTACGAAGACATTATTTTCATGGACAGATCTGGACTTAGGATAGAGACAGCCGCATGTTTCCAATGGCAACAAACACTGCATTTCTAACTGAATGAACTGAACTCAACTCTATGCAACTGACTTGAGTGAACAGTTTTCTGAACTGAAACAATTAACTTGACTGATTGTCCTCACTTTAATAATTTTTTTAGATAAATTTTTTTTATATATGTGCCAATACGGTCTTGGCACATTACACCCCCCTCCATTTGAGAATAAAATGCATCATTTTTGACCATTTTATCTCTGACAACTTTAATTCTTAATTGTAAATATTCATTAATTTTCTAAGTTTGCTTTTCATATCTTTCACTTTACATACTAAGGGCAATCTGTTTTGACTATCCTTTCCTTCTATTTATGCCAAATACAATGCTCACAATGATCTAAATGCTGGATAATGACCACCAGGACAAACTAATTTTGTGGCACAGGGATCTTTTGGAAAAGAAGCGAATGCAGATTCGCTGACTTATACCGGCTTACATGTATAAAATTCGAAGCTTAATTTGTCGGGTTTCTACCAGAGTTGAAAAAAAAGGGTGCTGCAAATGGCAGGAATTTTCAACTGTCCATTTCCATCTTATGCTTTGGAAAATGAGGAATGATCTCTGATAATCCGTTACAGGTGCTAAATTTTATCCAGACAACAGCTGTAACTTATCCTTAATTAAATTTATTTTTATACTACCCTCATTCCCTTTTGCTATAGATAAATTCCTACACATGTGTATACATGCAGGACAATTATACACTTACTAATATTCTAAATATCAAGTTATTACTGGACTTTCTTACAGGGAATCTATATTAAATAAATCCATTCTTGCACGCATCATGAGGTGCAGCAATGACAAAAAATAACTTAAAAGAATATCTGGATAAATACATTTCAGATACACAACATGAGGTATCATATTTACTGAATATTACCAGTGCATGTGCGCATATATACACATGTATACTTATACACTCTTAATACACTTAGATTGACTTTCATTTATATTATTTTAACCTTTCAATATTATTTTTAAACATTTGTTTACCTTATATATTAATGTACATGTACTTAAAAAACTCTTTTATTTTCCTGCTCTTCATTATTATACAAAGATTTTATTCGACTTGATTACTTTAAACCATTTATTTATTTCTTCTTTTTACCGTGTGTGTATTCCAAAAAAAATAAAAATAAAAATCTATTAGTTTAGTACGAGTCATTCTTTATTATTATTTACTACAGATATATTATGCTTATTTATTTAACTTGATTTTATCAATTTTATTTTAACTATTTGACCTACTTATTTATTTACAAACATTTTTTTAAATTAATATGTGCGTGGAGAAAAAAAAATCTTTTATTTTGCGAAGCCTCCGTTATTATTATTACTTTCAAACATTTCATTTATCATTTATTTTTAAATTTATTCTCTTAGTTTTAAACAGAAGTTTCAGATTTATTTACATTAGAAAAATTATTTTACTCATAGTCCATTTCTGGTCCTTATTGTTTCCCTCTACTTTAATATTCCGTCCTTATTATTAACTTTTAAACTTTGTCAGGCGGTTCTTTCTTTCTTCCTACTATTTCTATAATATAAAATAACTTTCCTCTCTTATCTATCCCGCTTTTATAATTTATTACTTTATCTCTTTCTCTTTCCATTCTATTTTCAACTTTGTAAATCAGAAAACCTTGATATTTAGACAAACTCCGAATTACTTCAATCTGGGAATAGTTTTTTCTACGCTTTCATTTTACGAACATGAACATTTACTTTAAACTTTTTATTTTAATTCTTTGTAAAAACTTTTTTACACTATCTTTTACCTTGAACTTATATTTCTTTTCTATTTCTTGATGTACATTTGTTTGTATTTTATCTGTCGCAACGCTATCTGATTCTATTTCAATTTCTATTTCCAAACTACTATATTTACCACTATCTGACTCTACTATCTCTTTCATGATCTCAACTTCCTTACTTTCTTTAACAAAATCTACTTCTACAATCTCTAGATTTTTTTCTAATTTCACATCTCATTTCTCTAATTTCCATTGTAAGTTCATTAATTTCTGTTTTAAGTTCTAGCTGACCTTGTTCAAATTTCTGACACAATTCTTCTTTGAACTCTTGCATCATATTCATCATCATTTGCATCTCAGATACTTTTTCTTTCTCTTTTTCCACTAACTGGGGATTTTTAAAATATATCGGGTTTTCTTCCGGCTCCATTTATTTATTCATAGTTATGCTATTACTTTTTATTTTTTTAAAATTATCTTTTGCATTAACAAATAAAATATTATTGTTTATTTATTTATTTTACTAAGATGGAAACGTATGCTGACTCCACCCCTTTTGTCCATTTTTCTCTACCCATTCCTAAAGTTTCAGCTCCGCCCATAATACCCAACTGCCTCTGATTTAACATAATGATTTTATTTTAAATAATGTACCTGTAAAATCTCTTTTCATTTAAAGAAAAAAAAGTTTTTGGTCAATTCTTTTTTTTTTTTTAAATTTAAACCAGTTTAAATACATAATTTAGCTTTTGTATAAAAAACAATTTTCAAACAAGAAACAAAGTATTTAATTACTATTGTTTCTTAGGTCCAGCCCCAAGTTGGGTATAGCCATTTATGTACCGGTTTCACTTCACAGATGATCTTACTTACACTGCAAATGTTTTGGCTGGTTTCAAACTTCTTTATAACACATTTATAATCTTATGTAATTATAAATGTTACGTGAATGAACCGGCACGTTCGAGCAAAGTGGAAAATATTATTGATAGCTTTAACTATCAACAATACCTATGATCAGATCATGGCCCACCTTGGCTGCTAGATTGAAACCCCTACTATCCAAACACTTTATTTGTTTCAGAGTAAACCCCGGGTGCCAGCTAGTCTAAGACTAACGTATTTGGACAGTAGGCTCATAATACAGCACTCGAAACATTCTCTAAAACTAGCTCAGTCTAATTTTAATTCATTCAATAACAACACATTGTTTTGACTGACAAAATAAAGCTTAAGTTTAAAGACAATTTATTAACATTAATTATACTAAATATAAATACTTTTATAGATTTTTAACTAACATAATATTGATACTTTTTAATCATGCACATATATAACTTGCACACTGACATATATAATAAAGCATTTAACAATATTTGATATTTAAAATACACAAATTAATAGTTCATTTTTATGTGCTATAGTGTTCATATAATTTGGCTCTTGGAGAATTCACGAATGTGATGGCTACTTAGGAAAGAATATAAGAAAAAATGTTATTTGCCTAGGATTTTGAACTTGCTATTTGCTGCTTCTAATGAGATATCTCTAACCGGTTAGATTCGAAGTTTTCCTGCAAAGATTTGATCATTATTAGTTGGTATTATTCCTGGAGGCAATTAGATATTGATGGAGATTCTTCAAGCTGTTACAAAGACATTATTTTCATGGACAGATCTGGACTTAGGATAAAGTCAGCCACATGTTTCCAATGGCAACTAACACTGCATTTCTAACTGAATGAACTGAACTCAATTTTATGCAACTGACTTGACTGAACAGTTTTCTGAACTGAAGCAATTAACTCGACTGATTGTCCTCACTTTAATAATTTGTTTAGATAAAATTATTTTATATATGTGCCAATACGGTCTTGGCACAGTAAATAGGATTTGAACTCAAAATTTTTCAGTGTATTTATCCTCCACCACATTTCTTGTAACAAATACACATGACCACACACATGTGAAAAAGATACATGAACCCCAACATACATATTTTATGCAGAGCCAGCACTTAGGCCAGATCATCATCTCCCACATATTTATGCAATCAATGTTCAGTTTATATTAAAAGAGCAATTCCTCAAAATTTAATGGGCAGGCTTCAATCTTCTCATCTATACAACTATTCAACCATCCATTTCATTGAAAAACCAATGATGAAATGCTCAAAACCCTTGGTGGATTTGATATTGTAGTCATATCCATGTAAACATTACAACAGTTGAAATTCTCACATTATTGGACCATTATGTATCCATATATATTAATAGGAGAGAGATGGGCTATAATCTATTTCTCAGGAAATATGTAATTCTAAGGCAATATTAACTTGCTTATACTGAATGTTTTTTATATATGTAAGTAGAGGAATTTAAATTCAGGAATCTTCAGTCTATTCATTCTCCACTCTATCTCATACAACTAATACACATGATACCACACTGGAAAAAAAGATCATAATCCCCAATATATGTATTTTATGCAGAACCAGCACTCATCGATTGGGCCAGATCATAATGTTCCACACATATAACAATCAGTGCACAATTTATATTAAAATATCAATTCCTCAAATTCTTTAATGGACAGCCTTCTACCTTCTTACCATTCCACTTATTCAACTATCCATTTCATTGAGTGAACTGAAAAATCCTGTATTCAAATTCATCTACTTACAATTATTACAATAATAAATCTTTGGTAAAAAACTATATTTGTTACTTTGCTGAGCCAGGCTTTCGATACAGCATATCTTTGTCATATAGACATGCACACTTTATTTACATTAAACATAGCCATTGATCCTTTGAAAATTTTCAACACATTGAAATTTATAATTTGCCACATTATATTTAATATTTTCTATTATTATTATTATTATATTATTCTAATAGTTCCTACCTTTAAAATGAAATATAATAAATAAATTACAGTTTACATAATCAATACTTCTTAGATTCGTATAATATTTTATCTGACTTCTGAATATCAATTAATTAAAAAAGTCACAATGCTTTATCTTTATGCAATGAAATATCCATAAACTGCAGGAAGATTTTATTTTTTTATTGTTTATATATTGAACCATCCACCTTCTTTCTTTTTTTAATAGTAATAAAAATAGAAATATATTTTTTGTACTTTCCTCATTAACAAACTATCCTATTTCTGAAGGTTTCTGATCTTTCAGGTAGAGTGAGCAATATCATTGGCAGCAAGCTACCAATAACAGAAACCCTTGGCTACTAAATTAAAACACTGGCCAAACAAGCTCTTTATTTATTTTAAGGAGATCCCTTTAGGTGCCAATTAATCATGGAATAATTAACAAGGTTGCTCGACCAGCAACAAATCTACTACCTGAAATTCCAGCTAGCTCATCGAATTGTAGCTGTCTTAAAAATCTTCACCCACTCTAAGATTCTATTTCTTAATATAAAAAAAGATTACTTTCTGCACAATCCACCTCTCTCCACTCTATCTAATAACACTGATACACCTAAACACATATATGCTGAAAAGATAAATAATCACCAATATACGTATTTCATGCTAAACCATCAATCATCAGTTGGTCCAGACTATCATCTTAACACATATATAGTATAAGTGCTCAGATATATATTAAGATAGACTATCCTCATAGTTTAATGGACAGGCTTCAATCCACTCCACACTCCAACTCTTCAACCGTCCATCCAATTGAAAATCTGATGATGGAATGCTCAAAGGCCACCCTGAGGCCGAGATTATTGTCACACCCATGTTGACCTAAGGTCAATCTGAACGCCACATGTACAGGACATAATCCATTTAATACATATGCAAGGATGGGCAGACATCTCTATAATGTAATAACTGAAACACAGGCTTGTTATATACCTGTGGCTATATATATATGTAATATAGGGTGTATGAGCACAGACTTTCACACCACCCACCTCTCTCCACTCTATCTAATAACACTGATACACCTAAACACATATATGCTGAAAAGATAAATAATCACCAATATACATATTTCATGCTAAACCAGCAATCATCAGTTGGTCCAGACTATCATCTTTACACACATATATAGTATAAGTGCTCAGATATATATTAAGATAGACTATCCTCATAGTTTAATGGACATGCTTCAATCCACTCCACTGAGCACTTATACTATATATGTTGTAAAGATGATAGTCTGGACCAACTGATGATTGCTGGTTTAGCATGAAATACGTATATTGGTGATTATTTATCTTTTCAGCATATATGTGTTTAGGTGTATCAGTGTTATTAGATAGAGTGGAGAGAGGTGGGTGGTGTGAAAGTCTGTGCTCATATACTCTATATTACATATATATAGCCACAGGTATATAACAAGCCTGTGTTTCAGTTATTACATTATAAAGATGTCTGCCCATCCTTGCATATGTATTAAATGGATTATGTCCTGTACATGTGGGGTTCAGATTGACCTTAGGTCAACATGGGTGTGACAATAATCTCGGCCTCAGGGTGGCCTTTGAGCATTCCATCATCAGATTTTCAATTGGATGGATGGTTGAAGAGTTGGAGTGTGGAGTGGATTGAAGCCTGTCCATTAAACTATGAGGATAGTCTATCTTAATATATATCCGAGCTCTTATACTATATATGTGTGTAAAGATGATAGTCTGGACCAACTGATGATTGCTGGTTTATCATGAAATATGTATATTGGTGATTATTTATCTTTTCAGCATATATGTGTTTAGGTGTATCAGTGTTATTAGATAGAGTGGAGAGAGGTGGGTGGTGTGAAAGTCTGTGCTCATATACCCTATATTACATATATATAGCCACAGGTATATAACAAGCCTGTGTTTCAGTTATTTCTGCACAATAAAACATTTGCATCATTCAAAATCTTTATTTTAAAAGATAGTCCCTATTCTTTTAGCTTCAACTTTAATCATTTCTTAATTACGACTAAATATTTCAATCCCTACTCTATTTCCATAAATTAAATGTATTATCTCATAATAAATGTGTACATTCATTCTATTAACATAAATATTTCAATAATAGTTTAAATCTCACTCTTTTTTTTTAAATGAGAATTTATATCATATCATAAGCATCTGATCATTCTAGTAATAAATATTTCAATACTAATTTAACCCCTGCTCTCTTTTCTTAAAATAATCGCTTTGTCTCATAATACAACCACGCACACTTTTTTCATTTAAATAAATATTTTAATACATTTGAAATAAAATAAAAATAGAAAACGTATTTAATTAAAATTCACACATACACACAATTAATAACTCTGAATAAACTTTGGACAATGGAGCCAATATAATTTATATACTGAAGATAATAGTTCATAAGAAGTTAAAAGTAAAAGTTTTTTTTATTTTTTATTTACTTTTATACCACGGCTTAAAGATTCAATTCTCTCTCTTTTTTTTTTATTTCTAAAATCTTACCCTCCTTTTAAAATCATTTATTTCCTTTCTTTAACAATAACCCCCCCTATCCTAATTCTTTGTTCTAAACTTTTAAAACTTTTATTTTATTTTGATTTTTAAAACAAAATTTCCTAAATATTTTTACTCTTTTAAATACTAAAACACTCGGTCACAATGTACCTCAGTACATTTGTCCATCCTTCCCCTTGAGACTAAAATATCATTCTAATCAGTTTAGTTTTAAAATCCAAATTGATTGAAGTTCATTTTCTCTTATTCTTGTGTAGCCATGTTATTTGTTAAATTTGTTACCGCATTATATTTTTTTATTTACACTTGATCCAGTGGCTCTCTTTTTCTGCCAAGTGAGTCATTATAACCATCCCATCTCCTGTATCGATCTGGGGGCTCCTGGGGTAGGTTTTCATAATCAACCTGCATTAAAAATTCTGCCATTTCTATACTGACCATCTATCTTTGCTTAACATTAGCTGCTGCATATTTGTAGGCATGTTATTACGTAATGTTCTAAATATCAGACCATCCGACATTGGAAATGCCATCAATGCCTTGAGTTATGATACTTGTTGGTAAAAGAACTGCATATGCCTTTCTCCCCATGCATTAGAATATCTCTCCTGGGATATTTTGTACAGGATCACATCTTGCCTGGCTTCACTTCAAAATGCCCTTAGAATAGAACATCTATAATATCCAAATGTTTGTGGTTTATTGCCCAAGGTGTCCTACTGATCACATGCTGTCTCTTTGAGGTAACTACTCACCACCACAACCTTATCTTCTTCTGGCAAATTTTTAATATGGAATAAATTACTCAAGCGTTCTAAATGCTTCAGCAGGTTTTCTCCTACCTTTGCTTTAAACACTGAAATGGTGAATTGTTTCTCCATAAATCTATTCATCCATTCACCATGCCTATCCTCAATATTCAAATTCTCACATTTCTGTTCTATCTGCTTTATTTTCTGCCCTATGTCTTCCATTATGCCTCTACATATCTCCTTCATTTCAGCCCTTATATCCTACATGCTTTCTATTACCTTCTCAGAGTTCCCTAATTCTAGTCATATCATTTTCTGTCTATTTATTACTTTCTAGCACATCCCTTCTACTTGTACTATTCTTGCTTCTAACTGGTTTACCTCCACATTGTTTGACTTCTCCTTCACTTCTTCCATATTTTCTTGTAATTCCAAAATCTCAAACTTTTCTTCATCTACATTTTTTTCATTACTTCTACCACTTTCTGGCTTACATCCATTCTTCCTGTTAATTCCTGTCTCATTTCCCTCATCTCTGTCCTAAGCTCGCTAACTTCCTGCCTCATTATTTGCTGATTTTGGTTGATGTCTTCACACATTTTCCTCATCAGGTTCATTAACATTTGAAATGCACTTTCCTCTACTATTTTCAGGTTTTTAAAAAGTATCAGGCTTACTTCTGTCATTGCTCTCCCATAACTTCTGCTGTCTTCCATTTTACAACTAATCTATCTAGTTTTATTTAAACAATAAAATTCCTTTTCACAATTTTAAAACATATGTACAAACAACCCTAACTTACTTAGTTCTACTTTTGCTCTTCCTGTTTGTCTATTGTAATTCACCCAGAGTGTCCCCTTCTCTCTCTCTTTTTTAATGATTATGCCTCCACATATTATTTGTCATACAAAAACCACTTTTTATTGATTGTGCCAATTTAACCGGTTCATTAAAACAATACTATCACACTTTCTAACTTCTTTCTTACCAACTGTCACTTATGTTAGTTATTGCTGACTTTGGCCATGCCATTTGAAATGTCCAGCTACAACCTACATTGGTCCTGTCATTTGAAACATTCAGTTTCGGCCCACATTAATGCTCCGATTGAACTGCCCATCTTCTCTCTTTAATAGTAATAAAACAGAAATATATTTTTTGTACTTCTTTCATTAACAAACTATCCTATCTCTGAAGGTTTCCGGTCCCTCAGGTAAAGTGAGAAATAGCATTGGCAGCAAGCTACCAATAACAAACACTCATCAACCAAACCCTTTATTTATTTTAAGAAGATCTCTTTAGGCACCAGTTAATCATGAAGTAATTAACGAACTTGCTTGACCAGCAATGAATCTAGTATCTGAAATCCCAGCTAGCTCATCAAATTGTAGCTGTCTTAAAAATCTCCACCCACTCTAAAATTCTATTTCTTAATAAAAAAAGATTACTTTCCGCACAATAAAACATTTGTGCCATTCAAAATCCTTATTTTAAAAGGTAGTCCCTATTCTTTTAGCTTCAACTTCAATCACTTCTTAATAATGACTAAATATTTCAATTCTTGCTCTATTTCCATAAATTAAATGTATTATCTCATAATAAATGTGTATGTTTGTTCTATTAACATAAATATTTCAATAACAATATAAATCTCACTCTTTTTTTTAAATGACCATTTTATACCATATCAAAAGCATCCAATCATTTTAGTAATAAATATTTCAATACTAATTTAATCCCTGCTCTCTTTTCTTAAAATAATTGATTTGTCTCATAATACAACCACACACACTTTTTTCATTTAATTAAGTATTTTAATACATTAGAAATAAAATAAAAAATAGAAAACATATTTAATTAAAATTCACACATACACACAATTAATAATTCTGAATAAAAGTTGGACAATGGAGCCTATGTAATTTATACCCTGAAGATAATAGTTCATAAGAAGTTATAAGTAAAAAAAATTTTATATTATTTATTTACTTATCTACCACGGCTTAAAGATCAAGAATTGGAGAATAAAAAAAATGAAATGTTATCTAGGATTTGAATTTGATTTGACACAAGTATGACAAAATGTAGCTTCTGTAAAATGTTGGTTCCAACGGGTTAGAGCTAATTCTTTGTAGATCTTTCCTTAATTTGTGATATTATATGAACTCTTGTGGATCTCAAAATGGACACTCTGCTGTTCCTTAGACTTCACAAGAACATGGTTTGTCCTTCAAACTATCTGCTAATGGTGCTGCAGAGAAAGCTCCTGCTGGCTGCATGATATGATGCATTCAGCAATGCATCATTTTCTTCAAACAGTAGCTTCTGCAATTTTCTGGAATCAATCAGTTTATTTCCGAGCAAATTTCTTTCTACTTTCATTAATAATTTATTTGATGCAATTTATTTCCGATTAACTTTGTTTTCTAATTGAATTAATTATATATATATATATATATATATATATATATATATATATAATATATAGGTATATATATATATATATATATATATTGTGACCTTTTATTTAGGTCCCTAAATTAATAATTCCAAAATTTTAAATGATGATATATTTGACATCAAAATTTTACAAAAGTGTTTTTCATTAAAGATTGCTTTGAATGTACTGGGAAATTTGCTTTAGTAGAGATGAGATTTCAAACCCAGTCTAGGCTCTGACTAGAATAAAATCACAATTTAAAAGTATTATTATTATTTGGTAGATAAATACATTGCTATTTTATTAGTTTTGAATAGCAATTGAAAGAAATAAACAATCAAATCAAAGTGTTAAATTTTGTAAAATCAATTATTATAGCAAATTATTTAAGCATATTTTTTTTAGTACTAAACAGAGAGCTGTCTTCAATCATAATGAATAGTTATTGTAAATGAAGCCAGAGGGGGTAATACTAATTAAGCATGGCAAAATTATTGGCTTAAATTCATTCCCAGAGTTCAAGAGAATAAAAGCTATATATGTTCTAACATAGCTGTAGGGGGGGAAGACTCATTAAGAAAAACAAGAACCCAGAAAGCACAAATCTCAACTCTGATATAAAGAAAGAAAAAAAAATTAAAGTCAACAAATTTCTGGAATTTAATTATATGGATTTGGAATACCTTGCTATATAAATATGTGCAAATAAAAAATTTACAAGACCTTGCTCGCATTTAAGCCATTTTCCACGACCGCATATTTCCCAAGGATTCACATTGGAGAAGGAAATTAAAACTATGGAGACAAGTTTCTAGTTGAATCAACACTGTTTTAAACCCAGGAAAATCCAAGGGGAAGTAAGCGTATGTTTTTGTTATGCTTATAGATTTAAAATTTCGTTTTTAAAAATAATGCACAAATTATTCATTCATAAACTAAAAAGTTGGTAGTGTGTGAATTTGGCGCCTTTCTATTATCCAGCTGACGATGTTCTGTGCTTGTAAATTAAAATATTAAGAAAAGAAAAATATATATAATAATAATAATAATTGGAAATAATATTAAAAATAAATGTTATATATGATATATAATAAATAAATTTAAAAGTCATTCTGAAATAATCTAACTTTTCATAAAGTAAACCTGAAAATATTTGCGATTTTACTATCTATAGTCTGCCTAAAGTTGTTCGTGGGAAATTATGTAATAAAAAAATGATAATTTACCAATTGATTAAATGCTAAAAAAATATCAAAGTCATAATTAGATAATGTTATTTATAGTGATAATCACGTCATGTTTTTCTAATCCAAATGAAGTGAAATAAATATTTACTTTTAAAATTTTATTGGAAAAATAAACGTCGCTGTAATAATAATTTAAAATGTTTACAATGCTTCAATTGATTAAAGTGATACACAGTAACTCACGGAGGGAAAATCAAATCAATAAATAATTTAAAACCAAAAAAATAAATAAATATATTAAGTATATTAAAATTCTCATGTCCAAGGAAAATTATTTTGATGTAAAATATAATAAGTGATTCTAATTATACTTTGTTTGAATAAATTGATAAAGATTTATAAAAGGTTTGTCTTCGAAAATAATCACAACTTAAAGAATTGTTCAAGGAAAAATATATAAGTAATTAAACTCATCTTGTTAAAATCTACTCCAATTGGAAGTGTACATGTTATTTGCCTGATTAATTATCACTACGGAAACAATTAAATAATTTTTTTTGCTTTTGGAAAAATATTCAATGTTATAGTGCTTTATACATCCAACAGGATAATAAAGATATCAGCTGGAATACTTGCTAATCACGATATTAATTGTTAATGACCATTTATATTATTCTAACTCACCTGGATAAATAACTTGGATAAAGATGATCAAATGTAATGGATAAAATGTGCTTTTATTTTTCTTTATCATTGATATGTATATGTACTACTTACGTAGTGTGTTGTTGTTGAAAATTTTATTTTCAAACGTGTTTTACTATGGCATGAAAATTATATATATGTTTATGAGGTTAAGGAAGGAAAATGTGTAGACATAAACGTTTAGTTTATATATGTATTTTTTTGTTTTGTTAGTTAAGAGAAGACCTGAAAATATATATATATATAGCATTTATTTAGAGAGAATGATAAAATATTTGCTTCTCTCCTATTTCAAAACTAATTTTAATATACATTATTAAAAAGGTAAATGTACAGACATTTTTATCAAATATATATCTATTGGCAGGGTTGAATTGTTTTCTGATGTACAAAAAAATGTTATATAAACCTCTTACATTTAGTAAATTGCTATAGAAGCAAACATGTCCACTTTGGATACAAATACAGGTTGATCTCAATTGCTTAAATCCATGATGCTCTCTTTCATATAAAAAAAATAGTTGTTAGTCTAAAGTGATTAATGATCATTGGACATAGGTATTTTGACTTGGCTGTTAATACATTAGTGATCTTACGTTATAAAATGGAATATGTCACCTATAGCTAATTTCATGAGTGAAAGGATGGATGGAGTCAGAGTAGTAATAAATGCTCATTAGTATAAATAATCCTAAAAAGAAAAAAATATCTATGGTTTGGATTCTAGTCTTTTCATGGTGAGGCAAGGCCCACACACGCAAGTATATATACCAATAGAGAGGTATGAAATCAGCCATATATTTTTATACAACTGTCATGTTGTTTTATAAAGTCTCCTATCTTAGTGTTAAATTCCTCATGATAAGATAGAGATAGTTTTTTTCCACCGTATATGGTGAAGATAATAGGTCCAGATCTTATGGCAAGTACAAAATAATATGAAATTTGGAAATATTCATCTCATATAGTGTTTTCTTAAGTGAAATATTGTTTGTGATGTTGTGGGATCATTATTGGTGTTGACAGACCAAACCAGAGTCTATTAATGATGGTAGAAAAATTTAAAGGCAACATTAAGAGATGCACATTGGCAGAATGGATTCATTTTCATCAAATCTTGATGTGACAATATAATTGTAGGATCAAGTACAAGTTCAAGGGTTGTGCTGTGGACATAAGTTATGTTTTAGTGAGATCTAGGTATATTTAAATATTAATGTATAATCTGGGAATATATTAAATCCATTAAACTTATTCCTTTCAAAATTAGTAATTGCACAGAGTGTGATAATTGCCCCTATCATATTCTGATAAAAGATAGGGCTTTGGGATAATGCAACACTTTACAATGTTTGGAATTCTAAATTTAAACTATGTGCATATCCTAAAGTTCTAAATATACTGCTATTAAGTAATTTGAGTGCTAGTGCAGCTTAAATAGGTTGTATTCTTTGATTTTTTAAATATGCCAAATTGTAACAAATGATATTTTGAACATTATTTTTCTATTTAGTTGTATCATTTGCTGAGTATATGGTCAAGGGGATAAGCATTTGTCCCACCCATAAATTATTTCAATAGATTAGTTTTATTTCATGCCATATCTGTAAGTTAAAATTTGTATATAGTGTAAATAAAGTTTGTTGTGTTTTAAAAATTTATGTAGTTGCATGTAGTCTTATTGCTAATTGCCACATCTATACACTATTATTGTTATTGCTATCAACCTATCAGATTATAAATTGAAATCATCATCAACCAATATAGCACTATTAATTATATTATGCTATATCATAATAATGATGGTAAGTCTTCTAATTTATTGGTACATCTAATGCCTTATCACACAATAATTAAAATGTTAATAACTTGTAGTACAGATTGTTTTAAACAATATATTAAAAGATAAACATAATATTGATTTGATTGATTTAATTAAATCCACAGAGCTATCATTCACTGATCTTGATCACATGGTTTATAATTATTTAAGAAAAGGAATTTGATAAGTTATTGTTTTTTAATTATCAAAAAGTCATTTCCATTCATAAATTTTAAAGTTGATATTAGTTATAAAGTTTCTTTAGAACTGCTAAACATAATTCTTGATTTAAGTTATATTGAGAGCTATTAGGTGTAAAATGTTTGGGTCATGGTAAAATCCCTCTTACTGACCCAAATATAGTTTATATAACAATTTTGAGTGTTAGAACCCTGAGAAGAATTAGTTATTAAATTTCGAGATAAAATTTAAGTTTGTAATAAAGTTATAGATAAGTTAATTATTATAGTTGAACTTAGAATAAATTACTTTCACTGTTTTATGAAAGTCAACCAAATTTTAAGATATGAATTACTTTACTTCTTTTGCTAGAAAATGTATAGTGTTTTAACTTCATGATAAATACTCTGGTTATATCAAGCTTGAAATCCCTATTTTTAGTTAAATTGATCTATTTACTATTGAATACCATATTAGTTTATAGTTTAAGATTTCAGTTTCCATCATTAACACTTTTTCAATTTCATCTTGATCAATTCTTTTATTTATTCATTCCAATTTGACATCAATTGATTATCATAAGTGATTAATCATAAAGTAACTTTTATTCTTTTATCATCTCAACTATTCATTAACTCTTATTCTATCATCATCTTAATCATTCATTATTCTCCTACATATTCATTCTTTTCTCTTCACTCTTAGATTCCTTTCATTTCACTATTCCATTATTACTTCTTTCCATCATCCATTAGTCATTGACATCACAATTTACTTATCATTTTATTTATGAGTTGAATTTCATCATCACTAAAGACATATAATTGTTAGTTATTTTATTAATTTGCTAAATATCAAAGTTAATTCATCTCATTTTTATTTGTGTAGATTTCAGGGCTGGTTTGACCAGAAGTCTTTATCTTTATTAGACGCCTTGTGATCTTCTTTAGATTGACAGTTTCATGTTAGTTTTCTTCAATCCAAGAATTATTTCCTTAGTTTTGCATTTTTGTTTCTTCATGCTCATATTCTTGATTGTGTGAGTACGTTAGGTTCCATAAAAAAATTTAATCACTAAAATGTGTGATATGAGTCTTTGATGATCAGCTAGATCAGGAAGATAGGATACAGTAGTGATTATGGTGCTTAAAACATGTAATATTCATTTATAGTACAGCGGTTTTGGGAAAAGGTGACAGTAGAGCGATTTATGGCGCCCAACATGGGGCAAAAAAAACTATCTCTATCTTATCATGAGGAATTTAACACTAAGATGAGAGACTTTATAAAACAACATGACAGTTGTATAAAAATATATGGCTGATTCCATACCTCTCTATGTGTATATATTTATGCATATGTGGGCCTTGCCTCAACACGAAAAGACTAGAATCCAAATGATAGATATCCTTTCTCTTTAGGATTATTTATACTAATGAGCATTTATTACTATTCTGACTCCATCCATCCTTTCACTCATGAAATTAGCTATAGGTGACAATCTATCCACCTATGCTATGTATAAACATTAACATATTGGATGCCCTTCCATTGGAACCTCATATTAACTAAAACTGTCATTGGTCATTCATAGTATCATAGCAAGACAAAAACAATACAAACAATAACAGTGAAACTCTACATATTCCATTTTATAATGTAAGATCACTAATGTATTAACAGCCAAGTCAAAATACCTATGTTCAATGATCATTAATCACTTTAGACTAACCACTATTTTTTATATGAAAGAGAGCACCATGGATTTAAGCAATTGAGATCAACCTGTATTTGTATTCAAAGTGGACACATTTGCTTCTATAGCAATTTACTAAATGTAAGAGGTTTATATAACATTTTTTTGTATATCAGAAAACAATTCAACCCTGCCAATAGATATATATTTGATAAAAATGTCTGTACATTTACCTTTTTAATAATGTATATTGAAATTAGTTTTGAAATAGGAGAGAAGCAAATATTTTATCATTCTCTCTAAATAAACACTATATATATATTTTCAGGTCTTCTCTTAACTAACAAAACAAAAAAATACATATATAAACTAAACATTTACATCTACACATTTTCCTTCCTTAACCTCATAAACATATATATAATTTTCATGCCATAGTAAAACACATGTTTGAAAATAAAATTTTCAACAACAACACACTATGTAAGTAGTACATATACATATCAATGATAAAGAAAAATAAAAGCACATTTTATCCATTACATTTGATCATCTTTATCCAAGTTATTTATCCAAGTGAGTTAGAATAATATAAATGGTCATTAACAATTAATATCGTGATTAGCAAGAATTCCAGCTGATATCTTTATTATCCTGTTGGATGTATAAAGCACTATAACATTGAATATTTTTCCAAAAGCAAAAAAAAAAATTATTTATTGTTTCCGTAGCAATAATTAATCAGGCAAATAACATGTACAATTCCAATTGGAGTAGATTTTAACAAGACGAGTTTATTTACTTATATATTTTTCCTTGAACAATTCTTTAAGTTGTGATTATTTTCAAAGACAAACCTTTTATAAATCTTTATCGATTTATTCAAACAAAGTATAATTAGAATCACTTATTATATTTTACATCAAAATAATTTTCCTTGGACATGAAGAGAATTTTATTATACTTAATATATTTTTTATTTTTTTATTTTTAAATTATTTATTGATTTGATTTTCACGCTGTGAGTTACTGTGTAACACTTTAATCAATTGGAGCATTGTAAACATTTTAAATTACTATTACAGCGACGTACATTTTTCCAATAAAATTTTAAAAGTAAATATTTATTTCACTTCATTTGGATTAGAAAAACATGATGTGATTATCACTATAAATAACATTATCTAATTATGACTTTGATATTTTTTTAGCATTTAATCAATTGGTAAATTATCATTTTTCCATTACAGAATTTCCCGCGATCAACTCTAGGCAGACTATAGATAGTAAAATCGCAAATATTTTCAGGTTTACTTTATGAAAAGTTAGATTATTTCAGAATGACTTTTAAATTTATTTATTATATATCATATATAACATTTATTTTTAATATTATTTCCAATTATTATTATTATATATTTTTTTCTTTTCTTAATATTTTAATTTACAAGCACCGAACATCGTCAGCTGAATAATAGAAAGGTGCGAAATTCACACACTATCAACTTTTTAGTTTATGAATAAATAATTTGTGCATTATTTTTAAAAACGAAATTTTAAATCTATAAGCATAACAAAAATATACGCTTACTTCCCCTTGGATTTTCCTGGGTTTAAAACAGTGTTGATTCAACTAGAAACTTGTCTCCATAGTTTTAATTTCCTTCTCCAATGTGAATCCCTGGGAAATATGCGGTCATGGAAAATGGCTTAAATGCAAGCAAGGTCTTGTAAATTTCTTATTCGCACATATTTATATAGCAAGGTATTCCAAATCCATATAATTAAATTCCAAAAATTTGTTGACTTTAAAATTTTTTCTCCTTCTTTATATCAGAGTTGAGATTTGTGCTTTCTGGGTTCTTGTTTTTTTTAATGAGTCCCCCTACAGTTATGTTAGAACATATATAGCTTTTATTCTCTTAAACTCTGGGAATGAATTTAAGCCAATAATGTTGCCATGCATAATTAGTATTACTTCCTCTGGTTTCACTTACAATAACTATTCATTATGATTGAAGACAGCTCTCTGTTTAGTACTAAAAAAAATATGCTTAAATAATTTGCTATAATAATTGATTGTACAAAATTTAACAATTTGATTTGATTGTTTATTTTTTTCAATTGTTATTCAAAACTAATAAAATAGCAATGTATTTATCTACTAAATAATACTACTACTTATAAATTGTTATTTTAGTCTAGTCAGAGCCTAGACTGGGTTTGAAATCTCATCTCTACTAAAGCAAATTTCCCAGTACATTCAAAACAATCTTTAATGAAAAACACTTTTGTAAAATTTTGATGTCAATTATATCATCATTTAAAATTTTGGAATTATTAATTTAGGGACCTAAATAAAAGGTCACATTACCCCCCTCATAAAAAACAAAATTTTAAATTTGATATATCCTTTAACCAGCATTTAATAAAAAGTAGGTAAAACAATAATACTCTATACACATTTTAAATTACCCCACCATAAAGAACATATTTAGTTTATCTACCACTTGTAAATACTATTTTTATTAGATTCATTTTATCAAAGATACAATTTTGGCTTTATTAATAGTTATCCAAGAATTTTGCTCATCCCATATTTTATTAGGATACATATTATGTCTGAAATACTATGCACAATTAATTATGTTTAAATCAGCTTTATCATTTCCACTTTAAACCAAATTTACTTCTCCTCAAAAACAAAAATTATCTTCTGATGGTTATATTGATTTCGATAAACTTTTTAACTTAAAACATGCTTCATTTTACACCTGTTTTTATTATTGCATAACACTATATCATCATACAATAAGCTATCCAAAGTTAAATTGTTGTACTTCTCCTTTTATATCTAGTCAGTAAAATATTACATTACATGAGTCAACCCATAGTAATATGTGGCTGGATATGGCATCAAACTGCGGGCATTGTATGTTGCTTTTAGACCATCAGGGGTTGAGAGCATAAAGGCATTTTCACCAACCTGAGTGATTATTTGGTAAGGACCTTCATACAGATTCAACATTTTTTTGAATTGATTCTTCTCCACATTGCTAACATGAGGTGTACGCAATAGTACTAGATCACCGACCTTAAATGGATGTGGTTTAGTTTTTGATTGTTTTATTCTTTTATTTATTCATTCCAATTTGACATCAATTAATTATCATAAGTGATTAATCATAAAGTAACTTTTATTCTTTTATCATCTCAACTATTCATTAACTCGTATTCTATCATCATCTTAATTATTCATTATTCTCCTACATATTCATTCTTTTCTCTTCACTCTTAGATTACTTTCATTTCACTATTCCAATATAACTTTTTTCCATCATCCATTAGTCATTGACATCACAATTTACTTATCATTTCATTTATGAGTTGAATTTCATCATCACCCAAGACATATAATTATTAGTTATTTTATTAATTTGCTAAATATCAAAGTTAACTCATCTCATTTTTATTTGTGTGGATTTCAGGGCTGGTTTGACCAGAAGTCTTTATCTTTACTAGTCACCTTGTGATCTTCTTTAGATTGACAGTTTCATGCTAGTTTTCTTCAATCCAAGAATTATTTTGTTAGTTTTGCATTTTTGTTTCTTTATGCTCATATTCTTGATCGTGTGAGTACGTTAGGTTCCATAAGAGAATTTAATCACTAAAATGTGTGATATGAGTCTTTGATGATCAGTTAGATCAGGAAGCTAGGGTACAGTAGTGATTATGGTGCCTAAAACATGTAATATTCATTTATAGTAAGCGGTCTTGGGAGAAGGTCACAGTAGAGCGATTTATGACGCCCAAGTGTGACGGCCGATTGGTTGGTTGAAGGTTGCATGATGCAGTGTAGTAGTGTGTGTGTTGGGTCTTGATCACTGGCTGTAGCTAGGTCATAGAGCAAATATGGCACCCAAGCGTGACAGCCGATTGGTTGGTTGAGGGTTGCATGATGCAGTGTAGTAGTGTGTTTGTTGGGTCATGATTGTTGGCTGGAGAAGGTCACAATATATATATATATATTGATTCTCTTTAATTATATTCTTTTTATTTTTATTATCTAATATAACAATACAAAGTTCTTTTTATTCCCGGCATTTCTTATCTTGTGGATCTATTGTACATTCGATTTCGCTCCAATTGGACTTCTGTTTTTTTATTTAAAGTTTCTGATCCTTTCCATTGGTCATTGGTTTAAGTGAATAGGAATATTTAGTTTTTTTGTTATTTTCTTAGTAGTTAAATTAGATTTCTTTTTGTTTTTATTACATTAGCTCTTCATTGTCCTTTAAAATTTCTTTCCTTTATTCAAAATCTGTTTATACATGCACTCATTCAATCCTTTTATTACAAGACAAAACAAACTCCCTCTCTTTTTTCTTTTTTTATTAGAAATTAAAAAAAATAATATTAAAACATTTTTTTATTTCAATTCCTTATTTTTATTTTTAAAATCTTACCCTTCTTTTAAATTAATTTATTTCCTTTCTTTCACAATAATTCACCCTATCCTAATCTTTTGTTCTAAACTTTTAAAACTTTTATTTTACTTTGATTTTTAATACAAAATTTCCTAAATATTTTTACTCTTAAAACATACTATAACACTTGGTCATGATGTACTTTGGTACAATATATATTGTAGGGCATTGAATTCAAATCCTACACCCCAACCCAAAGACTCCATAAGGAAAGGCTCAAGTGATAGTTTGATAGATTAGGTATCTATAGAGGAACTAAGATTGTAAAAGGCAGAAGATAAATGAAGTAAAGGTGGGACATAATTATGAAAATATTAAGCATGAAATAAGAAATGAATGATTGCTGAAACTTTAACGAGTGAAGAGAAGAATGTATATATTTTGAATATTTTAAGTCTACTGAAAAATCAAATTTTAATAGGGATATAAGAAAATATTGTCTTAGTTTTAAATTTCTAATATATCCATAACTATGACCTAGTTCAGTGATTTTATGCATCTGAACATATTTTTATCTAAGAGTTAAAGTTTTAAGCACATATAAATAGTTATCTGTAGATAGAGACTCAATACATTTATTTTTTATTCTAAGTCTACTTAATTAATTTTTTCCATTTCATTTAAATCTAATAAATTATAATTTTGTTCTTTCTTAATAGTATTTTTTAATACTTTTCATTACTAATTTAATCTATGACTTTTATTCCTAATAATACTCATAATCTTTAGCAGTTCTTATAATATACAGTAATCTGCTTCTACCAATCATTCTATTAATTCAATATATTTTTTGTTGTCTTTGCTTTGACTAACTAAGCAAATTATTTATGGGTGTGTATGTGTATATGTGAACACCAAAAGTTTAAACATTAATATATTGAAAGTCAATGTCTAATCACATCAAGCTTCATGCTTAGCCATCTATAGTAACCTCCTGTGGGGCCTGCAATTCAGACCTTTCCATAGATGTATACCATTTCACCCACACACTGTATTATAATAATTAAAGGAAAGCTATAAAAATATTTAGTAAAAACAAAACAGTAGTGTGCGTGGTGCTATATATATATATATATATATATATATATATATATATATATATATATATATATATATATATATATATATATATATTGTAATGGATGCTTAAAACACCATTACAAAGTTGAAGTGTTACAGGGCTAAAAATAAATTTATAAATGTTCGATTTTCTTTATAAAACTTGAGTAAAAGTTTTGTTGTTTTTTATGCTTATACAAATATGTATGTATGTACGTGGGAATTATATTTTAACCCCACAGCTATATTTGGTTTTCAGATTTTGGGAATTAGATTGATAAGAATAATTAATTAAAAAGAAAAAAAAACAAGAAAAAAGAAATTTTCATTAATTAATCCCTAGATCTGTAAAAATCAATTTATTTTTGTTAATTAGATAACTATTGTTAGCTAGATGAAGAATTTTATAAATTTTAATTAAATAAGTTTTGTAATTGGTTCAGATATGAGATATGATTCAGCTATAAAAGGCTTAATCAGGCCATTGTATTAGCTTTCACTAACTCTGAGATACTTCCACCAACTCTGAGAGATACTTCAACAAAATCTGATTGTTATACAAACTCTGGAGATATGTCCACCAACTCTGAGAGAATCTTACACAAACTCTCAGATACTTGCACAAAATACTCCTGCCAAAAATACTTGGAGTGAACGATTCCTGCATATTTTGAAAAAAAAATTGATTCAGTAATTATTCTACCTAGAATGAACATTAAACATACCATAGGGATATTTTCTTCTACCATGATGTGCTAAGCTTTTTGCCAGGACATATTCTATCTTACTGTATCTCCATTAACTGCCTATAATGCCATAATAACCAACTACAACAAAAACACTAACTGACTCACCCAAGCCTCCATCAGTGAATCCAGATGAATGGACCATACTCAAGATGTCTAGTGCACTAGCATTTTAAAAAAATTATTACGGTACCTTACATTCTAAAATTTAAATAATTTTATTGTCTTAAATTTGTTTTCTTTTTTAAAATATAAATGTATTTCAAGTTTTATCTTATGTATTTCGGTTTCTGTGTGTTTGATATATTTTTTTCTTTTTAATGAGTGCTAGTTTCAAACCTATACTGTATGTCCCAGTTAAGTCTTAGTAAGTAAGATAGTAGTTTTATTTTAACCTCACATTTTTTTGTTATAGAGAGCAGTCTGGATATTACAGACTAATTTAATCAGCTTTTGGCTTGTGACCCATTTTGTTATTAGCCTTACTTATATCACAAAACCTTAATCATTTGTAATAGACTATTACAAAATATATTAGTTTTTAGTTTTATTTCTTGAAGCTTCCAATTTGGTTATTAGGGGGATGTACAATCGTTTTAACCCTCTCATTAGGTAAATCATGAGATCCTAGCCTGTCTCACTCAGAGGAAGATCCATTGATTGAAAGTAATAACTTTCAACCCCTTTTTTAGTTAATGTTTTGGAAGTTACCTTTGCATTTCTCCTGTTTAGCATAAGCTAACATAAATCTCAAATACGGAGATTGTCTTTTCATAACTATGGTTTATAAGCAGGAAGCTAACCTCTCTTATCTTGCATGAGATCACTGTATATTTACTATTCTACTACTATCAGTATTTCTGCCCTCTTTCCACTATAGTTATACACTGCACAGAAATAATTTCTGAGCAAAATTAAAAATATTTTAATTGTGATGAATGTACGAGCAATATGTTTTAAGTTGATTTTTTTATGATTTGTTATCTCAATTTATGTTTATTTAATCATACCCATAATAAAATATTTAATCATTTACTTGGAAGATTTTGTTTCTGTGGCTACCTTTTCAACTGTCAGAACAAAATATAATATCTCATTAGCTTAGTTGAGCTAGACCGGCACATTCATTCTTTATTCTGTCCACCATTAAAATAAATGTCTAGTTCTGATTTTCAGATTAGTGGCACCCTTGTGGTCAGTATATGCAAAAATTAAATATTTCATCTGATACAATATACATCTTTACCCCACTTAGCGATTGGCTACTTAGCATTATTTCACAATAGTGATCATCATAAATTTGTACCCATTACTTTGACTTACAATCGATTATTCACTATAAAGATTGGGAAAATTTTGAAAAATTTTTTTTTTGGCAGCCATCTTGAATTTTGCATCATTGATGACATCAGAGTATAGATATTTTAAATTCATTTTACCTAAAAACAAAAGTACATTACTGTAATACATATACAGGTAATGATATTGCTGTAATTGTATAGCACATACAACATTTTATTCATAAAACAGAATGTTAGTGTTGCATTCAGTATTTTGAATATAGAACATATAAACTTAAAATATATATACAGTAATTACTGAATCTATAATATTGTATACATATAAGTGTTGAATGTCTTTAGAAAAATTAAACTTTATTTAAATATAATGTACAGAACTTGGATTATTTAAATAAAGTTTAATTCTTCTAGACATTCAACACTTATATTAAATGATGAAATAGTACAACTAAAATACCATCATCACAAACTTTCAGGAAAACACTAAATACTAATATTAAATTGCATGGGTGTGTTCCTTAATTACTACATGCAAGTGGTTTCAAATCAAAAGAAAAACATTTCAAAAAAAAAATTTAAAAAGAAAAACAGATTGCTTTTAAAATAAGTGTTAATAAATAATATTTCTACATGAATGGGGGGGGGGGCACTATTACATTACTAAAAATTTACAATAAGAAAAATAAACTTAGCATATGTTTTAGAAAATTAGAATAGATTTTTTTCTTTTAAAATAAGTTGATTTTTTTTCTAAAGTTGACTGATTTACGATACGCGTTAAGCCTTTTGTTACTGTGGAGTACAGTAATGAGTCTTTATGTTCAATTAAATAATTTATTAATTAAACATTGTTTGTTAATTTGAATAATTTCTCATAAGCAATAAACATAAATGTATAGTAATATGTACTGTAATACAAAATTAAAAAATAATTCACTTCAGTATGGATTTTTTTTTATTATGATGAAAAACTTCTGCAGAAAAATATAAAAACTCTTAAATTCAAATTTAGTTTCACTTTCTTTTTCTTTTTGCTGTACTGTATTTTTTAAACAGTGAAAATATGCACTTTTTTACTTGGTGATATAAAACTTTTCTTTTTAGATACCATACTTAGTCATCATTGCCATGAAAAAAATCAAAAAAATCTTTGAGCTTGGAAGTCAATGTGGATATTTTACATCGACTGGAACTGACTAATTTTTTCCCCATAGACCCCCATTATAAATACATATTCTGTATACAATATTCTTGCTTAATGATGAGTTTTGGAGAACCAATTGCCATGGCTAAGTGGGGTAAAGGTGTATATAAATGAAGCAATGATTTATTAATATTTATTGCTGAAAATTATATATATGCATTTTAATTAAAATGTTGGAATTTAAAAACCAGAAGAAAAATGGGGAAGGTTTGAAATACTTTTGAAATTATTAATAAGCCGAAATGATCTTTATCTATATTCAGATTATTTTCACTAAGTAAAATTATAAATCTTAATTAAAATCATGAGGAATCCTTTTGTTATTTCATTTGCAAATCTTTACAAATATCTAAATGGTATTTTGAGCCTTATCTGTTTTAAAATTTGCTAATTAAATATTTTACTAATTAGAATTAAGATTACAGGGACAGCTGTGGGCAAGTGAAATTGCATTCTTGGAAATTAAAATATGTATAAAACGAGCCCATAGAACAAAAGGATTTAGTTAGTAATTATATTTTGAGTTAGTAATTAAATATTGAGTTAGTTAATACATTTTTACAGAGGTTGAAGAAAGTAGTTTTAGAGATTGTCAAATTGTAAAAAGTTAACAGAAGTTCAGTGCTATGAACTTTGAGTAGAGGAAATCCAGTGCCTTTCTCTGTTTCTCAGAGACTTTGCTGGCAGCTGCCATGTTCCATCCATCTGACCATCTGCACAAGATGACCATCTGACATGCTGACCCTGGCTGCTGCCTGCTATGCTGTGCTTTCCTGAGGTAACCTCACTTAATGAAGATCTGGTTTAAATTTGTATAATATGCAATGAAACTATGGCTTCATTAATGTACTAGTGTATAACTCCTACAATTTTGTTCTTGAATTCTCTCTCTGTAATACCTACTATTTTAGTGTAATTTTTAACTTACCTTTTATGCTGGAACTCTTATGGATAACTTTGTGGGGCTCCATTAGATATTTTTAATTTATTCATTTTATATATGTAGACAATTTATACTCCTTAATTAATATGCCAATATCATTCAACCTTGTGAGTCTAATAAGGGTTTATTTTATTTATTTAATGGGGAAAGAAGCAGGGGCTTCATTTAAAATTATTAGTAAAGTTTTAATCATTTAACAGAGATCTCTCGCTAGGTTGGTTTTTATATTTAAATCTTTTATTCATTTTCTTATCTCAAATATTTTATTGTGGATGCATACTCTTACTTTATTATTTGAATTTATTTTTAAATTGTCATTTAAAGATTGTGATCCCTAATATTGTTATCGTTGCATCTTGCCATTTGCTGAAGGGTTAGTTTTCTTTCTAAAAATCAAGCATTTGTGGTCGAGTTATCAGCACAGCTGTCTTACAAGCAGTTGTCCTAGGTTTGTGGGTTCACTTCCCAGCTGCTGCTTTGACACATGAAAAAAAAACATTGATGGGAATTGAATTTAAAATAATTTTATTAGTTTAACCTGAATAATTAAGAGTTATTATCCATTATAATTTGATTAATGATTCTTTGTTTAAACATATCATTGTGCAGAGATCAAACCATTTTCAGGCTCTAAAATATAATATATTAATGTTATCTCTTAAGTATAATGCTGCTGGCATACCTTTCCTTGCTCTTATGGTACTTACATATATTTTTTATTGCTTTGTCATTGGGGATTTCGAAGTCTGAAGCTCCCCATCCTACTTTCTCAAAATCATTCATAATCAGGGATATACGTTATTTCCTGTGGAACGCGAGATATGAGGTTTTGATTGTGCTGCAGAAGTTCCATACAGCTGGCTCTGGGCATTCAAACCCAACCTCTCGATTCAGTATTATTCCATCAGAATGTGCAGACATACCAACCCTCATCCATTCTCATATGTGTTAAAATGATGAAGTATTCTCACTACCATAAGAGCTGTAATTCTCTAATGACATGCTAGTATTGTTATTGTTTTATTAAATTGATTTATGCTTGTTTGACCTATCATTAATCACAATGAGGTGTTGGTAAAAATGACTCATTCATGAAATATGCCAATATGATGATTAGTCAGTATGTTATTTTAAACTGCCTTCTTTTAAAATACTAATCGTAGACGTAAATCAATACATATTCTCTGTAAAATCTTAATGATTATATATCTTACCTCTCACTGTCAGTGTAACACATTATTTTTTTTCTTATATATTTATTCTAAAGACGCTATTTTCAAACAATGCCTGTCAAACATATGTACGATTTTAAGATTGCAAATAAATAACTGAAACCGTATATTTACATTTATTTCTCAAAATGATTAATGTTAAATTATCAAGTATCTTTCTGTAATCCAAATCTGTTCTGATCTTATAGATTGTTTTATGCATCCACAACATTGTTTGTAAATATTTGTAAATTAGCATATTCAACGTCACACAAGTTATAATTCATTCAGTAAAAATTATGTCTATTGAATAATTAATGTAAAGGGAATTATATAAAACAATTCCTGAAATTTTGTAAATAGTTAACATTATACCAAGTGTGAAATTTCTTTGTGTAATATATATATGTTCTAATATTTTATTACATTTATATAATACTTAAATCCTTGTTTCTGAATTATTATTTTCTTTTTATTAATAATTATAATCAATAAAATAATTGTAATAAATTTAATTCCCAGGCTACTCCTATTTCGATCATCATCATCAATCTGAACTTATGCTCTACCACTATGTGTCCAGGCCTGGAATTAAAATAATTGTGCTGTATTATTGGGATTGTTGTTCATAGTGTCAGAGACTAGAAGAATAGGCAAGTAGGTTAGAATCCAGGGTTGCTCCAGACCTGTGTATCTCGAGCATGATCAGATTTGAGGTACTTTTGCTTGGATTATGAGACTTGTTGTGTGAGCATCCATTTTCAATGAGTACAGGCTATTTTTTTCCCAGGCTTGTCACCACAACATGGGCCAAACAATAAATAATATACACCCTGAAGAGATTGTTAGCTATATATGTACATTCTATATGTGTATATTCTGTTTAAACCTTTTTTGTATCTGGTTTTGCAGCTATAGAAAAATTTTGTTTTTCCATCTTTTATAGCTACAAATGTAAAAATCTTGATTTTTAAATTTTTATACCCATGTGTTACTACCATAAGTGAAATTTTTTTCTGTATCTGGTTTTATAACCATATAGAATGTGTTTCTTATGTTACATACACGAAAATAAAAAATGTTTTAAAACTAAAACCATGTACTTCACACATAAGTTAGAAGCCTTGAAATTGTAACAAGGTGCAGTTTATGTTCAGTTTATTTTCTGTACATTATATATGTAATAAGAGTAAATATTGTGTAGCCAATAGTTCAGATGAAAGTGTTTAGAATTTTTTTATACTGTTGGCTGGCACCTTAATATAAATGTGCCAACAGATAATAATAATAAAATAAGGTATCAAAATAAGTTCAAAGCAGGATGTTAGGGGTTAAGAAAGAGTTAAATTATTTTGTAATGTTTTGCCATGTATATTGTAATGAACAAACATATGTATGATATTTCTAAAAGAAATAAGTAATCATTTTTTTTGTAAGAGTCTATTATAGGTGCAGAAAAGTCAAGCAGCAAGGCACTTGAGTTTGAGCAGATCATATCTATACATGTTGTGATGTGCTATTTATTTTTTGTTTATAAGCAGCAGTCAGCAGCAACAAAGAATAAAATGGCAGAATGGAGACAGTTGAAGAGAGGAGCCAGAGAGGTGTATATCCTGCATAAAATAAAAGAACAAACACAAATCATATTTCACAGAGATAATTACAAGTGATAATACTTCAAAAAAAGTGAATTGTGAAGAAACATAGGAGTAATGATGCCAGAGGAAGAATCGAAGTTCATAGCCATGCTGTCTAGTATGCTTCAGGACATGAGAGTGTCTGATAAATGATGGAAAGAACTCAAAGAGCAACAGAAGGAACTCATGAAAGAAAATAAGAAGTAGGTGTTGAACACAGCCAAAAAAAAAAAAGACGAAGCCCAGCTGGACTTAGAAGGGACTGGCTCTGCTGGTCATGTAAAATCAAGTGAAAGCAAAACAGACATCAATAATACTGCCATAGATGCTGAGGAGAAAGAGAGTAAGATGAAAGATGTGATCTCAGATACAATGAACTGTGGTGCTAAAAACGTGACTAGATGTTGAATGTAAATCAATGGAAACAAAGCCATAGATCAAGAATATGGCCACTATTTCAATTTCTCCAAACAATATGAGTACGAATATGAAGTGCCAATCAACTGAAGTAAAATCAGAGATTGAGAAGATTAGTACTACTTTGGACATACAAGCTGATGGTTTCAAAGATGTGTCTGTTTCCAAGCAAAAGGAGTTTATTGAGGTGACCAAAGACAAGATAATCTATACAGAAATAATTTTGGAGAACACAGTAATGGAGGGTATAAAAGTTGTGAATGAAGTAGAAGATACTACAAAGAAGAAATTTAAACAAGATGCTAACCAATTAGAGAATTTGATGAACCAAACAAGAAAAGTGGAAAGATTTGATGATGGTTCCACCTTTGGATCAAAGGATATTGATGGGAAAACTAAAGATAAGACAGTATGCATGAAAACATTTTTAACAGACATTGCAGCAGAAGAGACAGAACCTCAACTAACTAAAATAAGGTTGGAACCTCATGAGAGTATGTTGGTGAAGACAAACTCCAACTCTATTCAACGAAAATGTAAAGAATTAGGTTTTGGATTGACAGAAATTCATCATAGTCAGAGTGTTATTCTAGTTGATGTGGACAAAGAGGAAGAAAGTACTGTAAAATGTGGGTCTCTAGTGTACTTCAAATCAACCCAGTTCAAAGTGACAATACAATTTTATCATCTTCTAATGGAGGGGCTGAATCGATCATGGAAAATGAGATCAATAGAACAATACCGACTGTTTTGGATGGATCTTCTGAACTCATAATTGATAGTTCTGATTTATATTTCATAATACCTGTAAAGATGTTCTCTGAAAAAGTGATGATGAAGGGTTGATGAAAACATCAAAGTTAAAGGTTGAGGATGATGCTTAATGGCAGCCTGATATAATTCTGATAATCATTTATTTGTGACATGCTCATAACAAAACTGATGAGAAGCTGGACTGATATACAGAAAAGGTAAAAATTTTTTAGGGCATGGACCTACTAGGGAAAAGTTTGTTTTATAAAAGATATAGAAAAACTCTTCAATTCTCAAAGTGAATGTGTTATAATGGATGCCATTACATCACAGAATGTTGGAGAAATTTTTTTAATGCAAAATATGTTTAATAAAAAACGATATGAGAATATATCAAAACAATATTGTAAGACCTTTTGATATTTTAGTAAGAGACCTAGAAAGACACATTTATAACCCAGAGGAACATTGTTTTGAGCCTTATATATCTTCAGATCCTGGAAAATATAATTAAGTAGAAGCCATGATTTAAGAGCTGAAAGCAATGAAAAATGCAAATGGACATGTTCACTTTATGAATCCTTATACCAAAGATTTCAGTTAATGAAAAAATAATAATAAGGAACAAAAAATGAATGATTGATTTCTTTTCCATACTAGAAACTCTAGCTAGACAATGAGGCAGTCTTTTCAATAGGGAGAAAAGTTTCACACTTTATTATTATTAAGGTTGTTTTTCTTATAATAAACTATAATACACTCAAACTAAGGTAATTTTTTATATTTTTTTGTTAATGATCACTTTAAGTTGGGAAGTAAAAAGCAGTTGATGTCTAATCACATCAAACTTTATGCTTACCATCTATATTATCTTCCTAGTTGGGGTCGCAAGTCAGACCTTTCTGTATATATATATATATGCCATTTCACCCAAACACTATATTATAATTATTTAAAAAATGCTATAAAAATATTTAGTAAAAACAAAACAGGAATGTGCATGAGTGCATATATATGAATGCAGCAATGATTTATTAATATTTATTGCTGAAAATTATATATATATATGTCCACAGATGGCGTTCTACCAAAAACGCCGATCAAGCGTATGTTTTGTTTACATAAACGTCAGAGTAGTTAGTATTCACTATCTCTAACTATAATTCCACTTTCAGATCATGATTTCAAGCTATTCGCTATCATCAGTGAAAGACAGGAATAAAGAAACTAGATCTAAATACAAACTCTGAGCGTTTATGAAACAATTTCTATTCAGCTTGCAAGCGTGAATTTTTTAGACACGTAATGTCTTCAAACTCAGCATAGCAAACCAGATAGCTATATGGGTCTGATCTCAGTTCAGCATCACCACATAGTAGAAGCCTCTGCAATCTATATCATTGCAAGAAAGACCTCAAAGGTACATTTATGATAAACAAAAATGCAAGTTAAAAAACTTGCTAACGCTTGTATTTATGTCCACAGATGGCGTTCTACCAAAAATGCCGATCAAGCATATGTTTTGTTTACATAAACGTCAGAGTAGTTAGTATTCACTATCTCTAACTATAATTCCACTTTCAGATCATGATTTCAAGCTATTCGCTATCGTCAGTGAAAGACAGGAATAAAGAAACTAGATCTAAATACAAACTCTGAGCGTTTATGAAACAATTTCTATTCAGCTTGCAAGCGTGAATTTTTTAGACACGTAATGTCTTCAAACTCAGCATAGCAAACCAGATAGCTATATGGGTCTGATCTCAGTTCAGCATCACCACATAGTAGAAGCCTCTGCAATCTATATCATTGCAAGAAAGACCTCAAAGGTACATTTATGATAAACAAAAATGCAAGTTAAAAAACTTGCTAATGCTTGTATTTATGTCCACAGATGGTGTTCTACCAAAAACGCCGATCAAGCGTATGTTTTGTTTACATAAACGTCAGAGTAGTTAGTATTCACTATCTCTAACTATAATTCCACTTTCAGATCATGATTTCAAGCTATTCGCTATCGTCAGTGAAAGACAGGAATAAAGAAACTAGATCTAAATACAAACTCTGAGCGTTTATGAAACAATTTCTATTCAGCTTGCAAGCGTGAATTTTTTAGACACGTAATGTCTTCAAACTCAGCATAGCAAACCAGATAGCTATATGGGTCTGATCTCAGTTCAGCATCACCACATAGTAGAAGCCTCTGCAATCTATATCATTGCAAGAAAGATCTCAAAGGTACATTTATGATAAACAAAAATGCAAGTTAAAAAACTTGCTAACGCTTGTATTTATGTCCACAGATGGCGTTCTACCAAAAACGCCGATCAAGCGTATGTTTTGTTTACATAAACGTCAGAGTAGTTAGTATTCACTATCTCTAACTATAATTCCACTTTCAGATCATGATTTCAAGCTATTTGCTATCGTCAGTGAAAGACAGGAATAAAGAAACTAGATCTAAATACAAACTCTGAGCGTTTATGAAACAATTTCTATTCAGCTTGCAAGCGTGAATTTTTTAGACACGTAATGTCTTCAAACTCAGCATAGCAAACCAGATAGCTATATGGGTCTGATCTCAGTTCAGCATCACCACATAGTAGAAGCCTCTGCAATCTATATCATTGCAAGAAAGACCTCAAAGGTACATTTATGATAAACAAAAATGCAAGTTAAAAAACTTGCTAACGCTTGTATTTATGTCCACAGATGGCGTTCTACCAAAAACGCCGATCAAGCGTATGTTTTGTTTACATAAACGTCAGAGTAGTTAGTATTTAGATCTAGTTTCTTTATTCCTGTCTTTCACTGACGATAGCGAATAGCTTGAAATCATGATCTGAAAGTGGAATTATAGTTAGAGATAGTGAATACTAACTACTCTGACGTTTATGTAAACAAAACATACGCTTGATCAGCGTTTTTGGTAGAACGCCATCTGTGGACATAAATACAAGCTTTAGCAAGTTTTTTAACTTGCATTTTTGTTTATCATAAATGTACCTTTGAGGTCTTTCTTGCAATGATATAGATTGCAGAGGCTTCTACTATGTGGTGATGCTGAACTGAGATCAGACCCATATAGCTATCTGGTTTGCTATGCTGAGTTTGAAGACATTACGTGTCTAAAAAATTCACGCTTGCAAGCTGAATAGAAATTGTTTCATAAACGCTCAGAGTTTGTATTTAGATCTAGTTTCTTTATTCCTGTCTTTCACTGACGATAGCGAATAGCTTGAAATCATGATCTGAAAGTGGAATTATAGTTAGAGATAGTGAATACTAACTACTCTGACGTTTATGTAAACAAAACATACGCTTGATCGGCGTTTTTGGTAGAACGCCATCTGTGGACATAAATACAAGCGTTAGCAAGTTTTTTAACTTGCATTTTTGTTTATCATATATATATATATAAATTAAAATGTTGGAATTTAAAAATAAAAATAAAAATGGGAAAATCATTAATAAGCTGGAATGATCTTTAACTATATTCAGATTATTTTCACTAAGTAAAATTATAAATCTTAATTAAAATCATGAGGAATCCCTTTGTTAGTTCATTTGCAAATCTTTACAAATATCTAAAATGGTATTTTGAGCCTTTTCTGTTTTAAAATTTTGCTAATTAAATATTTTACTAATTAGAATTAAGATTACAGGGATAGCTGTGGGCAAATGAAATCACATTCTTGGGGGGATTAAAAATATGTACAAAAAGAGCCCATATAACAATTAGTTAGTAATTAAATTTTGAGTTAATTTTTAATTAAACTTTGAGTTAGTAAATTTTTACAGATATTCAAGAATATGGTTTTAGAGATCATCAAATTTTAAGAAGTTAATACAAGTTCACTGCTATGAACTTTGAGTAGAGGGAATCCAACCCCTTTCTGCTTTTTTCAGAGACTGTTTGCCACCTTCTGCCATGTTCCATCCATCTGACTATCTGCACAAGATGACTGAAGTACTGACTCTGATTGCTGCCTGCTATGCTGCGCTTTCCTGAGGTAACCTCACTTAATGAAGAGTTGCTTTAAATTTATATATGTAATGAAACTATGACTTCATTAATGTATTAGAGTATAACTTTTATTAATTTTGATCTTGAACTCTCTTTTTGTAATCCTTACTATTTTAGTGTAATTTTTAACTTACCTTTCACACTTGAACTCTTATGTGTAACTTTGTGTAACTCCATTAGATATTTTTAACTTATTCATTTTATATATGTAGACAATTTATGCTCTTCAATTAATATGACAATATCATTCAACCTCAAGAGAGTAACAAGAGTTTATTTTAGTTCTAATCATTTAATAGGAATCACTTGCTAGATTGAGTTTTATATTTAAATCTTTTATTCACATTTTCTTATCTAAAGTATTTTATTGTGGATGCTTACTGTTACTTTATTATTTGAATTTATTCCTAAATTGTCATTTAAAAAATTGTGAACCCTAATATTGATATTGTCCCACTTTACCATTGGCTGCAGGGTTAGTTCTCTTACTAAAAATCAAGCATTGGTGGTCAAGTGGTCAGTGCAGGCACCTTATAAGCAGTTGTGCTTGGTTTGTGGGTTCCCTTTCTGGCTGATGCTTTGACACATGGGAAGAAAACCATAATGGGAATGGAATTTAAAATAATTTTATTAGTTTACCCTGAATAGTTAAGCGTTATTATCCATTATAATTTGATTAATGATTTTTTGTTTAAATATATCATTGTGCAGAGCTCAAACCATTTTCAGGCTCTAAAATATAATATATTAATGTTATCTCTTAGGTATAACACTGCTGTTATACCTTTCCTTTCTCATATGGTACTTACATATATTTTGTATTGCTTTGTCATTGGGGATTTCGAAGTCTGAAGCTCCCATCCTACTTTCTCAAAATTATTTGTAATCAGGGGTCTATGCTACTCCCTGTGGAATGCGAGGTATGAGGTTTTGATTGTGCTGTGGTAGTTCCATACAGCTTGCTCTGGGCATTCAACCCAACCTCTCCATACAGTATTGTTCCACCAGAATGCATGGACATACCCGTCCTCATTCATTCTCAAGTGTGTTAAAATGATGAAGTATTCAAACTACCATAAGAGCTGTATTTGTCTAATGACATGCAAGTATCATTATTGCTTTATTAAATTGATTTATGCCTGCTTGACCTGTTGTTAGTCGCAATGAGGTGTTAGAAATAATGACTCATTCATGAATTATGCCAACATGCTAATTAGTCAGTATGCTATTTTTAAACTGTCTTCTTTTAAAATACTAATCAATTCCCATAGACATAAATCAATACATATTCTCTGTAAAATCTTAATGACTACATATCTTGCTTCTCCGTGTCAGTGTAACACATTCTGTTTTTCTTATAGATTAATTCTAAAGATGATATTTTTACACAATGCCTGTCAAACATATATATGATTTTAAAATTGTAAATAAATAATTAAAGTCTTATATGTATATTCATTTGTGAAAATGATTAATGTTAAATTATCAAGTATCTTTCTGTAATCTGAATCTGTTCCAATCTTATATATTGTTTTATGTATCTACAACATTGTTTGTAAATATTTGTAAATTGGCATATTCAACTCTGCACAAGTTATAACTCATTCAGTAAAAATTATGTCTATTAAATAATTAATGTAAAAGGGATTATATAAAACAATTCCCAAAATTTTGTAAATAGTTAACTTTATACCAAGTATAAAATTTCTTTGTGTAATATATGTGTGTTGTAATATTTTATTAAATTTATATAATATGGAAATCCTGGTTTCTGAATTATTGTTTTCTTTTAATTAATAATTATAGTCAATAAAATAACTGCAGTAAATGTAATTCCTGGGCTACTCTTATCTCAATCATCATCATCAGTCTGATCTTATGCTCTACTGCTGTGTTTCCAGGCCTGGAATTAAAATAATTGTGCTGTATCATTGCAATTGGTCTTCATAGGGCCAGAGACTTGAAGAATAGACAAATAGGTTAGAATTCAGGATTAGGCCAGACCTGTGTATCTCGATCATGATCAGATTCAAGATACTTTTGCTTGGATTTTGAGTTTTTTTGTGTGTCCATACATTTTTGACCAGTACAGTATATACTAAAAGTGTTTTTGTAATAATAATTTTACATTTTGTGAAAAAGTTTTTATTATTTAAAACAATTTTTTAAATTGTTAAAAAAGAGAGATGGTCAATTTTAAAGGATCAAGATGAATCTCATGTTAAGAAAAAGTTGAAGTCAATTCTAAAGATCAAGAGACCCTCAGTGTTAAAAAAAAAGAGGGAGAGAGGGGAAGAACTCATTAGTAAAGAATTAAGGTTAAAAAGCAACTAATTATTGTAGACCATCAAAGAATAAATTTTCAATAATCAAAAAATTGTATCACAGTTGTACAGATAAATACATTTTTAGATAACCAGATGGACACACAGCTGTAGATATTACAATAAATAAGAGTGCTGTGATGTCATAAAGATGAGCACATATATAGTCAGGAAAAAGAGATACCTTTTTAGTGAATGAGTATTAAGCATCGTTGCTTCTGAAAACCAATGTGTCATTATATATATATAACCGAGGAGAATCTACAAAAAATGCAGTGCTAAAATTGACATACTTTTGTTCTATGGCCCTTTGGGCTATCCAAGAAAGCTAGCACATATAAAAATGTAAATAGGGAATGAAACCAAGAAACATCTTATGGCTGATCTCCAAAAATGAAAGAAAATTCCACCCTTGCTATTGCTTCATTTTGCCTGTTGATGGATTCCAATAAAATACAGAGCATAAAACACAAGAAGAGAAGGAAGAGAAAAAATATCTATTTATCTATTGGTATGCCCACAAACAGAGCAGAAAAAGAAAAAGAAATGAAGAACCCATTATAATACTAAAGAAAGTATTCCTAAACAAGTACAGACTGTACACTGATCATTGTTGTTCAAGCCCCATGTCATCACCATCACTGAAAAAAATAAAATTATAAGTCAGAGCTTAAAAAAAAATTTTCCATATAAATTTTAGTAATCTATATCTCCAAATGTTAAATAATAGTGTGTGGCTGAATTCAAATTTTTAGTCTTTGATAAACATTACATTCAGTAATACTTATTAAACTAACTGAAGTGGTTTCTACATTAGAAAAAAGATGAAATGCCTGGTAATATACATTTTTTTAAAAATAACTCTGAATAATTTTTTTGGTTATTATTAATGTCCATTTCTCTCTCTCTCTCTCCAAAAGCATTAAAATTAACGTAATGTATTAAACAGGGGGAGGGGATTCAATAATGATGAATATTGATTATATATCAATTTTATATTATTTGTTGTTATATTATGTATTCATAAAATGTTTTCTTTTTGTTTATTAATTTTGGTATTATTTTTAAGAAAAGGTTTTTATTTATATATAATTTAAAACTCGAATGCAATATATATTAACAGTGGGAAATAACACACACACACACACACACATATATATATATATATATATATATATATATATATTGTAACCAATAAGAAAAAGAAGAGGGGGGGGGAAAGAGAAGAGAGGGGTGAGGGAAGGTGGAAAGAAAAGTTTAGAAATGAAATAAGACAGAAAAGGAAAAGAAGAGAGAATGAAAATAAGATCTAGAAATGGAATTATAGAGAGAGAGAAGAGGGAAAAGGAAAGAAGTGAAAGATAAAATGAAATGATTTTGAAATAGATAATGAAATGGATGAGATGACAAATAGTGGATATAGATGAAAGAAGAAGAAATGAAATACATGATTTAAAATGGATGAGTTGATAGCAGATATATAGAAGAGAATACGAGAAATGATATAAAAGAAATGAAATGGGATGAAATGAGAGACTCTTAATGACTCGGCTCAGTGGGGTTACAATAAATTTAAAGAAAAGAAATGATGATTCAAAGATATATAATTAGATAGAGATCAAATTCAATACTAATGCAACTATAACTACTATGGCACATTAATAATCTTTTATTAAACCACACAAAAGATTATTTAAAATCATTAATTAAGAGTTATTAATATAGTCCTACCACAGATCACACACACTCTGAATAAGAATAAATAGATACCTTGATTATGAAAATTATCTGAATAAATTATATTTAATAAGGCAACAAGAGCAAAAAACCTCAGGGATTCTAAAACTAAACTCTTATGCAAAATTAAAGTTTAAGTTGCCTATAAAATAATTGATGAAATGAATAAAACATGAGTGATATCTTGGCTTTTCAAAAAAAAAAAAAACTATCTTATATTCAATCTTAGAATAATAAACGAAACAAATATTAATTTACAAATTTAATGAATCAATTTAACCCTAAACTAATAATGACATATTATCCAAGACATTACTCGAGTAAAGAAAAGAGCAAGGGTACTTTTTATGCCTTTCCCTACTCACAGACAACCTACTCAAGATTTCAAATGCAGATGGATTAAAATTCTTTAAACATATAAGATTTAACATGATGTGCAATGAATATAAGATAATGTGCAGCTTTTAAAATAATAGTAACTAAAATATTCTTCTGAAGTACTAATATTATTAATCTGATATTGCATAATCTTAAGTCTGAAAAGATATACTGATAATTTAAAATGAACTTTTAACTATACATTTAATTAAGTATCTGCTATAATGCAATTATGTGTTTTTGTGATTCAATATGAGAATTACTGACTTTAACATAGCTTTCTAATTTTCAAGCCAATATCAAATATATTTAATTAACTTAGGATATACTTGTGAACTTCTGAATTGAAGATTCAATCAACTTTAGAAATGTAAGATTTTGTGAATTTGGAATCCAAGACAATAATATATTTTTATGTAAAAATAAAACAAACAAAACAAATCTTTTTGAAATAATAATAATTTGGTTTATTAAGAACAATAAGAAATGCTTACAAATTTAATGGAATACAAACATTGCAAATATCGCATTAGGACCAAATATAAGTATTTTAACTTTTAACATTTTCCTTTAGTTTACATTAGTATACATAATAGCAGGCAAAGGCTATTCAATTTTAATCTCTTAAAACAATTAGAGATTTTTAAATCTTCAACTTTAATGATAATTTCTGTATTTAATAAGCACACTTCTAATTTTTTTTAATTAAAATAATTCATAACATTATGGTGTCTTCCATTAATCAGTATAACACACAACACTAGGTTTGTATTTAAAATCCTAACTCAATTTTATAATCCTAAACTTAACAAATGCTAAGCTGGAAAAGCATATATTTTCAAAACTGCAACTAATTATACTGACATAACTAATATTAAACTTAATGATATATTTTTAAATTAGACTAAGCTAATCTTAAAATAAAACTAAGTTAAGTGTATGGGGCATTCATTCATCAGAGATCAGTTATACTCTTTTAAATAAATTTAGTACACATAAAATTATTCCCTCAATGTTTTAAAGTTAATAATGTAACAGACTTACAAATCCAGCGGCGAATCTCGGGATAAAATATTAAATTAGTATGTGTGAATTGCCACTTATACCATATGCATATTTAACATACTTTAAAATAAATATAACGTATTGTTGGTTAGCTTGTGCATGATAAAACTATCATAGCAACACAATTCAAATATTGATACTCCTATGAGCCATAAATTAGCTGCCACTACCTGAAAAAATAAATTTTCTCAAACAAGCATATTTTGTCATCACAAATCTAAAACAAATGCAACATCACCTACTGTGGTGGGACTAGCATTAAGTCATCATGAATAATAAACAAAAATATAAGAACATATAAGCTCCTCAGAGCTGGAAAAGAATGTGATGACTTTCAAAAATACCTAACTTCGAGGCAAAAACAAAGATATCTGGAATTCTTCTACAGTACATCTGGGAATAGGAAAATGCACCAAAAAAGCACAATCCTCTTTCATGGGATTTTTAATGCTTATAAAAGTGATTATCATCACTAAAAAATACACTAAAATAACTCTTTTGGAGACAAGCACTATCAAATCATGGAAATACAATACAATAAGGATGGAGGATTTTATCTACTCCATAAAGCATATTCAAAATTATTAATTAAGCCTAACTCTATGAGGCTAACAATTACAAACTAATAGCAATATATATACTTCACCTGAATCAACTGAGTTATTCCTAAAAAGTTTAAAATACAAAAACGTATATTTAATGCAAGAACCAACAAAGCAAACTATCAAGTGACTATTATGATAAATACTTTAAAATTAAATGCATATAAAATTTTAGGTAAGGCACAATGCTCACATAATAACATATTACATACTAAAATATATTGTGAATAGTGGACTTTAAAGACTGCAAATTAAATGTGAAAATATTAATTCTCAATGCATATAAAATATTTGCAATTATTAATCATGTAATATTCATAAAACAAATGAATGGATACTCTCTGATAAACTTCTTTGGTAGATTTAATTTGAAACAGTGAAATACCCCTATAATAAACTAAGACTGTGATATTTAATTCTCTGTAAATAAAATTATTAAATAAATTAACTTATGAAGTGCGTAATAAATATAATAATAAAATGTACTTAAAAATGGCAAAATATTTGCTCATTCTAATAAACCCATAAGTTTTAAAATTATAATTCTAATTTACCTGATATATTTATGCAAAAAGTGTTACACAAAATATATAACATAAATATATTTATGATTTCATTTTTTTAAACCAATAAAATAAACCAATAAAAAAATGATAATATAGTAATTTAAGTTCATCTTTCAGCTCTGTAATGGTTTTCCATTTAAAATACATAGATAAATTCTTCAAGCTAATTTATTTATCCAAGTTTGAAGTTTTAATTAAAACACTTGTAAAAAAAATAAACATGGCAATGATTTTTAAATGAAAGTGTTCAATAGTGAAACAGTAAGATTCGTATTCGAATCTTAAGTTTCACCTTTTTCTGTCGTCTCTCACTGTCCGGTCTATCCCGCCCAAATTTAAACTTTTTGATATTGAATTGTGTGTGTAACAATATTAAAAATGTATAAATATGTGTAGAATTCAGCTTAAACATGCACACATTTCGATCTCAAATTAAACGCAATAAATAGGGATAAAATAATATAATTTGGATTTCTTTTAGTGATATAATTTTGTATAATTTTAATCATTTATTTTGGATTATAAAGTTTGTATTTATTGCTTTGTTTAAATTTCGTTTAATAATAATTCTAAAAATATCTGATGTAATATTTAATTAAAAGTTAAAATAATCTTATGTTCCCTTTTTGTTTTTGAAATTTAAAAGCATCGGTCAGTGATAGATAATAGATTAATTAAAGAAAAATTCCCCAAAGATGTAATTAGTAAATGTAAAATGTAAACAATAGAACGGCAGCTTTCTTTAATTAAAAAAACCCAACTAAATGCATTGATTATCCTCAGGGCAGGTTAAGTAAAACCTAAAAATATCTTAACAAAAATGTGAACGATCAAGATAAGAAAAGAGGCCATCTTAGACTTGCTGGAGACATTTCACTTAAACTTAAGCTTTGCTCTCGATCACTGAGAGTCTCCGAAAATAAAATAATTTGTTCCTGCCAAGATATGACCAAGTAAAGCACCTAGATTATTCTCCATCGGGAGATGGCCTATCGAATGCGAACTTTCCATTGCCTGTCATAAATTCACCATAAAGATCTGCTGCCTGAAATGAATGAGAAAGCTGCTGCTGCCATGAAATTAAATGAATATCTTAATACAAGAAAGAATTGCCACTCGTGAACTTTTTGCTGCTGTGAAAGTAAAATGAAAGGTCTAAATACAAGAAAGAATTGCCATTCATGAACTATTTGCTACTTAACCAATGGACTCGGAAAACTTCTTATAAAACAGGTACCTGTCTGTGTTCAAACTCTAGAGTACTCTAATAATATACTATAGCTTTTCTTCATACTACTTATCTGAATTATAAAATGTAAAACTACCATATGTATAACTAAAACTGAATAATTAACTTAATATGTAAATTTCTCTAATAATGTAGCTTACCTCACTCTGTCTTTCTTGGGTGCATATTTCTCAAATCTACATTCTATCTATAGTTATTATTTACTTATTGCATGCTCATAATCGTCTCAAATTTCAAAGTTTAAATCTATGATCGTATGAAATAGTGAATGTGTGTCATATTTTCATTAATATGTACTTTCCTAAATAACTAAACTTTCATATAAATTGACACACATTCAATGCATCATTTATTGTAAGGCAGGGGTCTACTACTTCGCAAATGGCTGGCATATTAGTTGTAATAACTCCCAGCTTATATATATTTTGTATTTATTAAATTTAATGAATAATTGTAGAAAATCCCATTTCTTTGAGAGTCGCCAGAGTTCTTGAGTAAATGTTGGTAATGTAGGGCCAAGTCAGAAATCTATTTAAATCTCATCATAACTGTTTATACAGTATACATGTGTTACGTTTTAGAGACACGATGACCCATTCCGCCATGAAATTTCCGGATTCTTCAGGGTTGAAATTAACCCCAGTCGTCCTACACAAGTGGGCATAATGGGTGCTCCCGTAGGACTTGACAATGTCATGCAGCCAGCTGGAAAAACTGCGACACGGACCGCTTGTCCCTGGTTATGCTTATGTGACACCTTACTTCGTCGGGCCGATGGCAGAGACCAGCCTGACATCCTTATAAACTCATTCACAGCATTGCAGTTTCCATATACTGCCATTCCATATCACCTTTCTAAAGCGTACCACATGTTCCTTTACTTCGTTTTATTATTCTATATATCACTCCGCCTCTGCATTATCTTCATAATTCACTCTCAAATAAATGTTTGCCCTTAGTTATAAATAAATATTTTAATTAAATAAATATATGTCCGCCGCCAATCTTAAATCTTACTTTAGACTCTTGCATTGCAAAGGTATAAATTCCCCAAGGCATGCATTAGAAATACTTACTCAAGAATTTTAGGTAGCTAGATTACGCCTTCAAATAAGTGAATTCCTTTTGTAAACATTTCAGTATCGGAAATACCGCTACTGAGTCCCCAAGATAAAATAATGTGTAAATAAATAAATGTATTCTTTAAAATATAATCATGTTGCAAATCCCGCTACTGAAGCTGTTAGTCCATAAAATATTATTACTGATTGTTTTATTAAAATGTATTAATAAATAATTTTAAACTATACATCTGCAATTACGTTTCATTTATTCGATACCCATTCTATCTAATATTTCCTCGATTATGTAAATATGAATGTTTAATTAATATTAGTTTGATTATTGGCTAACTCGAGAATAAAATCATGAGTCTTTTGCATATCCCTGACCACCGTGCCTAAGGAAATATCTACTAATGTCACATCAGATGCGTTGTTCCATGGATTGTATTGTGGAACCGATAAACTATGTTTGAACTCAGTACCATGGGTGGCTTCGCTACTCGATGATGCTGCTGTTCTGTATGGTGGTCGAATTCTGCACTATGTTTACGAGTCACACGGTTTCTGACCGTTACAATAGTTCCTTAAGAATACTTTCATTTTTTTTAAAAAAAACAATTTAAAACACTTAAATAATAAGACTAAGCCGGCATAAAAAAATTATTTCTTCAGCTGAGCACATTTCTTTATTTATAAGATCCCGGGTTCAAAATGTATATTATAATAATGATAAAAATATATATCTCTTTATTTGAATTTCTTTATGCTCTTTTAAGAAAAATGCATCTTTTAAAATACAGTTGTTGTTTTTTTCTTTAAAATATGTTTTTCATAATAATGTTCCAAAACGTGTTTTATTTTAAAACCAATTTCCTTTTATTACTTTCCAACATAAGAGTAGATTTTTTTTATCATTCAAGACATTTCACAGTTTGTATGCTACAATTAGGGTCATAAAGTTACTTCTAAATACTGGAAAATATATCCATTTACTATGTACATAACAAATATAAGTTTATTACTGATCATTGCAGATTACTTTGAAGTTTTATTTCCGAATAATTTTCTTTTATTACTGGGTCAAATAAGAGTTACCATTTTAAAATATATATTTTATCTGTTTGCATTTAGCTAAACAAATCATTTCCACTTACATCAAAGTATAAGTAATAACTTTTTTAAAAAAATTATTCATTCTTTATTAGTTCACTTTAATAAAGGTAGCTTCATTACGTTTCTTTTTTTAAATTTAAAATGCTTTTTTTCATGTTTACTTTTAATTTAACAGGATAAGAACTTAATATTTGACTGTTAAAATAGTTTAATGCAACCGAATGTTTATTTATGTAAATTATTAATAATTTGTTCTTTAATTCTACTTCCAAATAAAGAAAAACAAATAAATTAAATGTATACAAGATGGGAGATGCTAGATTTATTCCAAACATTTTTAACTATAATTTTTATGCTTCGATTGAAATTTAAATTTTCAGAAAATGGATTACCTTTTTTTTTATTCAGCACTTCATTTTTACAAGACGATTTTATATAGTTGATTTAAAACATCATACTTTTACTTTTAAAATAATAAAGTTTTATAAAATTACAACTTTTTATTATAGAAATTCTAGGATTCAAGCACTTGTAAAATTAAAAATCGGATAAGCCCCCACATGACACCTGGATCCATGTTTCATATAATAATCTTTAATACCTTCCCCTTTTGATCAATTCATTTGACAAACAATAAAAATTATTTTTATTAAATCTTAATATTCTTGACAATTCAACTATGGAATACATTTACTAATGTAATTGGTCTAATTATACTAAACCACACGTGACTTACAGCTGCAAAGTCAAAAATCCATTGTTAACAAATATTATGTAATATATTTTTTTAATGATAATATTTTTATAAACACAATAGCAATAACTATAAAATTCAGAGCTATACCTCTTTATTACTTTTAAATATTTAACTTTAATAACATTATCCATACACTTGTTTTATTATTTTTTTTAACAAAAATATTGGAATTAAAATTTTTTTTTCTTATATTCACATGTCTTTTGCAGGCACACATATTCTCATATAGTGCTATGAATGCACATTAATTGCTTAAAAGTATTTTTAAAACTACAACAATAAAATGTTAATCAATATTTAATCCAAAATAATTTTTATAAGTGAAACGCTAATCTATCTTACATCTAATAAATATTATTGCACTGTTTAAATAAAACTTACAGATTATTTTAAGCTTATTATTATTTATTCCAATCTATTTGTAATATCTAATTATTATAATTTAACCATTAAAATGAATCATACATAGTTATTTTAAAATACATTTAATATTATTTATCAATTCCCAACTATTTTTGATATTTCTTTTAATTCAAATTATTATCTAGCATCCCTTATCAAACTCATATAATAATGAAATATTTAGATTATCCTATTTTAATCATTAACTAAGTTAATTTCCATTTTTGTCATTATTATTTTTTTTTAAAATCCGAAATTTTAAACAAAAGGTTAAGCTAAGATAACACTTGGCACTTATTGGAACTAAATGAAACTTCAGTTAGGTACAATATATATATATATATATATATATATATATATATATATATATATATTGAACCACCTACCTTCTTAATCTATAATAATTAACAATGACAAATAGAAGAAAAAAACTAATACTCTACCTTCCTTACTATTCAATCTTTAAAGGTGCTTAGTCCTCAGGTAAAGTGCAAAATATCATTGGCAGCAAACTACCAGTAACATAAACACTCGGCTACTGGATAAATACCAACCAAATAAACACTTTATTTATTTTTAAGGTAAAACCTATAGGCACCAATTAATTGCTTGTGTAATCAACATGTTTATCTTATCAACACTAAATCCAGTACCTGAGCCTCCAACTGTCTCAATGGATTGTAACTACCTTTTAAGAAAAATAAAACTCCATCCTCTCTAATAATCCTATCTCAATAATAATGATAATTTACTGAACGAGAAAACATTAATGTTTTTAACAACAAATTCTTACTTTTAAAAAAAATATAGTTTCTTTATTCTTTTAATTTTAACTTAATTGTTTCTTGTTAATAATTAAATCTCTCCATTCCCATCTTACTAAAATATTGCTCAACATAAATGTGTGTATTCAAAATATAAACGTAAATATTTAAATGACATTTTAAATATTTTTTTTTCTTAATAAAAAAAAACCCAATCATTTTGCTTTATAAGTTAAACACACATACTCTTTTCATTTTAAATAAATATTTTAATATATTATATTATTTTTTTTATTTTAAATAAATAATTAAATACATTATATTACTCTTTTTATTTTAAGCAAATATTTTAATAAATTGTATTAAATAGAATATACTTGACATATTAGATTAAAATACACCCATACATATGCACAATGTCTTTAAATATAATTAAATACAGAAGCCGATGTCGTTTATATTTCCTAAGTATTATTTTGTAAAATTTAAGGTTTTATTTATCACAGTTTATCTTTTTACTTTGAAAAGAAATCAGGAATGAGAGAATACTAAAATCAAAAGTTACCTAGGATTTGGAAAGTTCAAAATGATGTATGCAGCAGAATGTAATTTCTATAAAAATTATTTATTACCAATTAGCGCTAATTTCAAGCAAACTTTTCTTGACTCCATAATATTGTACAATTTTCATGAATTTTTCAGCATCGATACTCCGGTATTTTCTTGCTTTACTTGACCATGATTTGCCCTCCAAACCACCTGCTGATGTTTCTGCAGTGAGGTGTCAGCCAATCATGCAATACGGTAATTTAATACTGCATCATTTCGGTAGACATAACAATTTATATAATTGTTATATCTGTAACTCCAATAAATATTTTTTTAAATGTTTTTAAAATATTCAAATTAAATGGAATGTTGAAAGTTTTTAAAATGTCTTAACAATGAAAATTTTTTGTTATCTCTAGTGTCTGTTGTGTCGTGAAACAACTATCCTTTACTTCACTCTGATTGGGCTTTATTTTTTCTTCAAAACTTTTTCACATACACACACATTTAATTGTTTATTATAAAACAAAATGAAATTCTCTTTATTATTATTTTTGTTCTTTTATTACAAACAAATCAAAATAATATTAAATCATTTTATTTATAAAATCGATTTTTTTTTCTTCTTTAAAATAAAAAAAATCTTACCCTCTTTTAAAGCATTTGTTATTTATTTTCTTTAATACCCCCCCCCCCCTACTCTTTAGTTTTTTAATTTTTCTTTCAACTTTTAACTTTTATTCCCACTTTATCTTTTTAAAAAGACAAAATTTATGAGATATTACTATTTTTAAATACCACTACAATTCAAGAACAATGTACTTCAGTACAATATATATATATAAACATTACAAGCCTAAAGCTAAACTAGTCAATATATAATCAAAACTACCCCAAATCCAAAATTAAACAAGACCAGCATAAAAATAATATTAAAACACAACCTAAGGTTTCACTGCTACAAGCAGACTTCTCAAGTGTAAAGAACTACAAAAACTACACAATATATATAATATTAAAAACTACCCACAAATCCATTCACTTCCCATCCACCTTTAATATTAAAAGAACTTTTAAATAAGTTAATTGCTTCAGAATAATAAATTTTCAATAATAAAGACTCTTTGATTCCTCTTGATTTCATTTTTCTCAAAGAACACAACCTTAGCTTCATCAAAATCAATAGTGTGGCCTGTATCTTTTTCATGGACATACAAGGCAGAACTAAGATATCTATTTTTAACTCTACTTTTATGAACCTTTAATCTTTCATTTAAACTCAAACTACTCTGACCTATGTAAACCTTCTTACAAAATAAACAAGGAATAAAATATACTACACCAGGAATAGTCTTTCTATCAAAAACTTCTTTTGTATTATTTAATACGTTATTCAATGTAACACCCCTTTTCCAAGCAAATTTCTTATTTCCAAACAATTTACTATTTCTACACACAATTTTATAAGAAGACAATTTAAATGAAAAAAAATAAAATCATGTTTTTCTTTAACTTTTACATCCTTACAAATATTACTATTAAATAAAATACTTTTAACAAATTTATCAGAGTATCCAACACTCAAGTAATCTTTATAAAATTGATATCTCTGAAACAAAGCTACCCCACTAGAATTATTTAATTTAATATTCCTATGAGAATAATTCCTTAAAACAGCTACTTTATGAGATACAGACTGATAGCTATCAGGTTTAATTATAGATCTTAATTCTTTACTTTTAACTAAATGGCTGCACAATAAACAATTAGTTTCTACATTTCTAATCACCAAAAGATCTAAAAATTTTAACTTACCAAAATCTAACCCCCCTTCTTCTAACACAAATTTTATAGAAGGATCAAAACAATTAAACTCATTTACAAATTCTTTCAATTTATCATTCTCAACTACAAATAAACAATCATCAACATATCTGACAAATAATTTTATATATAAACAATTTTTTTTAATAATAATTTCCTCTTCCATAAAACTAATATAAACTGAACATACTAAAGGAGAAATAATATAACCTATTATCCACCCTTCCTTAATCTTATAAAAATTATCTTTATAAGTAAAATACATAGAATCTTTCAATAACAAAAGCAAATCTTTAATTACCTTAATTTTATTTTTTGATAGTGAACTTTTTTTAATCAATACAGACAAAAGAACATCAATACTGCTTAACATATTAACAGACTGATACATATTTTTAATATCTAAACTTCCAAATACCCAATTACTTTCCATTTTAAAATTATTAATCTTATCAAAAGCCTCAAAAGAAGAAAAAACTGTGTACTGACCAAAATCAACAAATTGTTTTAAAAAATTATTCAAGAATTTAGAAAGACCCTCTACAACACTACCTGTAAAATCAAAAATAAATCTTAAGGAAAACCATCTTTATGAGTTTTAATATTCACAAACATCTTAGCTGATGTAAAATCATTAGGATAGCATTTTAAATAATCTACTCTATTAAAAAATTTTAAATTAACCATTTTCTTCATAATATGTATCAATTATCTTTTAATCAAATTACCTGGATTTTTATCTAACAACATATATTTATCATTATTTAATTTTCTATCCATTTTCTCTTTGAAATTATCTCCTTTTATAATAACAAACCTACCAGCTTTGTCTTGAAGAGAAATAATTACATCATTAGCAATTAACCTATTCTTAAGGTGTTTAATCTCAGCAGGATTAATAACAAATTTTTCTTTCCTTTTTAAACTTTTATTCAAAATCGATTGAATACCAACTTTCTGCTCATCACTCAAATTACTAGATTCAATAGACGAAATTGTATCAAAAACAATATTTTTTGAATGAAATGGAACAAAATTAGGGCCTTTACCAAGAATATCTAATGCTCAATCATTTAACTTCAAATCAGAAAAACTCTATCCTCAGAAACATTTTTCTCATACCCTTTATCACTACAATAAATTTTATTAACTTTTCCAAACAACCACTTTAAATTTCTTTCATATTTTTTACAATAGAAATTTGACCTATTCTGTCTAAATTGTCTCATAAAAAAATTCAAAATTGAATAATTAAAATCTTGCCTCCTTTCTAAATAATATCTATTCCTTTTATATAGATAAATAAATTTGTAAAACCTTACAAAATTATCTTTTAAAAAACTATTCAATATATATGTTTGTAATTTAAAAACTAAATTCCTATTTTGAAGCAACTTTTTATTTCTACTAAAATTAATAACACAGCACCTAGGAAAAACACTAAATTCCCTATATTTTTTAAGAAAATAAATCTGCCATCGTAAAGACTCTATCCTATCACTCAATCTAGACAAATTTTTAATCCTTCTAATATCACTAAATGAAAAATTATTAAAAACTAAACTTCACAAACACATACTAAAAAACCCAATTACCAATACCCTTATAAATTAAAACCCAATAAACGCACACACACACACTTCTATATATATAACTAAATAAACACAAATATACTCTTTCAACCCAAACTCAACAAACATAATATACATAAATGACATTCAAATATATCAATAATTAAAAAACAAAAAATATATCAACAATAAAATGTCAATAAATAATATTAATAATAAAATATATCAAAAAAAATATCTTTACACTACATCAGCAAAACTACTCATAAATGCAAAAAAACTCATTAAAATGTAAACATTACAAGCCTAAAGCTAAACTAGTCAATATATAATCAAAACTACCCCAAATCCAAAATTAAACAAGGTGCTACATTGAATAATTTATTAAATAATACAAAAGAAGTTTTTGATAGAAAGACTATTCCTGGTGTAGTATATTTTATTCCCTGTTTATTTTGTAAGAAGGTTTACATAGGTCAGAGTAGTTTGAGTTTAAATGAAAGATTAAAAGTACATAAAAGTAAAGTTAAAAATAGATATCTTAGTTCTGCTTTGTATGTCCAGGAAAAAAATACAGGCCACATTATTGGTTTTGATGAAGCTAAGGTTGTCTTCTTTGAGAGAAATGAAATCAAAAGAAGAATCAAAGAGTCTTTATTATTGAAAATTTATTATTCTGAAGCAATTAACTTATTTAAGAGTTCTTATAATATTAAGGGAAATGAATGGATTTGTGGGTAGTTTTTAATATTATATATATTGTGTAGTTTTTGTAGTTCTTTACACTTGAGAAGTATGCTTGTAGCAGTGAAACCTTAGGTTGTGTTTTAATATTATTTTTGTGCTGGTCTTGTTTAATTTTGGATTTGGGGTAGTTTTGATTAAGTATTGACTAGTTTAGCTTTAGGCTTGTAATGTTTACATTTTAATGAGTTTTTTGCGTTTATGAGTAGTTTTGCAGATGTAGTGTAAAGATTTTTTTTTGATATATTTTATTATTGATATTATTTATTGACATTTTATTGTTGATATATTTTTTGTTTTTTAATTATTGATATATTTGAATGTCATTTATGTATATTATGTTTGTTGTTTGAGTTTGGGTTGAAAGAGTATATTTGTGTTTATTTAGTTATACATATAGAAGTGTGTGTGTGTGTTTATTGGGTTTTAATTTATAAGGGTATTGGTAATTAGGTTTTTTAGTATGGGTTTGTGGAGATTAGTTTTTAATAATTTTCCATTTAGTGATATTAGAAGGATTAAAAATTTGTCTAGATTGAAAGATAGGATAGAGTCTTTATAATGGCAGTTTTATTTTCTTAAAAAATGTAGGGAATTTAATGTTTTTTCTAGGTGCTGTGTTATTAATTTTAGTAGAAATAAAAAGTTGCTTCAAAATAGGAATTTAGTTTTTAAGTTAGAAACATATATGTTGAATAGTTTTTTTGAAAGATAATTTTGCAAGGTTTTACAAATTTATTTATCTATATAAAAAGAATAGAAATTATTTACAAAGGAGGCAAGATTTTAATTATTCAATTTTGAATTTCTTATGAGACAATTTAGACAGAATAGTCAAATTTCTATTGTAAAAAATATGAAAGAAAATTAAAGTGGTTGTTTGGTAAAGTTAATAAAATTTATTGTAGAGATAAAGGGTATGAGAATAATGTTTCTAAGGATAGAGTTGTTAATCTTTCTGATTTGAAGTTAAATGATCAAGAATTATATATTCTTGGTAAAGGCCCTAATTTTGTTCCATTTCATTCAAAAAATATAGTTTTGATACAATTTCGTCTATTGAATCTAGTAATTTGAGTGATGAGCAGAAAGTATTCAATCGATTTTGAATAAAAGTTTAAAAAGGAAAGAAAAATTTGTTATTAATCCTGCTGAGATTAAACATCTTAAGAATAGGTTAATTGCTAATGATGTAATCATTTCTCATGAAGACAAAGCTGGTAGGTTTGTTATTATGAAAGGAGATGATTTCAAAGAGAAAATGGATAGAGAATTAAATAATGGTAAATTTATGTTGTTAGATAAAGATCCAGGTAATTTGATTAAAAGAAAATTGATAGATATTATGAAGAAAATGGTTAATTTAAAATTTTTTAATAGAGTAGATTATTTAAAATACTATCCTAATGATTTTACATCAGCTAAGATGTTTGTGAATATTAAAACTCATAAAGATGGTTTTCCTTTAAGATTTATTTTTGATTTTACAGGTAGTGTTGTAGAGGGTATTTCTAGATTCTTGAATAATTTTTTAAAACAATTTGTTGATTTTAATTAGTACAGTTTCTTCTTTTTTTGAGGCTTTTGATAAGATTAATAATTTTAAAATGGAAAGTAATTGGGTATTTGGAAGTTTAGATATTGAAAATATGTATCAGTCTGTTAATAGGTTAAGCAGTATTGATGTTCTTTTGTCTGTATTGATTAAGAAAAGTTCTTTATCAAAAAATAAAATTAAGGTAATTAAAGATTTTCTTTTGTTATTGGAAGATTCTATGTATTTTACTTATAAAGGTAATTTTTATAAGAGTAAGGAACGGTGGATAATAGGTTACATTATTTCTCCATTAGTATGTTCAGTTTATATTAGTTTTATGGAAGAGGAAATTATTATTAAAAAGAATTGTTTATATATAAAATTATTTGTCAGATATGTTGATGATTGTTTATTTGTAGATGAGAATGATAAATTGAAGGAATTTGTAAATGAGTTTAATTGCTTTGATCCTTCTATAAAATTTGTGTTAGAAGGAGAGGGGTTAGATTTTGGTAAGTTAAAATTTTTAGATCTTTTGGTGATTAGAAATGTAGAAACTAATTGTTTATTGTGCAGCCATTTAGTTAAAAGTAAAGAATTAAGATCTATAATTAAACCCAATAGCTATCAGTCTGTATCTTATAAAGTAGCTGCTTTAAGGAATTATTCTCATAGGAATATTAAATTAAATAATTCTAGTTGGGTAGCTTTGTTTCAGAGATATCAATTTTATAAAGATTACTTGAGTGTTGGATACTCTGATAAATTTGTTAATAGTATTTTATTTAATAATAATATTTGTAAGGATGTAAAGGTTAAAGAAAAATATGATTTTATTTCTTTGCCATTTAAATTGTCTTCTTATAAAATTGTGTGTAGAAATAGTAAATTGTTTGGAAATAAGAAAATTGCTTGGAAAAGGGGTGTTACATTGAATAATTTATTAAATAATACAAAAGAAGTTTTTGATAGAAAGGCTATTCCTGGTGTCGTATATTTTATTCCTTGTTTATTTTGTAAGAAGGTTTACATAGGTCAGAGTAGTTTGAGTTTAAATGAAAGATTAAAGGTTTTTAAAAGTAGAGTTGAAATAGATATCTTAGTTCTGCTTTGTATGTCCATGAAAAAGATACAGGCCACACTATTGATTTTAATGAAGCTAAGGTTGTCTTCTTTGAGAGAAATGAAATCAAAAGAAGAATCAAAGAGTCTTTATTATTGAAATTTTTTTATTCTGAAGCAATTAACTTATTTAAGAGTTCTTTTAATATTAAGGGTGGATGGGAAGTGAATAGATTTGTGGGTAGTTTTTAATATTATATATATTGTGTAGTTTTTGTAATTCTTTACACTTGAGAAGTCTGCTTGTAGCAGTGAAACCTTAGCTTGTGTTTTAATATTATTTTTATGCTGGTCTTCTTTAATTTTGGATTTGGGGTAGTTTTGATTTTATATATATATATATATATATATATATATATATATATATCAAATCAAAACTACCCCAAATCTAAAATTAAACCAGACCAGAATAAAAATAATATTAAAACACAACCTAAGGTTTCACTGCTACAAGCAGACTTCTCAAGTGTAAAGAAATAATAAAAAAAACACAACTTATATATACTATTAAAAACTACCCACAAATCCATTCACTTCCCATCCACCCTTAATATTAAAAGAACTCTTAAATAAGTTAATTGCTTCAGAATCATAAATTTTCAATAATAAAGACTCTTTAATTCTTCTTTTGATTTCATTTCTCTCAAAGAAGACAACCTTAGCTTCATCAAAATCAATAGTGTGGCCTGTATCTTTTTCATGGACATACAAAGCAGAACTAAGATATCTATTTTTAACTCTACTGTTGTGTTTTAATATTATTTTTATTCTGGTCTGGTTTAATTTTAGATTTGGGGTAGTTTTGATTTTATATTGACTAGTTTAGCTTTATGCTTGTAATGTATATATATATATATACATATATATATATATATATATATATATATATATATATATATATATATATATATATATATATATTAACCTTCTCAACGACCGCTGTAATATAAATGAATCATATTACATGTTTTTGGCACCATAATTACTACTTTACCGTAGCTACAGCCAATCATCATGCCATCCACATTGGTCAGCATAATCACAACTGTAACCTAGCTTCCTGATCTAGCTGGTCACCAATGAATCATACTGCACAATTTAGTGCTTAAATTCACTTATGGAATTTAACGTACTCACACAATCAAGAATATAAGCATGAAGAAACAAAAATGCAAAACTAACAAAAAATGATTCCTGGATTGAATAAAACTAGCATGAAACTGTCAATCTAAAGAAGATCACAAGGCAACTAATAAAGATAAAAACTTCTGGTCAAACCAGTCCTGAAATCCACACAAACAAAATGAGATGAGTTAACTTTGATATTCAGCAAATTAATAAAATAACTAATAATTATATGTCTTGAGTGATGATGAAATTAAACTTATAAATGAAATAAGTAAATTATGATGTAGATGACTAATGGATGATGGAAAGAAGTAATAATGGAATAGTGGAATGAAAGGAATCTAAGAGTGAAGAGAAAAGAATGAATATGTATGAGAATAATGAATGATTAAAAGGATGATAGAATAATAGTTAATGAATAGTGAAGATGATAAGAGAATAAAAGTTAATGTATGATTAATCACTTATCATAATGAATTAATGTCAAATGGGAATGAATAAATAAAAGAATTTATCAAGATGAAATTGAAGAAAAATGTTAATGATGGAAACTGAAATCTTAACTATAAACTAATATGGTATAACCTGGTAAAAAAAATAAGCTAAATAAAAATAGGGATTTCAAGCTTGACACAACCAGAATATCTATCATGAAGTTAAAACAAACTATACATTTTATACCAAAAGAAAATAATTTGCATCTTAAACCTTTGTTGACTTTCATAAAACAGTGCAAGTAATCTATTTCAAGTCTAACTATAACAATTGACTAAATATAAATTTCATTACAAATGTAAATTGTATCTTGAATAACAACTAATTCGTCTCAGAGTTCAAATACTAAAAATCATTATACAAAATATATTTGGGTCAGTAAGAAGGATTTTACCACTACCCAAACATAATGCACAAAATAGCTCTCAATATAACTTAAATCAAGAATTATATTTAGCAGTTCTAAAGAAACTTTATAATTAATATAATGATTGGAAATAACTTTTTAATAATTAAAAATCAATAACTTACCAAATTTCTTTTCTTAAATAATTATAAACCATGTGATTAAGATCAGTGAATGATAGCTCTGCAGATTTAACTAAATCAATCAAATCAATATTATAGTTATCTTTTAATATATTGTTTAAAACAATCTGTACTACAAGTTATTAACATTTTGATTATTGTGTGATGATGCATTAGATGTACCAATAAATTATAAGACTTACCAAAATTATTATGATATAGCATAATATACTGAATAGTGCTATATTGGTTGATGATGATTTCAAATTTATCTTGTGATAGGTTGATAGCAATAACAATAATAGTGTATAGATGTGGTAATTAGCAATAAGATTACATGCGACTACATAAATTTTTAAACACAACAAACTTTATTTACACTATGTACAAATTTTTAATTCACAGATATTCATGAAATAAAACAAATCTATTAAAATAATTTATGGATGGGACAAATACTTATTATCCCCTTGACCATCTATTCAGCAAATGATACAACCTGCTTAGAAAATAATATTCAAAATATCATTTGTTACTCTTTGGCATATTTTTAAGAATAAAATACTAAAACTTATTTAAGCCGACAAGCCCTTAAATCTATAACTAGTAGTATACCTAGAACTTTAGGACATGCACTAAGTATAAATTTAAAATTCAGAAATTTTTTTAAAAATATTGCATTCTCCTAAAACCCTTGCTTTTATCAGAATATGATAAGGGTAATTATCATATTCTGTGCAATTACTAACTTACTTAACTATGAAATGAATAAGTTTAGTGCATTAAATGACCAGACATTAAAAGTCAAATACATGTAGATTTCATTAAGCATTACTTATGTCCACAGCTCAACCCTTGAATACATAACTAACCTTACAATTCTGGTGTCACATCATTATTTGATGAAAATGAATCCATTATGCGAATGTGCATCTCTTACTTTTACATTTAAATTTTTCTACCATCATTAATAGATTTTGGTTTGGTCTGTCTATAACTGATGATGATCCTACAACATCATAAACACTATTTCGATTAAGAAAACACTATGCTAAATGAGTGTTCCTAAATTTAATATTATTCTATACTTGCCATATGATCTGGATCTATTATACTTCACCATACACGGTGGAAAAACTATCTCTATATTATCATGAGAAATCTAACACTAAGATGGGAAACTTTATAAAAACAACATGACAGTTGTGTAATAATCTGGTTGATTCTACTACCTCTTAATGGGTATATGCATGTGTGTGGGCCTTGCCTCACCACAAAAAGACTAGAATTCAAACCATAGATATTCTTTCTTTTTAGGATTATTTATACTAATGAGCATTAATTACTACTCAGACTCTACCATCTTTTCTCTCATGAAATTAGCCATAGGTGACACTCCATCAGCCTATGCTTCATATAAATATTAATATATTGGATGCTATTCAATTGGAACATCCTATTAACTAAAAACTATCACTAATCATTCTCAAATTATAGCAAGACAAAACAATACCAACAATATCAGTGGAAATATCCATATTCCATTTTATACTAGGAGCCTTAATGTATCAACAGCCAAACCAAAATACCTATGTCCAATGATCATTAATCCTTTTAGAATGATAACTATACTTTTATTAAAGATAGCACAACAGATTTAAGCAATTAAGATCAAACCTGCATTTGTATTCAAAGTGGACAAGTTCATTTTTATACAAAATTACAAAAATGAAAAAGGCCTATATCAAATTTTCTTTTAGATCAGAAAATAATTCAGTCATGCCAATATATATCTTTTTGATAAAATGTCTGTATCTTTATCTCTTTATTAATATACCTTAAAAATTAGTTTTAAAATATGAGAGAAGTAAATAGTTTTTTTATCACTCTCTCTAAATAAACGATATATATATTTTCTGGTTTTCTCTTCACTAAAATAAAATAAAATACATATAATAGATGTATATATTTTGCACATCTTTTTCCTTTTTCTTTAACCCACTATATATATTCATGCTACAATAAAAAGTATATGTTTAAAATAAATTTCCCAAACAACACATTACGTAAATGATACACATAACACAGAAATTATATAAACAAAATAAGTGTACATTTTTATCCATTAACTTTTTATACTATTTGTTCAAGTTATTTTATCCTGGTGAGTTAGAATAATAAAAACAATTCTCAAGAATGAATATTGTGATTAGCAAACATTCCAGATAACACATATATATTTTATTCCTGTTAGATGTACAATGAGCATCATTCAATACTTATCCAAAAGCAAAAATTATTTGATGATTTATGTACTGATAATTAATGAGGCAATTAAAATTCCCATTTCCAAGTGTATCATGCTTAAAGTTAGTTTATCCATTTTTCTGGAGATACTTTTCTTGAATAATTCTTTAAGTTATTGTAATCTTCAAAAACGAACTTTTTCAAGACCTTTATTGATTTATTCTGTAAGCATTTTAAATAAAGTATAACAAGAATCATTTATTTATATTTAAAATTCAGATAATTTTTTTTTTTTTTGGACATTAGTAGAATTTTATCACACTTAACATATTTATTTTTCTTTTTTAAAGTTATTTACTGGTTTGGTTTTTTTTCTGTGCAGTAATGTGTAACAACTTTAAATAATCTCAGCATTGTAAATTTTTTAAAATACTATTACGATGACGTATATTTTCCCAATACAATTTTAAAAGTAAACATTTATTTTATTACATTTTCATTGGCAAAATAATAACTGTTTAATAATACTAAGATGAATTTATCCAATTATCACGTTGACATATTTAGCATTTTAATCAGCTGGTAATTGACTATTTCTTTCATTACATAGGTTCCTGCTTATCAAATTTAGCAGACAATAGAGAATAAAATTGCAAATATTTTCATGTTTAATTTATTAAAAGTTAGATGATTAAAAAAATGACTGTAATTTATTTGCTATATCTATCATAAACATCACATGATCACATTTCCTATATTAGTACATTAATTGTTGATAAACAGAGCAAAACTCTCTATACAGTATTGCCACCTGTGCTAAACAGAGTAATCAATGGATGCCAGAAGGCTTGTGCATAAAATCCCTATCTAATGCCTACTCATCCAATATCCCCAGACTAGTTCCTGGCTTGTGGCCTTTGTCAGTGAGGAGCTTTGGATCTGAGAGCACTGCATCTAGATCTTAGGATCTAATGCAACCCTCTAGCAACCACCTTTTATCTCTACTTAACTACTAAACTATAAGAATGAAATTGAAAACACAAAAAATATTTTCAATCTAAGCTCAATAGCTTCCATTGATTACTCTGTTTAGCACAGGTGGCAATACTGTATGGAGAGTTTTGCTCTGTTTATATCTATCATATATAACACTTGTTTTTTTTTAATATTATCTCCAAATATTATTATTATTATTATTATTTTCTTGATATTTTAATTTACAAGCACATACATCATTCTGCTATATAATAAGAAGGCACAAAATTCAAACACTATCAACTTCTTAGTTTATGAATAAATAATTTATGCGTTATTTTTAAAGATAATAATTTACATGTATAAATACAATAAAAGCAAATGCTTACTTCCTCTTGAATTTTCCTGGGTTTGAAATAAGATTTAGGAGAAATAGTTAGTATGCCTAAGGTTTCCATTCCTTCTTCTGTATAACTTCTTAGAACTATCAATGAATAGAAGAATGGTGTTTCAATGACTGCAAAGTTTTTAGATTTTCTATTCAGACATCTTTAGATAACAAGGTCTTATACTTTCCTTCAATTAAATTTCAGAATTTTCTAATATTTGTTTTTTTTCTGATTCTAAATCAGACTGGAGTTCTGTGTTTGCTGGGTTCTTGTTTTCTTAATTAGTCCACCACTTACAGCTTTGTTAAAATATATATAGCTTTTATTATAATGCATTCTGGGAGTGATTTAGCCAATAATTTTGGTATGCATAATTAGTATTACCCCCTCTGGCTTCATTTATAATAACTATTCATTATTATTTAAGACAGCTTTATGTTTAGTACTAAAAAAATATGCTTAAGTAATTTACTACAATAATTGATTTTACAAGATTTAACAATTTGATTTAATTGTTTATTTATTTCAATTGCTTTTCAAAACTAATAAAATAGTAATATATTTCTCTCTCAATTAATAACAATAATTGTAAATTGTTGTTTTATCTCTGATTTCAAAGCTTAGACTGGGTTTGAAATCTCCTCTCCACTAAAGCAAATTTCCCAGTACATTCAAAATAATCTCTATTGAAAACCACTTTAGTAAGATTTTAATACCAAATATATTATCATTTAAAATTTTGGAATTATTAACTACAGGGACCTAAATAAAAGGTCATAATATATATATTGAACCTGATTGAAATCCAATTAAGTTTTTAATTTTCACTAAACTTAATTCTTGTTAAATCTTATTTGTTTAAATTTTTATTATTATTTAAAAAGAATACGTGTATCAAAATACACACGCGTTTATATCATTTTAATGTTTATCGATTTATTTTAGTTTTCATATACCGCTTGTTTTTACTTTAAATCAATTAATTAAAAACAAAAAAAAACAAGCAACCTAGCTAATTACATTCCTGTGGTTTTTATTTTAATTATTGTAAAGAATTCTAAAAGTGGAGATTTGATTTTTATGTAGTTGTTTTCGTTTCAATAATCCCTGGGTAGAATTCTTAGATAGATTGAGCTGGAGATTAAGATTTGCCCTGCCTAAGGTGTAGAAATTGGACAACAAGGAAAGTGTTTCGTGGGAAATGGAGCAATGTATAAATAGCCCTGAAAATTTGGAGAGTTAGTTAATTCATTATTGATCACTAGACAAGCTGTTTCTCAAGTGAAAGTTTATCTCAATGGACATTTAAATTTTTAAAGGAAATTCACTGTTATTTAAATCCTTTTGCTTGCAACAAGATGAAAAATTCTACACATGTTACCACCACCTGAATGGCTTGCTAACTGAACAAAAGATGGATCCCTGACTTCCAAATTTGCTCCAGTAATTCCTTAAACAGATACAAGAAGCCGGAATCTTGTTACATCTACCTTGCAGTAGTCAAAGAACATGAAAATGAACTTAAGTAAAAGTGCGCACTTTACGTGAACATTGCTTTTACCGAAAGGTAACTATTTTCGTTTTTATTCTTCTCAGGGTAAATTAATTCTCATTAAATCTCTGCTCAGTCTAATCATAAATATGTATTCATAAGCTTAAGTAATTTATATAGCCTCATAGTTAATATTTGCTGTGTTTTCTAATATTTTGTAGTGTGTCTTGGAATCTTAGTTTTAAGATTGCTTTCAATTGTTGTTTATTGGAGAGTGACGAGTGAATTTTCTATTTTTATGTATTTTTATAAATGCTTTGGCAGTCATGCCTTTTAAATGCTTACTGTAATTATGTCAATATTCAATAATTAATTTTAAACTCTGTTTGCCCTATTGCTAAACCTCCAAAATCTTCTGGCTGATGACTTTATTGTCTAATTTTCCGCAGGTGGGGATTTCGTTTCTTATATCTCTGAAGGCAGAAATTAGAAGTGTTTTTTTTATAATTTTATAAGTTGTCAGCAGGAAAATAAAATATATCCCTTTTTAAATTACAGGTGAGAAATACCTTGGTTCTGCTAGAGTATTTAAACCTTTAATATTTTGTATTCATGTGCACTCTCCGATAGATTTCTTTTTGTATTTATTATGTGTGCTTTAAATTTATCAGAGTGTGTATGCAGAATTTGTTTGTATGTTTAATTTCTTTAAATGCTGAGGCAGACATAACTGTTTTTATAATTATTTACTTGTTTTTTATTGAGACTTTTAATTATTAATTTTAAAGTAATTTTCGCCAATCGTTTGGCTGGGATTCACCAGTTTTTAATTGTTTTACTTCCTTTCAATCTTTTTTTTTCAGTTGTTTTTGAGGTGGATCAATCACCATTATTTTAAATGTAGTAATAGGTGCAGTTCATACCGATATAAGGACATTCGAGGTCTGACCACATTTAGATCTTGAAAAGCTCATCGGCACTGGCTTCTTTGATCTATTTTAAGGACGTATTGTTTGAATATCTGAAAGTGAAAACCAATGTTAAGATAAATCCTTGGCTGAATGAAATTTGCTTCCTCCCTTTTAAATTTGTTTATTAGAGAATCAGTAGATCTGCCAAAGCATTGTATTTAGTCCTTCCGGTACACGCCTGAGCTAATCATATTTGTAAACTTATAAACTTTTCTTATAAGTTAATTTTCTCTTAATAAACTTTTATTAAATATGTTTAAACTTAATTTGTCTGACGTTTGTCTTTGTGCTTTTGTCTCAATTGTCTAAACAATATAAGATCTCTTGTTTCTCCCTGAGTCTAGTCGGCACAAACCAGCATCATCATCTATTCTGATCACAGTAAACAAATTTTCCAGACACATAGTGGTCTGGTGGCACCCTCTGTATCAGAATAGATTGATAGATGAAATTAGAAGCTTTCATCTGGCACATAATAGGAATTTTTGGCTCCCAACATGGGGCCAATATTAAAACTTTACATGAGATTTTGGAGGTTCGGTTTTGTTAATTATTGCATGTATTTTGGAGCAGTTTGGTAGAATGGGGTTCGTCTTCTTTTTAAAGAAATAATTTAGAAACTTAAAAAGTGTTTTTTCAAAAAAAGTCTGTTGGAGTAATTTTATTTGAAGAGTTAAATATAGTTTGTCTTCTTTTTATATGAAATAATTTTGAAACTGTAAAAAGAGTATTTTCTAAAAAAAAGTATAAGTTAATTTTTTTGAAGAGTTAAATATAGTCCGTCTTCATTATGAAATAATTTATAGAAAACAGTAAATAGCATTTTATTTGCTTTTAGATTTTTAGATTTTTTTAAGAAGTTAGTATTGCAAATTTAGTCTGGTGCGAAAATGGGAATAGTTAACAAAGAAGAGAGTAAGTCACAGATGATGATGAAGATGTTGATGAAGTTGGTAATAGAAATGAAGGAGGATATGAGTGAATCCAAAAAAAGTCAGCAAGCAATGATGGCAGAGTTTAAAGCGGAAATAAAGGATAAAATTAAGCAGGGCCAACAGGCAATGAAGGAAGAAATTAGTGAAGTTAAGCAGGGCCAGCAGGCAATGAAGGAAGAAATGATTAGGGAAATGAAAGAAATGAGACGAGAAATGATGGGAGAAGCAGAAGAAAGTCAGGAAGTAGAAAAAGTAGACGTCATAAAAGATATAAAAATTGAAGTAGCACAGGATAGTGTTAAAAGGGATAAGGTGGAAATAAAGTTAGCAATAAGCACAGATGGGGTACAAATAAAAAGTATGATGGAAAATCTAGTAGATATAGATGTAGAAATGGAAGAAAGTTATAAGATAAAGACAGAAAAGCAAGTAGAAGAGTTTCCGTGTGAAACTAAAAATAAATTGTTTTCAATAACTGTTTGTTTTGAAAAGAAGAAAAGAGTTAAAAGAAAGATTAAAAAATATGATTTTAATGTGGAAATAGAATCCATCTATAGAACAAACTTATTTAAAACATTCGAAAAATGGGTAGAAGATAAAAATTTTATTTTTGCTAGTGTTGATATGCTCAAAAATAAAGTAGGAAAGGAGGAAGAATTGGGAAGTTTTGTTAAGAAAAAGATCCAGATATGTACGCTAGAAAAGAGAACAGAATGTGAAAGAGACAAAAGAAATTTGTATAAGCTAAGAAAATATAATCGAGGGAAAGAAACTTATGTCAGTAAGTTAGTAAACTGAGTAAATAAGAAAATATAATCGAGGGAAAGAAACTTATGTCAGTAAGTTAGTAAACTGAGTAAAAGAACTGCCAGACAAAAGTTAAGAGATTCAGCATTTAGCAATCGGAAGGATCATTTTTAATAAAAATAAAAAAAAAGGATTTTGTTAAAGAATTAGGAGAATGAAGAAAGGTTTTGATTAAAATGAAATATTGTTTTCATTTTGTTTTTCATGAGTGTGAGGTAAACGTTCGGCCGAATTTTTAAGAATGTTTTTAAAATGTTTATAGTTTTTAAAAAAAAGTTACAGGAATGTTTTTTTTTGATCACATTTTGAGGCAGTTAAACCTGATTGAAATCCGATTAAGTTTTTAATTTTCACTTAACTTAATTTTTGTTAAATCTTATTTGTTTAAATTTTTATTATTATTTAAAAAGAATACATGTATCAAAATACACACATGTTTATATCATTTTAATGTTTATCGATTTATTTTAGTTTTCATATATGGCTTGTTTTTACTTTAAATCAATTAATTAAAAACAAAAAAAAAACAAGAAATCTAGCTAATTACATTCCCATGGCTTTTATTTTAATTATTGTAAACAATTTTAAAAGCGGAGATTTGATTTTTATGTAGTTGTTTTCGTTTCAATAATCCCTGGGTAGAATTCTTAGATAGATTGAGCTGGAAATTAAGATTTGCCCTGCCTAAGGTGTAGAAATTGGACAACAAGGAAAGTGTTTTGCGGGAAATGGAGCAATGTATAAATAGCTCCGAAAATTTGGAGAGTTAGATAATTCATTATTGGTCACTAGACAAGCTGTTCCTCAAGTGAAAGTTTATCTCAATGGACATTTAAATTCTTAAAGGAAATTTGCTGTTATATAAATCCTTTTGCTTGCAACAAGATGAAAAATTCTATACGTGTTACCACCACCCAAATGGCTTGCTAACTCAACAAAAGATGGATCCCTGACTTCCAAATTTGCTCCAGTAATGTCTTAAACACGTACAAGAAGCTGGAATCTCATTACATCTACCTTGCAGTGGTCGAAGAACCTAAAAGTGAACTTAAGTAAAAGTGCGCACTCTATGTGAACATTGCTTTTACCGAAAGGTAACTATTTTCGTTTTTATCTTTCTCAAGGTAAATTAATTCTCATTCAATCTCCACTCAGTCTAATCATAAATATGTATTCATAAGCTTAAGTAATTTATATAGCCTCATAGTTAATATTTGCTGTGTTTTCTAATATTTTGTAGTGTGTCTTGGAATCTTAGTTTTAAGATTCCAAGTTGCTTTCAATTGTTGTTTATTGGAGAGTGATGAGTGAGTTTTCTATTTTTATGTATTTTTATAAATGCTTTGGCAGTCATGCTGTTTAAATGCTTACCTGTAATTATGTCAATATTCAATAATTAATTTTAAAATCTATCTTTACCCTATTGCTAAACCTCCAAAATCTTCTGGCTGATGACTTTATTGTCTAATTTTCCGCAGGTGGGAATTTCATTTTTTATATCTCTGAAGGTGGAAATTAAAATTGTTTTTCTTTGTAATTTTATAAGTTGTCAGCAGGAAGATAAAATATATCCCTCTTTAAATTACAGGTGAGCAATACCTTCGTTCTGCTAGAGTATTTAAACTTTTAATATTTCATACTCATGTGCACTCTCTGATAGATTTTATTTTGTATTTATTATGTGTGCTTTAAATTTATCAGAGCGTGTACTCAGAATTTGTTTGTATGTTTATTTTTTTTAAATGCTGGGGCAGATGTAACTGTTTTTGTAATTATTTACTTGTCCTTTATTGAGATCTTTAATTATTAATTTTAAAGTAATTTTCGCCAATTGTTTGGCTGGGATTCACCAGTTTTTAATTGTTTTACTTCCTTTCAATTTTTTTTTTCAGTTGTTTTTGAGGTGGATCAATCACCATTATTTTAAATGTAGTAATAGGTGCAGTTCATACCGATATAAGGACATTTGAGGTCTGACCACATTTAGATCTCAAAAAGCTCATCGACACTGGCTTCTTTGATCTATTTTAAGGACGTATTGTTTGAATATCTGAAAGTGAAAACCAATGTTAAGATAAATCTTTGGCTGAATGAAATTTGCTTCCTCCCTTTTAAATTTGTTTATTAGAGAATCGGTAGATCTGCCAAAGCATTGTATTTAGTCTTTCCGGTACACGCCTGAGCTAATCATATTTGTAAACTTATAAACTTTTCTTATAAGTTAATTTTCTCTTAATAAAATTTTATTAAATATGTTTAAACTTAATTTGTCTGACGTTTGTCTTTGTGCTTTTGTCTCAATTGTCTAAACAATTTAAGATCTCTTGTTTCTCCCTGAGTCTAGTCGACGCAAACCAGTATCATCATCTATTCTGATCACAGTAAACAAATTTTCCAGACACATAGTGGTCTGGTGGTGCCCTCTGTATCAGAATAGATTGATAGACAAAATTAGAAGCTTTCGTCCAGCACAATATATATATATATATATATTGTGATATATATATATATATATATATCCATGCATATATATATATATATATATATATATGCATGGATATATGTTGTGTATGGATGTATAAATATGAAAAAGAGATTTAGAGTAGTAATTTATTATAGTAAAAAATAAATTTAAGGTAATCAGTAACCTCACTTAATGGGGGAACAGAATGAATAAAAATTATAATTAGAAACAGATCTCTATTTAGATATTCTTTTCTTTGTAATTTAAGTAAATTTTCTCTACCTGTTTGTCAATTATTTTTAAGTTTTAATGCGTAAAATTTATATGTTATGTATTATGAGTGTGTGCTGCCAGTGTTTATTTGTGAAATTTAAATTTTCCATGAACTCAAATATCTATACACTTACTAAATGTGTCAACATCCATCATATTATATGCTACTAATGAGTGAGCTTAAATTCATTCAGGGAAGGAGAGAAGACTATCTTTATTGTTGTTATTATTAAATGTAACCAATCTATTGAGTTTCATGTATATTTTTCAATGTATATTAATAACTAATAATAAAATTCAATTCATTGATTAAAGAAGTTTAAGTTTTCATAAGGTTGATTATTTTTCTTTTAAAATAGCTTAGTCGTCATGATCATCACCAGTGAATTCCAATCATAAAATACAGTTTAAAGATTATACTTATTGTTGTTGATATCATCATTAAATATGACCCAGCTTTATTAATTATTAGGTGAATTTTCTGTATATATCAATAAATCACTGATAATAAAATTTGATTCTTTTGATTGAAACAGTTTATATATGTTTCCCAAGGTTGATTAATTCTCTTATGGAAATTAGCCTGGATCTATTTTTGCAGGTATATTCTAATCATAAAACATAGATTAGAGATATAGTAATAATTTAATAAATAACTAGAGAAAGGAAGCTATATACACCTGGGTCTCATTTCATGCTGTAGATAGGTTCCACAGACAACCTGCATTAAAAAAAGTTACACAAAAATAGACTTAACTTACCTTGAAAAATGGGGGATAGGTTCTGTAATTTTTAGAAATCACATAAAAGCAAAGCAACAAGGAAAAATTACTTTAAAATTCACATTAAAAAAATAAGGAATTAAAGTATGACCAATAAAAAATTTCAAATATTTGAAATAAATTAATACAAAACAAACCTTTTTTATTAACTACAGTATTTATTTTTACATTTTTTTATACATATTTTAATCAATACTGTGATTTGACAATATGCATTCGTTTGTGAACTGGTAAAAAATCAGATTCATCACAAGAGCAAGTACAACTAGTGCCACTTTCAGTATTGTGCTCTGTTAATGGTTTTCTGTAATGGGTGATTAATCTTTGAGACAATGATTTTACTAATTGTTTATAAAGCTCGCATTATCTAGACATAAAACTATTTAGCTCTCATTGGAATTTAAGAGGTTGTTCATTGCAGGAAACTTTCAGATTTCAGCATTTTTTGATGTTTGTATTTGCCTCACACATCAATCTAAAATCTATGATTAACTAATTTTTACTTATCAGAAATTAAATTTGTATTTTTTTGTTTGCTACTGAAATAAATTTTAAATGTTCACATTTTTTTTTATATTAAAAAAATGAGATCGCAATCAAAACAAAAGTTTATACATTATCATTAGAAAGATTATTTTCAGTTTACAAAGTCAATAAAATCTTTATTATTTATTGTCAAGATCTAAAATATTATTTATTTCTGTTATATCTAACAAAATATGTTTTAAAAGTTAAAAATTTGTGAATATTTATTGCAATATTTTTATATGTAATTATAAATTATTATTATTATTATTTACTTATTAGTATAAGTAAATTATTTACATAGAAACTAAGATTCTAAATACAGCTTCAGGCCATATTCACATTAGCTACTAATATTACATTATATTTTTGAGAAAAAAAGTATTTCAAATCAAAATAAGTTATTAATTATTTAAATTTCTTGATATCTATTAAATATAGTGAAATAGAAAAGATATTAGGAAGAAACATGAATCACATAACTTCAAAATCACATTAAAATAATCTGCATAAAACAAGACCCAGGTGTAATATAATTTAAAACAGTTTATGTATATTAACCTTTTGTTATCAGGGCATCCATTGAATTATTGAAAGTTGTTATATTATATATTGATATATGCCTGAGCATTATTTCTCAATTTATGTTAGTTGTGATGTTAGTTATAACGTGACAGATAGGAGGGTTATCACCATCATCTTCAACATTATATTAATTATTAAACTAAGGATAGACAGACTAAGTGGCTGTGCAAATAATGGTCGTCCTTATGTTTGTTCCTTGTTTATGAGCTTATCTAGCGTATGCCTCCCAGCAGTGAATCATAAAAACTTATGATGTTGAATGATTAAATATGATCTAAAAAGACTTATGATGTTAAGTGATTAAATTTAATCCTATGCAATTAAATATGATCCATAAAATCTTATGGTGTTGAGTGATTTAATATGACCTACAAGGACTTGTAATGTTAAGTGATTAAATATAATTTATAATGATTTATGATAAGTAAATAAGCATTTATTTTTATATGATGCTATGCATACAATTGTATACATTCAAAGATCAGCCTTTCAAGCTAATTGTGCATGCGTCTTCTGTGAGTGTTAAATAATAAATGAATACTTCACTCCACAATACAAGATATAGTATTTATGCAGGAATAAAAGGAATCCTCTTACTCCTACAACTCAAATTTTTTTATATGAGAAAAACTGAAGTACTGTTTAGTAAAGCGTGAGAGTAGAATTCTCATTTTAAATTACTATCTACGATGTTGTAATGAATGATGTCAGTGAAATTGTCTAGAATTTACTAGACGTCACTCTAAGTGAAACTTAATTATAGGTAAATAAGCATTTATTTTTATATGACACTATGCATACAATTGTATACATTCAAAGATCAGCCTTTCAAGCTAACTGTGTATGCGTCTTCTGTGAGTGTTAAATAATAAATGAATACTTCACTCCACAATACAAAATATAGTATTTATGCAGGAATAAAAGGAATCCTCTTACTCCTACAACTCAAATTCTTTTATATGAGCAAATCTGAAGTACTGTTAATTAAGTTTCACTTAGAGTGACATCTAGTAAATTCTAGACAATTTCACCGACATCATTCATTACAACATCGTAGATAGTAATTTAAAGTGAGAATTCTACTCTCACGCTTTACTAAACAGTACTTCAGATTTGCTCATATAAAAGAATTTGAGTTGTAGGAGTAAAAGGATTCCTTTTATTCCTGCATAAATACTATATCTTGTATTGTGGAATTTGTATATGTTTTGTAAATTTAGAAAAGGCATTTGGTAGAATAGGCTGGAATAAACTGATATATATTTTAAGAGATAAAGGAGTATTTTGGAAAGAAAGATGATTGATATGGACTATGTATAATGGTCCAACGATAAGAGTTGGATTTGGGAGTAATGAGACTGATGAAGTGAATATAGAAAGTGGAGTTAGGCAAGGGTGTAGTATGTCACCTGTTTTGATTAATATTTATTTAGAAGATATGATAAATAATTATTTGGACTGTTAAAGAGCAAACGTTGGAGGGAAAATAATAAAGTATATAAAATTTGCAGATGATATGGCTCTTATTGCTGAGGAGGAAAAGGATTTTCAGAATGTGTTGAATAAATTGGAAGAAGAATATATGGCATATAAAATGAAGATTAATATTGAAAAGACTAATTGTTTATGGATAGGTAGAGATGCAAAAGGACTGCAAATTGGAATTTATGATAACATGGTTCAACAGGTGAAGGGATTTGGGTAGTTGGGTAGTTGGTAGAGTCATGATGGAAGAAGTGAAGATGAAGTTAAATGAAGAATAGCATTGGCAAAGGTGACATTTCTAAAAAGAAAGAAGATATTTTGTGGCCCTATAGAAAAAGAATTAAGGAAGAGAATTAAATGTTAAGTGTGAAGTGTATTAATGTATGGTTGTGAGACATTGGCATTGAGTAATAGAATTAAAAAACAATTGGAAGCTTTTGAGCTGTGGACATGGAGAAAAATGAAAAAAATCAGTTGGATGAGTAAAATAACAAATGAAGTTTTGAAAATAGTAAATGAGGAAAAAAGATTGATTGAAAATATCAGAAAGAGAGAGAAAAACTAGATTGGACATATATTAAGAACAGATTATAGTTTAGTGAAAGATGTTTTGGAAGAAAAGGTGAGTGGAAATAAAAAGAAAGGACAGAAGAGATTGACATTATTGGATGATATAAGAAATGGAAGGGGTTATGTGGAATTGAGGAAATGAGCAAGGAAGAGAATGGAATGGAAGTATGGATGAACTGATGTAGTGACTACTCTCTGGACCGGCTTATTGAACAGACTACTATTGATTTGATCCACTTAAGCATATATAAGTTTATTGATAATATATTTTAATAGCAAATCAACTGCAAATGAAGAGAACAGTAAAATTAAAATATTCACATATAGTGTTGATGCTCTCCCACTCGTTCAGTTATAAGCACATTCAAATAGAAGTTAGTGATTCATTAATTATATGTGTCAATCATTCATTCCTTAATTCTAAAGATGCAAATGGTTAAATATATTTCTTGTTAAAAATAATAATAAAACCTATTGTAGTAAGTTATATGCACACATCTTTTCATTTAAACTTTACTCCTTTATAGGTAGTATAAATTATGGTAGTGTTAGGTTATGTGTACTGTGGCCAGCAGGTGATGCTGCAGAACGACCAAGAATCACACAAGTGATAAATTTCTATACAATAATGTACACACACACAAGTGAAATAATACGTAACTTTTAAAAACACACACACACACAATTGGTGAAAATACCCAAAATAACCATTAAAATTAAAATGCCTAAGGCAAGATATCAAAAGTAAGTGAAAAATCAAGTAAAAAATTTAGCTTAAGGCCAGTAAATAAATCAAGTAAAATAATATGTAAATTTAAAAAAGTACACACACACACAAGTGAAATAATATGTAAATTTTAAAAAAGTACACACACACAAAATCGGTAAAAATGCACAAAATAACCATTAAAATTAAAATGCCTAGTCAAGCATTGTTAGCCGAGAGGTTATCACAGTTGCCTTGCAAGCAAGTAGTTGGTTGCAGACGGTTGTGGGTTCACCTCCTGGCCGATGCTATGTCATATGAAAAAAAATTTGAAATGCCTAAGACAAGATATCAAAAGTAAGCAAAAAAATCAAGTAAAAAATTTAGCCTAAGCTTAATCAAGTGCAAAAACACATAAAATACATTAAAATTCTACGTAAATTTTAAAAAAGTACACACATACCAAAAAATCTGTAAAAATACATACAAATGAATCTCTGAATTTGATGGAAAATAAAAATGGTAGAAACTGGTAAAATCAATGGAAAATTAAAACACCTGAGGTGAGAAATATATAATTAAAATGCCTAGGTCAACAAATAGAACAAATCCTCAACCCTCCCACAAAAATTTTAACACCTAAGGCAAACAAATCAAAAAATTTAAAATTAAACAAATTCTTCAAAAAAAAAAAAAAACCAAGAAAACACTATGAAATTTGAATTAGGCAACAAAAACAGAAAAACCTTAATGGTAAAAGTCAAAAAATTAACAATGGCAGTCAGATGGGGCTTCATTAAAATGATGAGAGATTATATAAACTAAAAAGCAAAAAGAACATTACATGAGAGCTTCTATTTATCAAATTAATTATACTCTGCTTTATATGGATAAGCTGTCTATTAATTTTAATATCAAACATAATTGATAAATCATAAATATTAATATTATTTGTGCTCAAACATTTTATATATATTGTACCATTTATTTATATATGGTACAAATATATTGGCATTTGGTAAAAGCTAAAAAAAATAATTTAGATTTGTTTTTTGATTAGTATAATTTTTTTTAAAATGTACAACGAAAGCTAAATTTTCCGTCCATATTTTTTTTTATCTAATTAAAAATAAAACTAAAAATTGGAGAAAACAAAAGACACATAAATTACTAATCCAGATAAGCTAAAAAAATATTTTGGCTAATTAAAGATGGCAGAAAGACTTTATGAAAAGGAGAACTTTGTAACTTAAATTTAAGACAGTGTACAAGATTATTATCTTTTATGCTGATAAAAGGACAAAAAGATGCACAGACATTTGAAAAACTGGATCAAGGTATAAAAATAAGAGGACAACTTTGATCTAGGTCTTTCTTTACCTTCTGGTTCCATGTCTTAGAATTGGGGGTTTCTGCAAGCATAACCTGTGGCAGTAATATACTTTTGCACAGGTATGCCGATTGCTGTTTTGAGCCAACACGCAAGCATGAAAACAAAGCTTTGTGAATACTGCTTTTTACAATGAAAGGGTCACCACAAATGTGCTTTTTCTCTAGCTATAGAATGGACCAATAATTGAAGATGCCAGCAGGAGAGACCAATGGAAATTCTTATGAGCTCAGGATTCCATAAATCTATCCCAAATTATTGGTAAGTTAAGAGTAACTTTTCCCAATTGTGACAAAGTTTGCAAACAATTCTTAAAAATAAGGCTAAAATAATCCCAATAAAGACTTTAAATTTTATTTTTTTAGAGACTCTTGCTGAACTGTTTTTTTATTAATTGATTCATATCTGGATTAGCGAGTGTGTAATATTTCCAATTAATTAAATCATAATGTGTTTTTTTATATTTTAATTTGTTAGAATAAAAATATTTATTTCTAATACCAACTTTTCCTTGTACATTATCAATAATAGTTATTGATGATTATTATTAAATTTATTAATATTAATTTAGTAAGATTTAAAAATATAATTTATCTTTGCCAATATGTGTTGACTAAGCTCCAGGAATAATAATATGTAAAAAATAACTCTAGTTACAGTAAAATATGATACTGATTTTTTTAAAAGCATTTTTTCTTTTTAATTTTTGAGATGCAATGTGACAGATTTTGGCAGATTCTTATATGAATCCTGACCCCTTATAAAAGAAATAAAAGCTGATTTTGTCGATAGTGTAAATCATAACAATTACTAGGTAGAGTTGATCAGGAAATATAGTTATGTTTTTTAGAAATAAAAATAAAACTTTCTTCTTTTTACATAACTTGATCAACTCATGCATTTTATGTGGAATAGAGACATAGTCAGATGGGCAAAACACTTCAATATAAAACACAAACATACTCACACATGGCATATATAAACAAATGAATAAAGAAAATTACAAAACAAAAGCAATCATATCCAAATTCATTTAGATGTAGATTATTTTAAAATAATGAATAGTTTCTCACTTGATCACTTTCTAAACATCTATTTACCATCATATGGTTAATGCTGTAATATAGGAGTGAAGAAATATATGCAATAAAAGTTTGTACTACCTGTGTTTTACCCTGGAATAATGATGAAAGTATAAAAACAGTGGTAATAATTTGTTGGTTGGTGACTTCCTATGTGTTCAATCTAATTAATTTCACAAATTGGTATTGATTTTCTTTGGAGGAGGTTACCATTGACATATTTTAGGAGTGTCTTCTTTCCAGTATTGACAAAATTATTTATTATAGATTTAATAATGCATGGATAATTATTTTCTTCAAAGTAGTATCAGATGAACTGTCCTTTCCCACAAATTTATTATTTTTTTATTTCTTTTTTTTTATAGACTCATTGTTTTTAGAAAGGTTTTTTATCTTTTATCTCTCACATGGTTTTAAGGTGCAGTTTCTCTTTAAACAAAGCAAAAAGCTTTTACCACTTTTTTGTCTTTTCAAAGTCAGGAAATTGCATTGACCACCTGTAATTTGTTTTCAACTTTTATTTTTTTGTTTTTCTTTTTACATTCTTTAGATAATAATCTACACAGTTTTAATATTTTTTTTCATTTAACATCTCTTTTCTCTATTATAATAAAATGAGCTGCATTAGCTTCCATCTTCGAAATCAAATTTATATTTGTTGAATTTTGTTCATTCATCCATCTTTCCACACAACAATTATATATTTACTCATGTTTCAATAAAATTCAAGAGCATAAACATCCTTCCCCCTTTCATACTTCATCTTTATTTTAACCCTTCCTCTACCAATTTAAAAATCAAATGTACTCGAATAAATAATATAACAACTATATACACATGCTTGTGTAAACATTTTCCTTTTGTGAAACAGGGTTTGATGACACACTGTCACAATATACATATGGATTTTTTCAAAATATGAAAATGAATATTGATTATGATAAGTTAGAAGAAGTTAAACAATTATAAATGCCATGGTCAGATTATTAATACAGATGGAAACATAAAGAAGATGAAATTAATCATAGAATTAGAAAGGAAGATTTTTACTAAATGTGTTTCACCAGTTCTTACTTATGGATCTAAGACTTGGACACTTAATAGAAGAGCAATAAAGAGACTTTAAACCACTCAGAGAAGTATGGAGAGATGCATGTTAGGAGTAACAAAAAGAGATCGAAACTGCAATATATGGGTAAGAGAACAAACAGTTGTTACTGACCTCATTGAAAAAAATAAAAGACTGAAGAGTTGGGATGGATATATTGCTAGAAGAGATGATAATAGATGGACAATTGAAATCTTAAACTGAATTCCAAGAGATTGTAAAAGACCCAGAAGGAGACCACATGTGAGATAGATGAAGTAACAAAGTGTGTAGGGGTGATGTGGAAAAGTGAAGCTAAAAATTGGAGAAGATTGATTGAACTTGGTGAGATCTTCATCCTGCAGTGAATTGATAATGGTTGATGATTATGACTTCAGCCTAATTTAGAAAAATGATATTAATTTGAGCTAATTTATTAAATATTGTTTAGTAATATTTATATGTACATCCGCACATACTAATAGTTTAAAAAATGATATTAATTTGAGCTAATTTATTAAATATTATTTAGTAATATTTATATGTACATATATGTGCTGATGTACATATAAATATTAGTATGTGAGGATGTGCATATAAATATTACTAAATAATATTTAATAAATTAGCTCAAATAATATCATTTTTTTAAACTAGGCTGAAATCATCATCATCAAACATTATCAATTCACTGCAGGATGAAGATCTCTCCAAGTTCAACCAATCTCCGATTTTTAGCTTCTCTTCTCCACATCACCCCTGCACACTTTCTTATTTCAGCCATCTCACATATGGTCTCTTTCTGGGTTTTTTACAATCTCTTGGAATTCAGTTTAAGATTTCAATTGTCCATCTACTATCATCTCTTCTAGCAATATGTCCATCCATCCCAACTCCACTTAAATCTTTTATTTTTTTCAATGAGGTCAGTAACACCTGTTTGTTTTTTTACCCATAAATTGTGGTTTTGATCTCTTCTTGTTACTCCTAACATGCATTTCTCATACTTCTTTGAGTGGACTGAAGTTTCTGTATTGCTCTTCTATTAAGTGTCCATGTCTCAAATACATAAGTTAGAACTGGTAAAACACATTTATTAAAAACTTTCTTTTTAATTCTATGATTAATTTCATCCATTATATTTTCATCTGTATTAATAATCTGACCAAGGTATTTGTAATCGTTTAACTTCTTCTAACTCATCATAATCAATCTTTATTTTCATATTTTGAGAACATCCCTATATATATTGTGACAGGGTAGCTTCAAATCCTGTTTTACAAAAGGAAAATTTTTACACATGCATGTGTATATAGTTCTTATATTATTTATTCGAGTATATTTGATTTTTAAATTGGTAGAGGCAGGGTTAAAATAAAGACAAAGTATGAAGAGGGGAGGGTGTTTATGCTCTTGTATTTTATTGAATCATGAGTATATATATATATATATATATATATATATATATTTGCTATGTGGATGGATGAATGAATGAAATTCAACACATATAAATTTGATTTCAAAGATGTCTTACTTTGGTGGTCGAGAGGTCAGCGCGACTGCTTTGCACTTGCAGGCAGTTGCCTGGGTTGCAGGTTCGCATCCCGGCCGTATGACACTTTAAAAAAAAAAAAAAAAAGATGGAAGCTAATGCAGTTCATTTTATTATAATACAGAAAAGAGATCTTGAATAAAAAAAAAATTGAAACTGTATAGATTATTATCTAAAGAATGTAAAAAGAAAAACAAAAGATAAAAGTTGAAAACAAATTACATACAGGTTGTCAAGAAAATTTCCTGACCTTGAAAAGACAAACAGGTGGAAAAAGACTTTTGCTTTGTTTAAAGAGAAACTGAACCTCAAACACATGGGTTATACCTTTCTAGAAAAAAAAAACAATCTACAAAAAAAAATATATACAGAATAATATATTTTTTGGAAAGGTCAGTTCATCTGATATTACTTTGAAGGAAATAATTCTCCATGAATCTATAATAAATAATTTTAATAATTATAATAAATAATTTTGCCAATAGTGGAAAGAAGACATTCCTGATATATTTCAATGGTAACCTTCTCCAAAGAGAATCAATACCAATTCATGAAATTAATTAGATTGAACACATAGGAAGTCACCAGCCAAACAAATTATTACCATTATTTTTATCTTTTCATCATTATCCCAGGGAAAAACACGGGTAGTACAAACTTTTATTGCATATATTTCTTCACTCCTATATTACAGCATTAACCATGTGATGGTAAATAAACTTTTAGCAAGTGATCAACTGAGAAACTATTCGTAATTTTAAAATAATATTCTACATATAAATAATTGGATTTGGACAGGATTGCTTTTCTTTCGTAATTTTCTTTATTCCTTTGTTAATATATGCATTGTGTGTGTGTATGTTTGTGTTTTATATATATAAAATATTTGAGTACAAATAATATTAATATTTATGATTTATCAATTATTTTTGATAATAAAATTAATAGAAAGCTTGTCCATATCAGTGTTGCTTTTTTACTTTGGGTTGTCTGCAGAGTGTAGATAAGGGCAGGGTATATTTGACTTATTTTTGATGATATTCCATAATTTCAAAGCAGAGAATAAAGACTTTTAGAAAGTGATCAACTGAGAAACTATTCATAATTTTAAAATAAACTACATCTAAATGGATTTGGACATGATTGCTTTTCTCTTGTAATTTCTTTATTTATTTGTTAATATATGCCATGTGTGTGTATGTTTGTGTTTTATATATATATATATATATATATAAAATAATTGAGCACAAATAATATAAATATTTATGATTTATCAATTATGTTTGATATTAAAATTAATTGAAAGCTTATCCATATAAAGCAGAGTATAATTAATTAGATAAATAGAAGCTTTCATGTAATGTTCTTTTTGCTTTTTAGTTTATATAATCTTCCACCATTTTAATGAAGCACCATCCGCCCACCATTGTTAATTCTTTGACTTTTACCATTAAGGTTTTTCTGTATTTGTTGCCTAATTCGAATTACATAGCTTTTTTTTTAAAGAATTTGTTTAATTTTTAATTTTTTGATTTGTTTGCCTTAGGCGTTAACATTTTTGTGGGAATTTTGAGGATTTGTTCTATTTGTTGACCTAGGCATTTTAGTTATCCATTTCTCACCTCAGGTGTTTTAATTTTTTATTGGTTTTACCAGTTTCAAGCATTTTAATTTTCCATCGATTTCAGCAATTTATTTTTAATGTATTTTTACCGATTTTCTGTGTGTGTGTACTTTTTAAAAATTTACGTAGCATTTTAATGTATTTTGGTTTTTTTACTTGATTGGCCTTAGGCTAAATTTTTTACTTGATTTTTACTTACTTTTGATATCTTGCCTTAAGCATTTTAATTTTAATGGTTATTTTGTGTATTTTTACCAATTTTGTGTGTGTACTTTTTAAAAATCTAGGTATTATTTTACTTGTGTGTGTGTGTGTGTACTTTTTTTAAATGTACATATTATTTCACTTGATTTTTTATTGGCCTTAGGCTAAATTTTTCACTTGATTTTTACTTACATTTGATATCTTGCCTTAGGCATTTTAATTTTAATGGTTATTTTATGTATTTTTACCAATTTTGTGTGTGTATGTGTACCCTTTTTTAAAATTTATGTATTATTTCACTTGATTTTATAATTGCCTTAGGCTAAATTTTTTATTTAATTTTTTGCTTATTTTTGATATCTTGCCTTAGGCATTTTAATTTTCCCCCGATTTCAGCAATTTTTGTATAAAAATTTTTCACTTGCAGGCTTCTTGGTGGTTCTGCAGCATCACCTGGTGGCCACAGTACATGTTATCTGACACTGCCTAAATGATTAATACAGAGTCTTTGAAATGTTTTATGAGAATGATAAGCATAAACTTTTCAGAATAATAGCAAATTTTACGCATACCAGTTATTTTTTTAATATTAGAGATTAAACTTGGGCAAATCAATTTTGAAATATAGACACACATATCAATTGCTTTCTTAATATTAGAAATTAAATTTAGGCAAAGTAAATTTATAACATAAACACAGATATAAATTGTTTCCTTAATATTAGAAATTAAATTTATCAAAGCAAATTTATATCATATGACACATATGCATCTAAAATGATTTTAATTCTAAGTTAGTCAATTAGAACTAGAGAAGATATACCTTGTTTCTATAGTGGTTTACATTTCCATATTAATCTTTATTATCCCAAGAAGAATTTCTTAACTATTTTCATCCAGAAAATTAATAGAAGTTTCTACTTTTGAGTTTGAATTATGGAAGAACTAACTTGTAGAGAGAAAACTGTGGTAATAAAAATGCTTGGTGGAGAGAGAAATGTTGTAATAAAAGAAGCCAACTTTTTGTAAAAGTATCCCCTTTTTATATTAGATTATTTATTATTAACCATCTGTTTCTTCCACCAATCCAAGGTCATTCAAAAATTAAACTTCAGAAACAAGGGTTATTCCTCCCATTGCACTGAGATAATTAGTTACAAATATGCAAGAACTTTTCTCTCTTGAAAAATAAAGCAAAAAAATCATTTTGTTTTTTAAAAAAATTTGTAATTAAATTGAAACAATAATAAATATTCTGCCTTTCTAAAGTAACAAAAAATAATTATTTTAGAAAATAAAATAGTTGATAGTGTATTTATCTAGTTGACAATTCACTGGTCCATTGATCTATCAATTCATTTAAAATGGCGTTTAACTGGTTATCAGAGCTATTGATTATGTAATTAAATATTTTATTGTAAAACATGAAGTATGGTAGTTTAATGAGGTACATAAATGAAAAATGACATTGAAAGATGGCATAAACAGACATGAACATACATGAATGCTGTATTACAACTGCTAAACCAATCTGACCAAAATATAAATTTCTATGACTATGAACCAAATATAGTGCACTATTTACACTAATAATTGAAATATTAGAGCAAATAAAGCAAAAAATTACCAAAACAAATAACAATACTGGGCATTTCTGAATTATCACTGATTGATTTTCTCATCCCTTGCTATTCCTTTCAACATGTAGGTTTGCACTTGAAATCAAAATAGGCTGACATCCATAAATATGCTGGGTGGAAAATAATAATAAATATTTAGGTCAGAGTACTTAATAATAATAATATTCTTTAATATATTAAAGAAATGATTTGTAATCTAGCATTAATTAAAAATATAGTTTAGTAATAATGAGAAAAGGCCTAATCCATTCCAATGGCCTTTCAACTATGGGGTTTCGAAGAGTGGAAAGTATTAGGGGCAGGAAATAATAGTAATAAAATGTGGTAGAATATTTATGTTAAAAAAATTGAATTGGAATCAGAATATACAGATGATAAAGAGAATGGCCAGAATATAAAAAATATATGATAGGTAGCACAGTACTTTATGAACTGGGGAATTTAGCATAGCACATTTGTTATTAGACAGTGATAATATAAATATATAAATAAAAATAATGAATATAAATAGCAAAGAGTAGTGCACCACCTCCTAGATTATGCTCAGACTTGGTGGGAATCACTATTAATCCAACCAGATGCTTTCCAAGACTTTGAAAAAGCCCTAAAAACATGTTTTGGAATGAAGAGCATCAAGAATATATTAAAGCCCAGATTATAGGTCAGAAGTTTAATGAAGAAAAGAAAGATGCTTGCATTCATTTCTTTAGATGCCAAGTGTCTGTGTTGAGGGAACTGGAAGCATGTGAATTGTTAGAATACCAGATTTTGGGAATCATCTGCAGAAATTTTCTGGAAGAAATAGTTGGTGGATTAGGATGAATGAAGGGGAGGTTAGCTAACAACACTGACAAGTTACTGGAGCAAGTAAAAGTTAACAAGTGATGGTGAAGGTAAGAAACCAGGGATTTTATGAAGGCAGAAACAGGGTCAATAAATTTAAAGGAGGAAGGCAGGATAAAAGGAGATGGAGTGAAAAAAAGGTGATAAAAATAGTTTAAAAATAAGGAAAAGCATGTAGGAAATTTAGTGTTCATGGTTAGACCAGGTCCCAAATTATGCGATGCAAGCATGCCCTAAGATATAGATAAACATTGCTCAGATGAAAGTTAAAGCATTAGTAGACTGTGGCAGCATAATTTTGGTGCTGTCAGAGGAAGTGTATTCTCATATTATAAGTAAACAGCCTAGCATTCAGACTCTCCCAATCAAGCCAGTTCAGGTAAAAATGGCTTATAATAAAAAACCAAAGGTTGAACCTAAACAAGTATGGATAGATCTGCAAATAAGCAGAAAAACAATCTCACATATATTCTTAATCATGAACAGCCTGATTCATGACATTTTAATAGGGTCAGAGTTTGTGCATGAATACAAATGTGCCAGTGTCTTCAGAACAGAACAGGTCATATGTGAGAAAGAGGCATTAAAGTTCACAACACCAAAGTTATATAACTCAATAGGAGTGCTGCAAGTGGAAGAAGAGGAAACAATGGGGATTAGAAAGGAAAGGCTAAAGAAAGCTATAATGGTAAATGAAAATGGGAAAGATGCACTCAAATAGATGCTCAAAAAGTATAACTAGGTTATTTCAGATGTTCCCGGAGTGATACAGGGTTTTGAACAGCAAATTAAGTTAAAGCACAATCAACTATTGCAATCCTGTTTTTACCCTATCTTGCATCAGTATAGGTAAGAGGTTCAAAAACAAATAAGCCAAATGATAGAGTGGGGGTCATTTAAAAGTGCTCATTTCTTTACTGTAATCCATTGGTTGTGGTCAAAAAGAAAAAAGGGGCTGTTAGATTATGTCTTGATTCTAGGCAATTAAATCGAATAATGATGCTGGATTGTAACATCTCACTCCCCATACATGAGTTGTTAGGGAAGTTTAAAGTGAAAAAGGTTTTTTCAACATTTGATCTGACCACCAGTTATTGGCAGATTAAGCTTCATCCAGAAAACGAGCATTATAGAGATTAAAGATATGAGAGATGCTCATACTAGTTCAATAGAATGCCATTTAGCCTGATAATTAGTAGAACTAGGCTCCTAAGATGTCTTGATCAGTCATTGCTGGATGAAGTCAAGAAGCTAGTGACCATGTACATTGATGACATGTTAATGGCCTCATCAATTATTGAGGAGCATATGTGGAATGTAGAGATTTTCCTTACTGAATGCAAAAAAGGGAATTAAGATATACTTTTAAAAGGGCTCTAATGAGAGATGAGGTGATATTTTTGGACCACGTGGTATGTTTGCAAGGGATAGGATTCCATTCTGATAAAGTTCTAGCCACCAGGGATTTTCCCATGCCTAGATTTTGAAGGCAGTTTTGATCCTTTTTAGGTCTATGCAATTTTAATAGTAGATTTCATGAATGTTTGGCAGACTGAATTAAACAGCTAGTCAGGCTATTAAGAAAAGATATACCATGGAAGTGAACTAAAAACCAATATAAAGCATTCAAAGACATAAAAGTGGTGTTTATGAATCAGGTATTGTTCCCAGACTTTACCAAGACATTCATCATGCATACAGATAGCAGTAGATAAAGGTTAAAAGTAACCTTATTGCAGGTGCATGATGAGCATGGAAGGGGGAACAATGTTATATTTTATCACTCAGTTGTTAAGGTGGCCTGAAGTAAATTATTCAGCTACTGAAAAGGAGGCATTAGTAATTGTTTGGGCTTTTCAAAAGTTTAAGCCTTTCTTGCTAGGGTCAAAGATGGTCATAGTGACTGACCATAAAAATTTGAATTCTTCAACTGCAGCTACATGACAGATGATTGGTTTACTGGAGCCTGTTCTTCCAGAAATACAATTGTATGGTGCAATACCATAAAGGATCAGAAAATGACATTGCAGATATTCTGAGATTAAATCCTGCTTGCTGTCAACCTTGCCATTTAGGGCCAGAAAATCTGTACATTGCCAATGTGGGCTTAAATATTAATGAAAAGGTAGAGGAAAAATTGGCACATCTGGATTATCATCAATGCAAAAATGACTAGTTGAAACTTGTAACTCAATGATTAGAAGGGGGTGATGCCCCAAATGACACCGGGGAATATAATGATGGGAGAAATACTGAATATGCAAGGGTATATTACAATACAAAACATGAGGTGATCAAGAAGAATGAAAACCTCTCATACCTCACCACATGATAAATGATGTCATGAATTATGTCCATAAAGTATATGGCCATTATGGCACACTTAAAACTGAGCATTTGCTCTAGAAGTGGTTATCTTGGCTGCATATACATGCAAAAGTCATGCTGGACCGATACAAAATATATAAAAGAAATAAACTGGAAAATCGAAGCTGTGCAGCCCCTATGGTCTCTGTAATACCATAAAAGCCTTGGGAGATGATGGCCATGAATTTTTATGGCTCATAACCAGCATTTAATAAAAAATATCTTGTGGTCACATATGATTTATTTTTGAAGTATATATCTGCTTATTCCATTGCCCAGGCTAGTGCCAGATATGACATGAAGTTGTCGAAAAGTAGACACTTCCCAGTGGTTGGAAAGCCTGAAGTCATTCTCTCTAAACATCATACTCCATTTATGTCAGGAGAGTAGTGTAGGTGAATACAGTGACACAGAATTAAGCACATATACACATCAGTATGAAACTGCCAATCTAATCCATGTGAAAGGGTAATGCATAAATTAGAGGATTTATTTTGTACATATCTCAGTGTGAATCATAGGGGCTGGGTTCAGTATACCCAGCAGATCATGAGTTTTATAAATTGGTCCAGAAATGAGTTGACTGGTTTTGCCCCTCTGTGTTTACATTTTGTGAGGCACATTCCTCGACTAATTAAAACATTTCTACCAGGTATGGAATAATCTCCCATTAATCAAGAAGCTAATAAGCTGGGGCATCCCAAACCTGGCATAGAATAGGCAAAAAAAGAAATAGTAAATCAAAAAGAAATAAATAGTTTAAATTTGGAGACCAGGTTATGATCAGGATGCAACATATAAGTGATCCAGGCAAGTTTATATACCAGAAGTTGCAAAGATTTTTTTCTATTATCCATCATCAGGGAAACAATGCTTTTTGAGTCAATACCATGCAAGAAGTCAAAGGATATTATAATGTCAAGTCACTGAAGCCTGTGCCAACATACACATACATATAAAAAAAGAGAAAAGAAGACAAAGATTAAATTTTTGTTGTTGTCTTTGTGTTGTTTGATAATTATTATTTACCTATACTTTAATCATTTTTGAGTCATTCAAACATGTATATCTTATTTGAAGGCTTTTGAATGGGGGAGGGTATTGTAACAGGGCTGGAATTAAATCCAGTTCCAAAGAAAGAGGATGTTGTATTTACAAGCATATCTATAGATATTAGTACTAATTATATGTTGTATATATTCGTTTTTGTGTTCTTAAAATAATTTAAAAAAATAAAAAGTTAAAATGTGCAGAAGTGGGTGTGTGTATATATTATTGTATAGGTAAGTGAATGAGAGGGTTTATTTAGAAAGCATATATTATATGCGTTATTTTAATGTCTAAATGACATACTTTAATTTTGATAAAAATAAAAAAATAAGAAAATGAAGAAATACATTAATGGAAATAAAATAAAAGAGAAACTGAACAGATTGTTATCTGTGAATTTTTTTAACAAAGACATTGTTCTAAGTTATTTCTAAAAGATATTCCATGAATTTTTTTGCTTAGACAAAGGGGAAAAGGTGCTAAAAAGTTTTTTTTTTGAAAAGAAGCTGGACCTCATATACCATGTGCTAGGATACAAAAAAATAGCTAAAATTCTTGAGATTACAGCTTTTTGGAAAAGAAAAAAATGATACAAATAGAAAAATATGAGGAGACATTTTTAAGTTTGGATTTTAAGTTTTGGATTTTAAAATTACTAGACTGTTGTGTTAATGTGATAGATTTTTTTGCATTGGAAGTTTTGAAGGGAAGTTTGAACCAAAAATATATATATTCACCAACTAAAGATGAATATGCTGGGGTAAAGCTTTAAATGTGCTGGGTTTTATACATTCCAGTCCCATGAAGAAATCAAAGTTGCTACAAGATCGAACAATCACCAGAACATGAAAAGAAGTCACGACCGGTCATCTGTAACCTTCCCTGCCTATATCCAAAGTAATGATCGAAGTAGTTGAGAGTTGAAAAACAAATCATGACAAGATATCCATGCTGAAACATTTTTATGGCCATAGTGTGCCAAATAAATTTATTCTCATCATGAATCTGCATAAGCTATTTTCCCTGGGGAACTCAAGGTAACACTTACATTTTATTTTTCAAAATACATTAAATGAGCATTTTTCAGTGACATTTATAGATTTTAGTGCAACTATATTTCAGTCAGCTCTCACACCTTCAGAAAATTTATGTGGTATTTGAAATGATTAGACATTATTTTATTTTTAATATTTCATTTGCTTGCAACACAAATTTACATATATATGCAAATATTTTATTAAATATCTGATTACATGAAATATTCTCTTTCCATTATTTCATGTATGTTTTATTGAATATTTGAGCACATTTAATTATTCCTTTTTTGTACTTTATTTCATGTATTATGAATTTAGGTAAAGATATATGCACATGATAGTAATTTCATTAGTTAATTAATCAGATTCTTACTGCTGTACCCATATATATTGAAACGGGAACCTCCTAATCCCTTGCTGTTTCATCATCAATCTAGTAGCCCACTCGTCTGTGTTAGATTCGAACCTCATTTCAACTATAATATGTAAAATAAAATTACAATTTGCTGTCATGGCTGTCTGAACAGCATTATATATTTACATATGAAAGAACACTATAATTAGATAGGCTTGATAGAATTATAGTATATAATTATGATTATCACATTTATTTTAATAAAATACTTTATTATGTTAAATAATGATAAGGTTCAATTTATTAATAAATTTATTATTTTAATTCATATGTGGATATATAATCCAACCTATATTTGTAATGTATATAGGGGTGGTGTGATTTAAAACATTAATATGTATTATATATTTAAAATGTTAAAAGATGAAAATATTTTAAAATGTTTATTTAAAATGTTAAAAAGGTTTTCTTTCAAATGTGCTGAGAAGTCTTCTTTAACATATAAGTGTTATTTTTTTTCTTAGAATTAAAAGTTCGGTTAGAAACAGATTTTGTTGTAAACAAGTATGTAATTAATGACCGCACCTTCCATTGGTAGAGTTAAAAAGTCATTTTAAAATCTGGCTAATTGAAATTGCGTCCGAAATAAAAATTTATGTTTTTTTTTGGATTTAACTAATTAAAATTGTTTGTGGCAAAATAGTTTTACAAAATAACCATAAAAGTTATAACTGAAATACTTTAATAATTTAGCGAATATTTAAAATTAAAATTACATGTTTTTAGAATTTAATTAAAATGGAATTAAGGAAAAGTTATAACACCTCAGAAACTTATCAGCATATTTGAAATCAGATTGTATGTTAACAAAATTAATCAAAAATGTAATCCTGGGGCAAAGGAAAATTTTTAAAGATGTTAAGCTGTTAAGCTGATAAGAAGATATAAATAGGCCATATTTTGAGTGGGAAAATATACTGAGAGATATACTGAGAGATATATAGACAGAGAGAAAAAAGACTATTTTGAATCGCATTTGTATTTAAAAATCAAATTTATTTTTGAACTGAGATGTCTGGCTAATGTGGCCATCTTGGCTGTCACTCCATAAGGAGGTGATGGGTTTGTTTCCATCTGACACCATTATAACCAAGAATGCCACTATAACATCTACAACCTAACTGAAAAAGAAGAAGAATGCCGCTATAATATCTACAGTCTAACTGAAAAGGAAAAAGAATGCTGCTATAATATCTACAGTTCACTTATAAAAGAAGAGCATGCCACAAGTCGCCCAGAAAACTCATCAAGCTCCTGCTCAAGCATCTACCTATACTGGTAAATCACTTTAAACTGCAGAGCTCTGTATATTTTCTGTATAATTTCATATAATTTCATACTACCTTTTAAACTCAAGTTAGCTAACTAACCACTAAATATATTTTTAATGTTGAAGCTTTGTTTCTATTGTTTTAAAATCTGTAAATGATCCATTTGCTTTTAAAATCTCCTTCTTTACGAAATTAATTAATGTTTTCTACTTTAAACTATCACTGCAGTCATGTCTCTAGTTATATTTCTATCACATAGTTTTTAATATTTGTTATATTATATTTATTTTATGATATGCTGACAATTCGAAACAGCGAACACTAAATTTCAATTTTTCAAGAAGAGATTAATTAAAATCTCTTCATGTAATTATTTATAATTTTATTTTTGCACTGTTTTAAAACCTTCTTATGAAAATAGTAATGACACACTCGTTATTATTTAATATTTTTGATAATTATTTGATTGTAAATTTTGCAATGTGGCTTGTGTTAGTGAGAGATTAATTTTAAATACTAAGAAATAGACTAACCTTGATAAATATTTATAAGTATATTTGCTATTTAAGTTATTTATTAAACCCCTTCAAATATACTTTCTCTCATTTTAAGTACTAGTCATCTGATCAATAACAAAATTAGATTGAGCTGGAACAGCAAAGATTATCTGTAAGTATTCCTGTCTACAGCAAAGATTATCTGTAAGTATTCCTGTCTATAGCATATATTTTATCATGCTACCTAAGAGTTGGCTTCTATTTGATTAAGCTAATAAGCTATTGTTCTTGCCTATAGAGTATTACATTTTATAAAATTCTTTGCTTGGCAGATGTGATTCATTCACTGAAATATTTTTTCGTTTTGCTGCCACGTATATTTTTGTTTTTAAGATGGACCTTCAGTTAAACCAGCACATCTTCCTCTCATAGGGTAGAGTAGTTGTGAAGCCTGAGTTTAAGGCCAGGTTAGCATGTAAGTCCCCTGTCTTTCTTGAACTATTTGTTCCTTTTTCATGTAGCTTAATGATCAGTTTCAGGGTACCGGCATTGGTCACAGAAACCCTTGATCTACCAATCCATCCACAGAGTGACTTTATTATTGTATTGCTGGTGTTATAGTACATTACTACACCCAGAGCAGTAACTCTGCCTCCCTATTTTAGTTCTTTCAGCTATTGTCTGAGATACTCTTAAAAGCCCGGTCAATCTAAGTTATTGTAGCCCATTTTAGGCTAAATAAATAAATATAAACAGATGAGAAATGTCTACCATAAGTGTTGACCAAGGTCTAGTTTAATTACTAGTATTCAGCCATACATTAAGAGGAGTCTGCATATGTTCCACTATAGACATGATGTAGTGATAAGCTATTTATTTAAATGCCTGTGTGCATTTATTATATATATAAATCCGTAAAATAATTGCATTCAAATTGTAACACATTAAAAGCAATCTATGGCTTTCATGAATTCATAAGATGAATAACTGTTGCATTTATCTTACTTAATTTTAAATTTATTTATTAATATCTTATAAACGAATCTGTCTAAAGAGCATACCTAAAAACTCTTCAGCCATTAAATGCCTGCATGCATTTTCACATGTTATGTGAATTGTGTCATATATTTTGGATAAAACTTATTATTGGAGAAATTAAAACTTTAGTAAAGTAACTTATTCCACTCTCAGTTTCATTATTCAATTCAATTCTCATTATTGATATTATGTTTATAGAATATATGCATTATTAAAGGTCTCCATTTAAGTTAGCTATTCATTAGATACGATCAATTAGTAATTTTAATTATGAGTGTCATTGTTTCTCCCTGATCTATGTCAGCTGTGAATAAAGGAGTATGCTCTGTGTAATTTCAAGGTGGTCATTTGTAGGGTCTTGAGTCATGGAGTACTGGTTTACGAGTTGAAGTGAGGTCAGACTCGGGGTATCACATTCCTAGTCTGGTCAGCTTCGGTCTCTTTTGCTTGGACTCTGAATTCTGTTATGCAAATGCACAAACTTTACTGTTACAATATATATATATATATTATAACGTTTTCCGTTTTGCTAGACCTCTACATGCTAATATAAACTGCGCGTGAGTTGATCAAGCTATGTCAAAAAAAAAGAAAGTTATATTTCTATTCTAAAAACATAGCTATATTTCTTGATCAACTCGGCCTATTAATTGTTGAGAATTGAGCTATTGACGAAATCAGCTTTTAATTTATTTAATCTGGGTGCCAGAATTCCTAAGAATTCGCTGAAATCGTCATATGACATCTCACAAATAAAAAAAAACAACTTTTAAACTAATCGGTATTACATCATACCGTAACGAGAATTATTTTTTTAAGATTATTATTTCTGGGCTTATTCAAACATATTGGCAAAGGTAAATTACATTTTTAAATCTTATTAAACTACTAATAGATTTAATAATAAAAAATAATAACTATTATTAATAACGCACAAATGAAAATTGGTATTAGAAATATTTTTATTCTAATAAATAAAAAAAAAATTGAAATAAATTACTTATCAAGTAAATTAGAGAGAACACAACTCAGACTTGAATCAATTAATAAAAAACAATTTTGCAATAACTGTTCATATCTAAATTTCTTCTAGAAATTTCCTCAAAAAATTGAATGTCTCTTGTACAAGAAAATTAAGGTCTCTATCGGGATTGTTTAAACATACTTTTAGAAATTGTTTGAAAACGTTTAATTTGGTCACAATCAGGAGTAATGAAGTATAACTTACCGGTAAGTTTTGTGAATTCAGTAGTAGTTTTTCAGGGTTGAATTGAGCTCACGGCCTTTGATTATTAGTTGATCTTGGTGCTGGTTCCATAGGCTAGTCGCGTAAGCTTCTCTTGTGTCCATCGGTAATGATGTCAGCTAAAGCTCTGGTCTACTCTCATATGAATAACTTTTTCATCATAGAGTGGTCTGGATTCTCTAATCCAAAACCAACCAAAAGAATATCAGCTAAACCAAGACATTCATCCAACCGAATCCCTCCTTTTTATACTAGAGGTCCAGTTTTCAGACTCTGCACATATCTTTTGTTTGTCAAAATATACGTTAATAATCTTATATATTCTTTATAAAATTTATGTTACAAAGTCTTTATTTTTTTCAGCATAATTCTGCCATCTTTAATTAGTTGAAATATTTTTACTTTCTCTTATCTAGATTGGTAATTTGTGTCTTTTGTTCTTTCCAATTCTAACTTTTATTTCCAATTACATAAAAAAAAACGAAAGAATAATTAAACTTTCATTGTACGTTATTTTTGTTTAAAAAAAAATTAGTCAAAAAAAAATCTAAATTTACTTTTATTTTTTAGCTTTTACCAAATGCCAATATATTTGCAATGTATATAAATAAACGTTACAATACCACCAGTGCCAGGAGATGAGAATAAAATAGAGGTTTACACTAATTTTATTCTTAAGTTTTTTAAATTCATATTCATGTTGTTGTTTTTTTTGTGGCAGTAGCATGCTGATATGTCATGTAGACTCATTCAACAAGCGATGTTCAGCTTTATCGCCCACTTTTAGGTCTAACACGGTGAGAATGGAAAATATTTCACATTCATCTGTGTCCTTTCCTCTTTAATGTAATATTAAAGATAAGAAGCCCAAGTTATAAGCACTAACAAGCATTGCTCATTGTTTTGAGTCTTACAGGCTCGCGGCAACTTGGTCCGCCTTCCCCTTTATTGGGATCCCTGTTAGAAATAGTCTGATGGGCATATAAAGGTGGTCTTGTGTTAATATACTGCATACTAAAACTCGGGGCTATGTTTTTCCCCTCTTCAGTAACTGCCTACCTGGTCAAATACTTGTGACTTATGTCTACATCATCCATGATCATGTTTTATTTTAGACATCTCAAAAAAAATATACATACATTTTTTTTCTTTCTGGAAGTCATATTAAAAAAATATTTTTTTATATTTTAATAATCAGGGTTTAATTAGTTAGTTATTTTTTATAATTTTTTTTTTTTAAAAATTACTATTTATTTTCCAGCTGCGAGTTTCTTTGGGTCATCATTGTACCATTCTTTATCATTACAACTTATCTCAGGTTGTAGTTGTTAAATCAAAGCCTGAGTTGGGTCGCCATTATAACGTTTTCCATTTTGCTAGGCCTCTACACGCTAATATAAACTGCGCATGAGTTGATCAAGCTATGTCAAAAAGAAGAAAGTTATATTTATATTCTAAAAACATAGCTATATTTCCTGATCAACTCGGCGTATTAATTGTTGAGAATTGAGCTATTGACGAAATCAGCTTTTAATTTATTTAATCTGGGCACCAGAATTCCTAAGAATTCACTGAAATCGTCATATAACATCTCATAAATAAAAAAAAATACTTTTAAACTAATCGGTATTACATCATACCATAACGAGAATTATTTTTTTTAGATTATTATTCCTGGGCTTATTCAAACATATTGGCAAAGGTAAATTACATTTTTAAATCTTATTAAACTACTAATAGATTTAATAATAAAAAATAATAACTATTATTAATAACGCACAAATGAAAATTGGTATTAGAAATATTTTTATTCTAATAGATAAAAAAAAATATTTGAAATAAATTACTTATCAAGTAAATTAGAGAGAACACAACTCAGACATGAATCAATTAATAAAAAACAATTTTACAATTACTGTTCATATCTAAATTTCTTCTAGAAATTTCCTTAAAAAATTGAATGTCTCTTGTACAAGAAAATTAATGTCTCTATCGGGATTGTTTAAACATACTTTTAGAAATTGTTTGAAAACGTTTAATTTGGTCACAATCAGGAGTAATGAAGTATAACTTACCGGTAAGTTTTGTGAATTCAGTAGTAGATAACTATGCATAGTTTTTCGGGATTGAATTGAGCTCACGACCTTTGATTATTAGTTGATCTTGGTGCTGGTTCCATAGGCTAGTTGTGTAAGCTTCTCTGGTGTCCATCGGTAATGATGTCAGCTAAAGCTCTGGTTTACTCTCGTATGAATAGCTTTTTCATCATAGAGTGGTCTGGATTCTCTAATCCAAAACCAACCAAAAGAATATCAGCTAAACCAAGATGTTCATTCAACCGAATCCCTCCTTTTTATACTAGAGGTCCAGTTTTCAGACTCTGCGCATATCTTTTGTTTGTCAAAATATACGTTGATAATCTTATATATTCTTTATAAAATTTATGTTACAAAGTCTTTATTTTTTTCAGCATAATTCTGCCATCTTTAATTAGTTGAAATATTTTTACTTTCTCTTATCTAGATTGGTAATTTGTGTCGTTTGTTCTCTCCAATTCTAACTTTTATTTCCAATTACATAAAAAAAAATGAAAGAATAATTTAACTTTCATTGTACGTTATTTTTGTTTAAAAAAAAATTAGTCAAAAAAAAATCTAAATTTACTTTTATTTTTTAGCTTTTACCAAATGCCAATATATTTGCAACATATATAAATAAACGTTACAATATATATCTCATGGTCTTAGTACCACCTGCCCTTAGTAAGTTAGCCAGTGACTGGGTATTTATGAATTATCATTGATTGCTTTTCTTATCCCTTCCAGCATAATTCCTATCAATACATAGCTTTGGTGCTTGTAATCAGAATAGGCTGATGTCCATAAATATGCTGGGCAGAAAATAATAAATATTTAGATCAGGGTTCTTAATAATAATGAAAGTTATACTCTTTAATATATTAAAGAAATGATTTGTAATCTAGCATTAGTTTAAAATAGTTCAATAATAATGAGAAAAGGTCTAATCCATTACAATATACATATTATTTTTAAATTTTTAGTACTCACACAAAAAATAAAAGTATTTATCATAAAATATTATATATATATATATTGTAACCTCCATCTTCTTCACTTATTTACTTTATTATATTTATAAATGCCCAGGTGCCAATTCTATACAAGATAGAATAAAATTTATAATTGTAAATTGCTTTTAAACTCATTTAAAAGATTCTTATATTGTAATTATTCTATGGCTTAGCTCAGTTGAGGTTATAGGATATGGTCTTCATAAAGGAGGCAAATAAGGATGATAAAAATGTCTATAAACAATAATTCTATAATGTTAATTTAAATATGTTCTAAGCATCTATTCAATACTAAACTATTGCACAATCATCAATTATCATATTTAGTATAAGATAGATAATGATGAGGGTTGCGTACCTTTTATATCCACATCACCGTCTATTCTAAGCAAAGTAAAATATATTATTAGCATTGTAATACTGAGATTTATTACCACCAGACAAATTAAATAAAACTTGACTTATATTGGCAAACTTATATATTCTATAACTATGTTATGTTAACCAGATATGTGTGTGTGGAAATGGAGAATCGAATGTATATATAATCAAGCAATTCATATGGGCTATTAATTCAATAAAACATTTAACCAATTACATTGCTCTTATAGTAAAACCAAAATTGACTAATATTTAATATATGAATCGTATATTTTTGAATATGTGCATTTTTATAACATTGTAAATATTAGTATTTCTAAACATACTTTTTATTAGCTTATTTATAGAACTTGGATGATGCCATAAATCAATCATCTTTTATACATATAAAAATTTATACAACACTTATCTGTTATAATCAGTATATATCATCTAACACTAACTATACAAGAACAAAGAAAGGCATGGGAAAACACTAACAAAACACTTACATCTATATACGTGAGTGTTAAGTAATATTTCCAAACTCAATCTAAATAATCTAATCGTCCCTGACCATTTCTACCTTCAACTTATAACAGACAAGGTTTTAATTCTTTATTTTTTTAAATAAATTTCATTAGCGAAATTAAGCATAATAAATACAATTTAAAAAAAAATCATTTATAGCATCATGCACACACTCGAATATATATAATCACCTATAGTATAATTTCTAGATCATACAAAATAGATTATCATACTATAATAATATGAAGTTACATTGTTTCATTTTTTTAAATGAAAAAAAAAATAAAAAAATAAAAAATTGGTTATACATCTGTTGTACTCAGTAACGAAAATATTTATCAATATCTCATCATTACATGTTAAGTTTTTTTTAAAAAAAATTTAAAAGTTGAAAGAAACATACATATTACAAAATGTCTATCCGATTGTTGATGCATAATTTATTAAGAATGATAATAGTTTTTTTTTTTTATCCTAGAATTTCATGACATAAATGACATTTGCATGCATTGAAATTATTTTATTATATATACGCGAATTGCAAAGTTATACAGTAGAAAATTATCCTCTTGATACAAAATTAAATAGATAAACTTTTTCATTTTAAATTTTAATTTGCAGAAGATTGATAGAAAATTATTAAAATTGAAAATCAAGCATTTGATTTTAGCGTTTAACAAGAAAAATTTAGCTAGCTTTATTTTAACCAATTTTGTCATTTTAATATTATTTACTTTTGGTAATACTTTAAAATAAGTCATAATTACTTATCTTACGTGCCATCCAGGTATTTTAAAGATAATGAATATGGATCATGACTTTGGCAGAAATTTGGAGCTGGCTTCCTTTTTGGTCTATCTCTTCATGGTTATATTACTCCAGTAATATAATAGAAATTCTCCATCAATATATTATTAGAATCCTCACGATGTTTTTCTTTATTTGTTCCGATGCTCTTAGAGAGTTATTGATTCTTTTAAGCTTTATTTTTTTAGCTTCTTCCTTGGAACTTTTTTTTTACTTTTATTCAAGTTTTAAACTTTCTGTCTGTCTTCACTCATGCCCTCTGTGTTTCTATGACAATCAACTTTGGAAGTTTGCCAGAAATATTATTTATAAAAATTTTAACAATACAATGTTTGAATGGAATAAACATAATAATAAAAAAAATAAATATTAAATATTAATTATTAATTTTAGAAATGTTATTCAATATTATACAAATAATCTTTATCATTTTTAAACATAAGATTATGAACAATACATAATCAGTAAATAATAAATAAAATATAGAAAAGAAAATTGTAATTAATACTATATCTATGTTTCAGCTTATTATGACATGTAAATTTTCTACCACATATAAACATCCCCAATGTTGTTCATCCTTCTCTTTTACTACCAAACACATAATCCAAAGCTCTACCAATCAGTACACCCAATTAAAGTTTTAATTTTTTTAAAATCCTAATTTTAACTAGCAAATCTCACCATAATTTAAGTTTAATTTTCCTAAAACTCAATTTTAAATATTAAATTATATCACAATTCATTTTTCTCAGATAACTATCTTTAGCCATTGTTAGCACAAATGTGAACTTCCCACATTTCTTTCTGGTGCCAACCTGGAAGGTTACAATATATATATATATATACCCCAATATAAATATATATATATATATATATATATATATATATATATATCTTTAATATTGGGGTCTTTTTTGTAATGATTCATATTTTAATTAAAATAACCAATAAAAACAATGTTGCAGTCTGAGTAATATTTGGAAAAAAAATTAAGCCTTAAAAATCAATTTCAATATTATTCTGTTTGTGAAATAAGTGTTTTAAAAAACTTTTACAAACCAACAGAAATCAAAATTTAATGCAACTTTAATATTTCAGAGATTTTTTTCTATTTGAATTCATTATAAATGTTTTTTATGTTTAAATTGTCTTTTTTTAACTTTCTGAATGGATTCTGCTAATAATTCTATAGGAAATAAATGAGATAACCATTCTAAAATATTTTATTATCAATTTTTAACTTATGTACAAAATTTGAAGAAAATTGATTTTCTAGAAGTATGTTAAAACTCATTTACAAAATTTATCCTAAACAAACATACAAACAAGATTGTTAAGTTAAACAAAAGCATTTAAAAATATTTTCAGTGTTTAATATTTACATAATACATGAAGATTAAGATTCAAACAAGTGGTAACATCAGATCATTTCCTGTTAACTCATTTTTGTTTATAGAAATTTATTCAAAATACTTAGATTAAAAAAAATTAATATTAAATCAATCACATGATTTATTTCAAATTGATTGATATTGTCATGTCTGAGAATTTTTTTTCAATTGAAATACTGTCAACACTAATTAAACAATAAAAATGTGTAATGTAAAATACTTCCAAAGCTTATTATTTATGTAATATATTGATATTAAGTCATATACAAATATCTCTATATAAAAAATGAGGAAGATAGTATGATATTTCTTATATCTAATATCTTAGGTTGTGGATAGATATTTCGATTACCTATTGTACCAATTGTATAAGACTTAATTTTAATGTAATACTAAGTACTGGAAGTATATTACATTACATATTTTTAAATCAGTGTTGGGAAAGGTTAAATTGAAAAAACTCTCAGATATGCCAATTAGTAATTTAAAATATATTGTATGATTGATTTAATATTCATTTTTTCTAAACAAATGTTTTAGACAAATCTCTATATAAGAAAATGAGATAATAAGAAAGACAGTCTGATCTTTTCTCATAAAAATTATTGTCTGATACTGTGGCTAGAAAATATTTCAGTTACTTATTGTATTAGTTGTATGATTTGATCTCCCACACCAAAAGCTTGCTCAGCTGGGTCTAAGAAAAAGAGAGTAATTCATGCATTGGTGGTCGAGAGGTCAGCGCGACTGCCTTGCACTTGCAGGCAGTTACCTGGGTTGCTGGTTCGCATCCTGGCCGATGCTATGACACTTTTAAAAAAAAAAATCTCTTTGGTTGCAGATGTTAAACACGTTTTGCTAATTTATTAATATATATATGTATATGTGTGTATACATTTTTGAATGATTGAATTTCCTAATATACAGTTTTTATTTAAATAAGCATTTATTTTATATAGCCCGATGTTTTTAAACTGTAAATGGTAATAATCAGCCATTAAGTTATGTATATTTACATTTTTATATATAAATAAGTATGCTTATCTATTTAACTGATTATGGATACACATGGATATATCATATAAATGTTTATGGAAGCAAAAACTTTTTTTTTTATCAAACTAGAATAAACATTAATTTTTATTTACTATTTATTGTTTAAAATATTGCAAAAATGTTCACTTTTTTATATTTGAGATATACTATGAATTCACAATTTTTTTTGTGCACATTTATTTCATGTACACACTACTTTTCATGCAGGCATAAATATTTTTTGCACACATGTTAATGATATAATTAATTAATTAAAAGTTTTGATGTGAAAATAGTTAACATTTTTTGGAGGAGGGAGAGTAAGTAAAAGATTAACAGATAAATGACTAATTCATCTTAAAAAGATTGTTAATCTATATGAACTATTTGCCTTATCAAATTTGGAAATGACTTTAATTTTTGAATAATTTTATTTGGCTATATTTTCTGAAAAAAATCAGTCCTCTGATTTAAGTATTAAAAAATAACTGTAGATAAATACTTTTATTTTGCTTCTTTTTATTATTCATATATATATATATATATATATTAGCTAGATTAATATATTTTATTTTTGTTTATATGTACACGATATGTGTGTACATTTTTGAGAAATTGAAAAAAGTAATTAAATTTTCTAGTGAATATAAATACCGACTTTAAATATAATATTTTCAATTAAATATAACATTTAAAAATCTTATTATTTAACTAAAATCTTTATTACCAATAAAGTAAATACCTTTGAAATTACTAAAAACCACTGTAGATCTTGGCAATTCATAATAATAGGTACATTGATATTATGTTCTTCTATAAGAGAAACCTCACTAAGTTTTACAAGATTTTCATAGCTCCAGTCTGCAAATAAACCAAGATCTCTAAAAATAAACAATTATAATGTTTCTGTTATTGACATCTTGTATCCAAATTTAGGCTAGTTAACTGATTTTCTGTTATTTACATATTAGATTTGCTATGCATTTTCACATCCATATCAGTCTACTGATAACTTTATAATCTTGCAATGTTGTCAAATAATGTGTACACTGGAACTTTTGACAAATTTGAGTGATAAATTTGTCAAAATGGACCACATATACAAATAATTTCATAACATTTCCACAAAAGATTTAGAATGTTATCAGCAGATTGATATGTATGTGAAAAAGTATAGTAGCTGTAATACATAACCTTAATTACACCATACTAAATCTGAAAATCTATATTTTTTACAATACAAAAAATATAAATTTATGCACAAAAATGAAAATAACACCTTGTCATCAAAGTCATCCCCTCCTCCCACAAGATACAGCATTCTCCATCACACACAAGCAGCTATTCCCACAATTTTACTTAAAATTAACAAATTACTGCATACATTAACTCAGGCATAAAATTATAAAACATACCCTAAAGCAAAATTACTAACAATAAAAGTACATTGACAAAAAAAATACCACAGCTATTCTATCACTTAAATAAGTATATTAACTACAAAAATAATAAGTACATTCACTACAAAATGGACAGTAAAGCAAATAAAAAACAAAATAAAATACTATAACTAACTATTAACTATGACAGAAAAGTAAAAAATGGACAGATAATAAAAAGTCCAACTTACATCTCCATAAGATTTTTAGAAAACAGAACACATGTTTATACTGTAAAGGATGAATATTCTAAAGCATATGAACAATGACAATTAAGCAACATTGTCTCATAAATAACAATATATTTTGTTGTACAAGCCAAGATGTAAAGAAAATTTAATAATGACTGCCAAAATGTAATGGTAAAATAAGGGCTGTTCATTGAATAGCTTGCATATATGGGTAATCATGATTAAAAGAGAAAATATTATAACTGACCAGGGTTAGATGGCCTGCAGGTGCCTTGTAGATTTGGACAATCTAACACAATAAATAAAATCAAGAACAAAGTGGTTTTCTTCACTCATATACTAAATATTTGGTAATCTAAATATACTGCTTATATGTCATACTTAGGAAGCTAAAATATATATAGAATAAATAGACAAATAAGTATATTGATCCACATATGGCTTCATGGCCATTTAAATTTATATCTATAGTGAATTCATACAATTTGGAAGGCACCAAAGAATTCACAGAGGCAACTGTACTTTGCTTGACAAAAAAAATAAATGTAATAAATGATGACTTACTTGATGATAAAGTTAGAATAAGATGTACAATGAATTATCTTAATTATAAAATAAATTGTGTAATGAAATCATTTTGTAATGATATATGCAATAGGCAAGTCGATCATTTAGATTAATAACAATAATATTTATTGAAGTAAATGTTAATTCATTGAAGTGGCTAAGACAGAGAACATGGTTCTAATTTGCCAACTGCAATCTAATATATAACTTTATAATTTACCCCTGCTAGATTGCAATTAATAACAATGATCTATGATTAAAATTATTAATGCATGGTCATAAAAGAGTTAATTACAAATTTTTTGTCACAAAAAATTTATAAGTCTATCATTTAAGCATATATTGAATGATAAGATAAAATTGACTTATAATAAAAATTATTAATAAAAAAGAATTTGATAAATATTTTATCATTATCTACTATTATATTCTTAACCATTATTAATATATGAAATTTATTTCATGTAAATAATTTAAAAGAAATTTTCTATTATCAATTTTAGCTTATATATATATATATATATTGTAATGATATATAAATATGTCGTTACATTAATTTGAAATAAAAACTTTTAAGTTCGCAAATAAAAATATGTGTATTAAAAGAACTAAATGCTAAAATTAAAATGTTTGTTAAATGTATGTATATTCGCACAGATGCAAAACTTTAAAAATATTTTTTTTTATAAATAAAAAAAGTATTTGAATGTACTTTTTTTTATAAAAAATACAAGATTTAAATATAAAAACATTTTAATAAAGAAATAACGTAAGTAAAAATAAAAACATATATTAATTAATTCCTGTAATCTATAAATGGAAATGATTGTTTATTAATTGAAAAGCAAGCTAGCCTTGGGGCTTTTGTGTAATTAAAAAGTCAGATGAAAATTAGATAAGAGAATAAAGAGAATTTAGCTTGAACAATGGAAGCACCAAGCTTCTTGGACCTTAACAAAAATTTGGATTAGTGATGTCTTTGTTCATTCAATCTGGAGATTTACTATAAAAAGAAAAATATTGAGTTCCAGTAAGTTTTTCCAGCTTGTTTTGGTGAGATGAACGATAAGACACACTTGTCATCCTCTCTCACTTATTATAAAAATGAAAAGACTGCGATACCAGAATGGAATCAGCTAATGCTACCTCCAGAATATCAGACCAGTCTTCCATGAAAGTCTTCATGGGAATTGTCAACAGGAACCTGGACTCTTCTACCATAAGCAATTGAATGGAACGATTTTAAAATCTGAAGTAATTAAGAACTTTAAAGATTTGATCAGTTAATCTAAATTTTAAAAAAAAGAACTTATCTCTGATGTATGTTTCAAATTAATTATAAATGTTTAATTTTTACATATTTTTTTGCTAAAAAAATCATTTTATTATTTATATTTGTATTAATATTTATTGTTTAAATTTTAAATGATGAAATTTAAGTTGGGTATGGATGTTGCATGGATTCGTTAGCGGTTAATTATGTTGTGGTTTTCATATTTGATTAGAATATATAGGTCATCGATGTCACTACGGCATCTTATGATGAATGCTATTGGATTTCTTGTATTCCCTCTGCAATTGACATTATCGATGACTTTGTATTTTGATCGGTTATGTTTATTTTGGAATGTTTTTAACCATGGAATCTATGCAGCCGATCTATACTCAACATTATAAAACAAATGTTATAAAAGTCATCTGTGCGAACGTATCTAAATATTAAATTTAAGTCGGGCGTGAATGGCTATATTGTTTTGTAAAGTTATATTAAGAGAGGGTAATCTTAGGTTATTCATTTCGTAGTTGAATTAGGTCAATGGATTTGATATATTTGTGTAATTAGTAGATGTAGTATGAGTTTCACTAGGTACAGAATCGCTGTATACCCCGCACAAACCCTTTTGCCTATGGATGGGATTGTAAGTCGGCAAAAAGGACTGCTGTTCCTTCCTATGGAGTTTTTATTTTATTGTTCTTCTTGCCATACAGATGTAACATTCCTGTATTGGTCAAGAGTCAATGTCTTCTCTAACTATACTGTTCAGATGTCCATTCCTGACAGTATAGTATATATGTGCTGTTGTATTTTCATGCTACATTGAATACATAAATGTATCAGATGGATTGATGCCAGTTTGAATGCAAACTTTTGGCCTAAGGTTAAATAAGGAAAAGAATATTTTCTTTTCAAATTCAGATCTATGTAGTCTATTCATACTCGACCCACTAAATAAATATTAAACTCATTATTGCAATCTATTTAAAATTAAAAGTCAATATAAAATGTTAAAGGTATTCCTCAAAATTTATTTATATGTGCATTAATAAATGTTTGTTTGTTAATTACTGGCAGTGGCTTTTATTTTTTTATATATACAAACTAAACAAGTTATTTCTTATCTTTGCATCTCCATGAGCTAGTGACAATGGGCTAATGGTCTAAATATTTAAATAAAGTGGAATCTTAACAGCGCATATCTGCCTACTTTATAAATTTTTCTAGGCTCAAATGCCTAGATGGCACTTTTGTAGTGCAGATTGCGGTTAGATTCGATCTTCACTTTCTTTTGAATCGTTATAACTGGCTACCCAACTTGGGCTGATATTTAATAAACCATGAATGCTCTGAGAATTTTAAAAGTGAATCATGCCAGTAACATTTTTTTTCTGAAACAAGTACATTTTTGTACTAATGTAAAGTTATAGCCAGATGTTTATTAAACCATGAGTACTTTTGAAAATAAATCATGTCTGTAATATTTTTTGAAAATGAGTATAAATATATTTTTTGTATTAACATAAAGTTATAGGTTGAATTGTGTTTTAAAGGTACTGCCAGTGAGAAAAATTGTGCATATGTAAAAATAAATGCGAGGAATAAAACATAATAATAAATATAAATCTTTTTTTTTTTTAAAAAAAGTCTTGTTAAATTAAAATCTAATCATTCAACTTGCGTAAGTAATAGTTAAAAGTAGAAGAAAATAAATTTGGAAGTGAGGGGACAGAAATTTAGCTGGTAGTAAGGAATCAACAGCCAACATTTTTTTTATCATTACATTTGGGTGTAATTACTGTTTTGTCTTTTAAAAAAAAAGTTTGGTCTTTTTGAAATTTTCATATAATCAGTTTGTGTAACGTAATTACTAACACTAAGTAAATTCTTTTTTTTTTAATGTTTTTGTTTTTTTGAGGAAGTTTACTGATATGTAACGATATATAAATATGCCATTACATTAATTTGAAATAAAAACTTTTAAGTTTGCAAATAAAAATAAATGTATTAAAAAAACTAAACGCTAACATTAAAATGTTTGTTATACGTATATATATTCACACAGATGCAAAACTTTACAAATATTTTTTTTTATAAATAAAAAAAGGATTTGAACGTACTTTTTTATAAAAATACAAGATTTAAATATAAAAATATTTTAATAAAGAAATAACGTAAGTAAAAAGAAAACATGTATTAATTAATTTTTGTAATCTGTAAATGGAAATGATTGTTTATTAATTAAAAAGCAAGCTAGCCTTGGGGCTCTTGTGTAATTAAAAAGTCAGATGAAAATTAGATAAGAGAATAAAGAGAATTTAGCTTGACCAGTGGAAGCACCAAGCTTCTCGGACCTTAACAAAAATTTGGATTAGTGACATCTTTGTTCGTTCAATCTGGAGATTTACTATAAAAATAAAAATATTGAGTTCCAGTAAGTTTTTCCAGCTTGTTTTGGTGAGACGAATGATAAGATGCACTTGTCATCCTCTCTCACTTATTTTAAAAATGAAAAGACTGTGATACCAGAATGGAACCAGCTAATGTTACCTCCAGAATATCAGGCCAGTCTTTCATGAAAGTCTTCATGGAAATTGCCAACAAGAACCTGGACTCTTCTACCGTAAGCAATTGAACGGAACGATTTAAAAATCTGAAGTAATTAAGAACTTTAAAGATTTGATCAGTTAATCTAAATTAAAAAAAAAGAACTTTTCTCTGATGTATGTTTCAAATTAATTATAAATGTTTAATTTATACATATTTCTTTGCTAAAAAAATCATTTCCATTTTATTATTTTTATTTGTATTAATATTTATTGTTTAAATTTTAAATGATGAAATTTAAGATGGGTATGGACGTTGCATTGATTCATTAGCGGTTAATTATGTTGTGGATTTCATATTTGATTAGAATATATAGGTCATCGATGTCACTGTGGCATCTTATGATGAATGCTATTAGGTTTCTTGTATTCCCTCTGCAATTGACGTTATCAATGACTTTGTATTTTGATCAGTTATGTTTATTTTGGAATGTTTTTAACTGTGGAATCTATGCAGCCGATCTATACTCAGCATTATAAAACAAATTTTTATAAAATTCATCTGTGCGAACATATCTAAATGTTAAATTTACGTTGGGTGTGAATGGCTATATAGTTTTGTAAAGTTATATTAAGGGAGGGTAATTTTAGGTTATTTGTTTTGTAGTTGAATTAGGTCAATGGATTTGATATATTTTTGTAATTAGTAGATGTAGTATGAGTTTTGCTATGTGCAGAATTGCTATATATGCTGCACAAACTTTTTTGTCTATGGATGGGATTGTAAGTCAGCAAAAAGGACCACTGTCTTTTCCTATGGAGTTTTTATTTTATTGTTCTTTCTGCCATACAGATGTAACATTCCTGTATTGGTCAAGAGTCAATGTCTTCTCTAACTATACTGTTCAGATGTCCATTACTGACAGTATGGTATATATGTGCTGTTGTTTTTTCATGCTACATTGAATACATAAGTGTATCAGATGAATTGACGCCAGTTTGACTGCAAACTTTTGGTCTAAGGTTAAATAAGGGAAAGAATATTTTCTTTTCAAATGCAGATCTATGTAGTCTATTAATACTCGATCCACTAAATAAATATTAAATTCATTATTGCAATCTATTTAAAATTAAAAGTCATTATAAAATGTTAAATGTATTCCTCAAAATTTATTTATACGTGCATTAATAAATGTTTGCTAATTATTGGCAGTGGCTTTTATTTTTTTATATATACAAACTAAACAAGTTATTTCTTATCTCTGCATCTCCATGAGCTAGTGACAATGGGCTAATGGTCTAAATATTTAAATAAAGTGGCATCTTAGCAGCGCGTATCTGCCTACTTTATAAATTTTTCTAGGCTCAAATGCCTAGATGGTGCTTTTGTAGTGCAGATTGCAGTTAGATTCGATCTCCACTTTCTTTTGGATCGTTAAATATATATATATATATATTGAACCGGATTGATCTTGGTTTCAAGGATTTTACTGCCAAAATTAAAAACTTAATGTTTGTTAAATATTATCTAATGTTAAATTTTTTATTATTATTTAAAACACATACACGTTTATATTTATTTTGATCATTTTTATCTTTATAAAATTGATTTTAAAATAGTTTACTTTCACTACTTTGTTTATAAAATTGATTTTAAAATAGTGTACTTTCTCCGCCTGTTTTAATCAATTTCATTAAAAACAGGCAAGCTTGCTAATTATATATTCCTGTTGTTTGTATTTTAATCATTTTTAAAGTTAATTCGAAAAAAGTGGAGGTTTAATTGTGTTGTTGTTTTTGTTTTAATAATCCCTGGATGGAATTTTTAAATTAGATTGAGTGGGAAATTAATATTTGCCCTGCCTGAAATATAAAACAGGAGACTAATAAAAGTTTTCACGGGAAATGTAGCGAGGCAAGGATAGCCCACCAATTTAGAGATAGAGGAGATTCAGTATAGAAATAGACACTTGGATTATTGCCTGCTGAGAGTCACACCATTTTGGGTAGCAGTTTGGACATTTAATTCCTGCTAAAAACTTAAACAATTATTGACAAACTTCATGACTGTGCAAGATGTCAAAATCTACCGCTATGAATTTTGCCATCATTAGAATGTCTTGCTAATTTAAACAAAGGATGGACCAACACTTGCCAGCTCTCCTTCAGTCATACCATGAGCCTCTAAAATAAACACAGCCTTTACCTTACCACTGTCAAAGGACCTGAAAATGGTCTAAAGATAAATGTGTGCACTCTATGCAAACTGTGCTTTATCGTAAGATGAAATTTTCTTTTATTTTTTCCAAAGTAAATTTCTTTTCATTAATCCTCCACTCAATCTAGTTATACATCTGTATTCATAAATTAATATTGAACTTCATATTGATTAGCTATATTTATTCTCTTTTACTGTATTTTGCTTATTGGAGAGTGACGTGTGACTTTTTCTATTTTTATGCCTAACTTTTACTAAATGCTTTGGCAGTTGTGTATATTTGGAATGCTTACCTGTAATTATTTTAGTAGCCCAAATTAATTTTAAATACTGTGTTTGCACTTTTGCAAACCACCAAATTTTTTGGCTGGTGACTTTATTTTCCTAGTCTTTGTTTCTTACATCTCTGAAAGCGGAAACATATAATTGTTTGTGCTTTGTAATTTTTTTAAGCCACCAGCAAGAAGACAATATTATCCTTTTCATAAATTACAGGCACTTTTCTATTTTCATACTCATGTGCACTCTCCAATAGATTTATTTGTATTTACTTGTAAAGCTGAAAATTTATCAGAGCGTGTACTCACAACATGGGTCATAAATTTATTTTTTAATTATAATTATTGGTAATTCATTTTCTTTAAATGATGGGACAGATGTAACTGAGTTTCTAATGATTTACTTGTCTCTTATTGAGATCTTTAATTTTTAGATTAGTTTTCGCCAATCGTTTGGTTGGGGATTCACCTGTCTTAATTGTTTGTTTTCTTTTCATTTTCAATCATATTTTGCAGTTGTTCTTGAGGCAAATCAATCACCTTTATTTTAAATGTAATAATAGGTGCAGCTTCTACTGACAGATGACATTCGGGGGCTGTCACATTTTATGGACCTTGGAAAGCTCACCAGTGCTGGTTTTATTGATTTGCTTTGGGAATGTATTGTCTAAGTATCTGAAAGTGAAAACCAATGTTTTGGTGAATTTTCTGCCGAATGAAATTGCTTCCTCCCTGTAGAATTCATTATTAGAGAGTCAATAAATCTACCAGAGCAATGTGTTTAATCTTTCTAGTACACGCCTGAAATAACCCTATTGATTTTCATGTAAACTTTTTCTTACAAGTTATTTTGCTCTTAAATAAAAGCTTAAAATTTGTTTAAACTTAATTTGACTGATGTTTGTCATTGTGCCTTGATTTCTCAACTGTCTAAACAATATTTAAGATATCTTGTTTCTCCATGGTTTGGCACATTTTGGTTCGCATATCCTGTCCACCCTTAAAATAAATTTCTAGTTCCAATTTTCGGACTAGTAGCACCTTAAAGGTCAGTATATGTGAATCTTAAAGCTTTCTCCCATTACATATATATAATTTTTAGCACTATCAACATGTAGCTTCAAGTTTTCAAGCCCATGTGAGATTTTGTTCAGATGGTTGAGAAAGATTTCAGGTGTAAGTGGCAAGATCTAGTCAGCAGAGGTTCGATTGTTGTTAATTATTGCAGGTATTGTTGGAGCAACTTTGGTGAAAAAAGGTTCTTTTTTTTTTTCGTATGAAATAATTTGGAAACAATAAATAGTGTATTTTCTAAAAAGTCTGTCAAAGTTAATTTTTTTTTTGAAGAGTTAAATATATATAGTTCGTCTTTTTCATATGACAAATAATTAATAATTAGAAAGTAGCATCGTATTCGTTTTTAGATTAATTAAAAAAAAAGATAAAATAGTTTGTTTATCTTTTCATATGAAATCATTAATAAACAATAAACACTATTTGCTTTCGTAGCTAAATTTTTATTTTAAAATAGCAAAATAAATATTGGGAAATAAAAATAGTTCGTTCATCTTTTCATATGAAATAATGAATAAACAGTAAACAGCATTTGCTTTTGTAGCTAAATTTTTATTTTAAAATAGCAAAATAAATATTAAGAAGTCTTTTTCTTGTGACAAATAAATAGTTAAATAGCATTTTTCTTTTATATTGATTGGCAAACTTAGTGTTAAATAAATAGTAAAAGGCAATGTTTTTAAGACTGACAATAAAAGCCAAAAATATACATAAATAAATGAGCTGTTAAAGAGTGGCAAGATTGGAGGGCAAATTTATAAGGAAGTTGAAAATAGGCAAAGTAAACTTAAAGGTGCAAGATTTATCCAGATAAAAGTTTTCATGGCAGATAATTGAAAAAGTCCAGCTGCGCATCTTGAAAGTCTTCAACAAGTGTTTCAGTTTCATGAATGGAATGAACAAGAAAAGATTGGAGTGGCTTGTAATCATTTGAAAGGTGTGGCCATAGATTGGTGGCATACTTTAAGTGTAAAGCCACAGATATTTGGGGAGTATAGATATGCCATAATGCAAGTTTTTGGAGTGAAGAGACACAATATTGCATCTTTAGAAGAGTTTTGCAGCAAGCATATTCCAAAGGGGATGGAGGAACTTATATGCAGTTTTTCTGTAATGAAGCTGCCATACTGAAGTCGTTGATGGCATTCTCTTTGCCAGAAATCCAGATAATCTCAATAATAAGAAACAATATGCCAGTGGTGATACAACAAGCCATGTTGGTTAATTTTAAAATGTATATAGAAGAAATAATAACATTATTGACAGAGATTGATTATAGTAGGAATAGAATAGAGAAGGAAAACATACTCGACAAAGATGGGGGAACAGTATCCAATGTGGTGGTGGATAAAGATGAACCAACATTAGTTGGAGCCAACCAGACTTGTCCCATCATAACTATAAAAATTGGATCAGTCACAGCACAGGCTTTAATTGATTCAGGGAGTCAGATGTCCCTGATTTCCAGTCATTTTTATTCGCAGTTAAAACAACAAACTCATCTGTATACATTACCTCTAAAGAGACTGCAAGTTACATTGGCTAATGGTAAAAAGGCAAATGTAGAGACAAAGCAGGTTTGGATCCAGCTTCATCTGGAAAACATGGAAATGGATCAAGTCTTTTTGATAATGCCTGGGTTGATACAAGATGTCATAGTGAGAACATATTTTCTTCACCAGCATAAATTTGTGCTTGATTATGGTCAATGCATCATTCAGTGTAGAGAAAGCATAATGCCCCTGGAGGGATTAAAAAAGTATCAGTCATTACAAATACACAGTATGCAATCAGTCTTAGACACCACTGCAGTAAAGAATAAGGTGTTAACAGTCCATACTAAAGGGGACAGAGCAACATCTTTTAACACAGGTGTTGACACAGTACCATACGTTTTTTTCTAATAGACCTTGGGCTATTGAAGGGTATGTTCATCGGATTAAAGTAAAGGAGGAAAACCATTTTCAAAGTCGATCTTACCCCATTCCATTTCAATATAAAGCTGAGGTGGATATTCAGATACAACAGAAGATCAAATGGGGTGTTATTGGTAAACCAGCATCATCTTATGTTAACCCTTTGGTGGTAGTAAAAAAAAAGATGGGGCAGCTAGAATATGTTTGGATGCCTGCCGTTTAAATGCTATCACTATTCCTGAAAGAGACATTCCTTCTACAATAACTGAAATTCTAGCTAGATTTCAAGGGAAAACTGTCTTTAGTACATTTGACTTGACTTTGAGTTATTGGCAGATACCTCTTCATCCACCTGATCACCAATATACATGATTTTGGTATGAAGAATATACGTATGTTTTTAAACGGATGCCATTCAGGTTGATCAACAATGGATCCTGGTTGTTAAGATATTTGGATCAAATATTGTCAGAGAAGGTTAAAAATATTATAGTAATGTACATGGATGATGTGGTTATTGCATCCAGAAATATTGAAGAGCACTTGGAGCATGTGGAGATATTTTTGACAGAATGCAGTCAAAAAAATATCACGATCAACTTGCAGAAAAGTTACTTAGTCATGGATGAAGTGGCATTTTTAGGCTTTGTAATTGGGAAGGATGGTATTAAACCCCATACAGATAAATTAGCTGTAATTGAGCATTTTTCCACACCTGCTAATAGACGTCAGGTGGGCTCATTTTTAGGTCTCTGCAACTTTTACCATCGGTTTTATAAAAATTTTGCTGTAGAATCATCATCCTTAGTCCAGTTATTAAGAAAGGATCAGAAGTGGTTTTGGGGTTCACAACAGAAGCAGGAGTTTCGGATCATCAAGAAGAATTTTCTGAAACAAGTAGTTCTAGCTTACCCTGTTTTTCCCAAACATTTTATATTCAAACTGATAGTAGCCGACATGGATTGGGAGTAATCTTATTCTAAATTGATGAGCAGAAATGTCACAAGGTATTATATTTTTGTAGCCTTATCCTAAAAGGGGCTGAAAATAATTATATGACTACTGAAAAGGAGGCTCTGGCCATTGTATGGGCCTTCAGAAAGTTCAAACAATTCTTGCTGGGCTCAAACATTATTGTTATTACTGACCATAAATGTTTAGAATTTCTGAATAATAGTTACCTGACAAATGATCGGCTCATTCGGTGGAGATTGATCTTGCAGAAATTTCAATATAGAGTGGTCTATTGCCCTGGCAAGGATAACATTGTGGCAGATGTCTTAAGTTGGCACCTCATAGATATTTCACAGCATCACCTACACTCAGATAACTTAAGTATCACTGCGATTACATCGATTATAGACGATTCCATGAAACAGGATTTATGGAAACTACCAGAAATACAGGCAAATAATCTGGATTATGCTCCAATGGAAGCCTATAACAAAGGAGTCCTGAATCCCTCACTAATGGAGCTATCCAAGTTAGAACAACAAAAAAGAGCTTATCGTATTGAGGATGGTGTACTTCAATACAAGGTTACTGCAAAAGAAAATTCCTGGAGAACCCTCATACCTAAAAAGATTAGAAATCATTTAATTGAATATGTGCATTGTCTGTATGGACATTTTGGACTGCATAAGGTTGAATATGTGCTCCAAGAATTATTTTATTGGCCAGGGATGTACTCAAATATTTTATCGGTTCTCAGAAGTTGCCACACATGTTTACAAATAAAACCTGTAAATAAAAATTTTACGGGAGTCTTGCAACCCATTCTAGCTCAGAATCCTAATGAGTTACTAGCTATTGACTTTTATGGTCCATTACCAGCATATCAGTGCTACCGGTTCTTAGTTGTCATGTATGATGTCTTTTCAAATGTTGTGACAGCTTATCCATTAAGAAAGGCTGATGCTTTAAGCACTATCAAAGTATTACAAGAGCAGCAAATTCCTAGAATTGGCAAGCCTCAATGTATACTCTCGGAACAAGAAACACCCTTTAAGTCTCACCAGAGGAAGCGTTGGCTCCAGCAACAGGATATAAAACATTTATTAACGTCCATATGTAACCCTCAATCTAACCCCTGTGAGCAGGTTATGAAGGAGCTTAACTGTTTATTTCAGTTGTATGTAAACCAGAACCACAGAGAATGGATGAAACAGACTGAGAATGTTGTTAACTATATTAATTGGACATTAAATGAGTCCACAGGGTTTGCTCCCATTAGGCTGCATTTTGAAAAAAATTATTCTATACTTATCAAATCTCCATTACCCATCGATTGTGATAATCCTAATGGAGAGAAGGACAAAGAAAAGGCTAGGATAAAATTAAAACACATGGCTGAATTGCGCATAAGGCATGCAAACCGGCATCCTTGCCAATTCGATACTGGTGATTGGGTTTTTGTCAGAAAACGAAATGTGAGCAATCCACCAAGGCATCAATACAAAAAGTTTTTTCCAATATATGATGGACCTTTTACTATAAAAAAATATGGCCAAAATGCCTTTCTTCTGGAGGACGAGTCTGGAATTCAGGGGTCCTATAATGCCTGTAGTCTTAGACCTGCTGAACAAAGCATCAATAATGATAGGTAAGTAGCAAAAATTATCATAGATGTAATAGAGCGATTCATTGCAGTTAACACATATAACAAATGTCCAGCTGGGATTTTGCGGGGGGGGGGGAGGGGTTTAACATGTAAAAAAAGTAAAAAAGGGGGAAATTACAGTAATGTTTTTTTTTGATCAGGTATTGAGGCAGTTGAACCAGATTGATATCCGTTTCAAGGAGTTTACTGTCAAAATTAAAAACTTAATGTTTGTTAAATCTTATCTAATGTTAAAATTTTTATTATTATTTAAAACACATACACGTTTATATTTATTTTGATCATTTTCATTTTTATAAATTTGATTTTACAATAGTTTACTTTCATTACTTTGTTTTTAAAATTGATTTTAAAATAGTTTACTTTCTCCGCCTGTTTTAATCAATTTGATTAAAAACAGGCAAGCTTGCTAATTATATATTCCTGTTGTTTGTATTTTAATCATTTTTAAGTTAATTCTAAAAAAGCGAAGGTTTAATTGTGTTGTTGTTTTTGTTTCAATAATCCCTGGATGGAATTCTTAAATTAGATTGAGCGGGAAATTAATATTTGCCCTGCCTGAGATATAAAATAGGAGACTAATGGAATTCTTAAATTAGATTGAGCGGGAAATTAATATTTGCCCTGCCTGAGATATAAAATAGGAGACTAATGAAAGTTTTTACGAGAAATGTAGCGAGGCAAGGATATCCTGCCAATTTAGAGATAGAGGAGATTCAGTTTAGAAATGGACACTTGGATTATTGCCTGCTGAGAGTCACACCACTTTGGATAGCAGTTCAGACATTTAATTCCTGCTAAAAACTTAAACAATTATTGACAAATTTCGTGACTGTGCAAAATGTCAAAATCTACTGCTATGAATTTTGCCATCATTAGAATGTCTTGCTAATTTAAACAAAGGATGGACCCACACCTGCCAGCTCTCCTTCAGTCATGCCATGAGCCTCTAAAATAAACACTGCCTCTATCTTGTTTCTGTCAAAGGACCTGAAAATGGACTGAAGATAAACGGGAGCACTCTATGCAAACTGTGCTTTATCGTAAGATGAAATTTTCTTTTATTTTTTCTAGGGTAAATTTCCTTTCATTAAATATCCACTCAATCTAATTATACATCTGTATTCATAAATTAATATTGAACTTCATATTGATTAGCTATATTTATTCTCTTTTACTGTACTTTGCCGTGAGTCTTGGAATCTTAGTTTTAATATTCCAAGTTTGCTTTCAGTTGTTGTTGTTTATTGGAGAGTCACGTGTGAGTTTTTCTATTTTTATGCCTAACTTTTACTAAATGCTTTGGCAGTCATGTATATTTGGAATGCTTACCTGTAATTATTTTAGTAGCCTGAATTAATTTTAAATACTGTGTTTGCACTTTTGCAAACCACCAAATCTTTTGGCTGGTAACTTTATTTTCCTAGTCTTCATTTTTTACATCTCTGAAAGCGGAAACTATAATTGTTTTTGCTTTGTAATTTTTTTAAGCCACCAGCAAGAAGACAATATTTATCCCTTTTATAACTATAATTGTTTTTGTTTTGTAATTTTTTTAAGCCACCAGCAAGAAGACAATATTTATCCTTTTTATAAATTACAGGTGAGAAAGACTTTCACTGCTAAAGTATTTATAGATTTCCTATTTTTGTACTCATGTGCACTCTCCAATAGATTTATTTTGTATTTACTTGTATAGCTGAAAATTTATCAGAGTGTGTACTCACAACTTGTGTCATAAATTTATTTTTTAATTATAATTATTGGTAATTCATTTTTTTTAAATGCTGGGGCAGATGTAACTGATGTTCTAATGATTTATTTGTCTCTTATTGAGATCTTTAATTTTTAGATTAGTTTTCACCAATTGTTTGGTTGGGGATTCGCCAGTCTTAATTGTTTGTTTTCTTTTCATTTTCAATCATATTTTGCGGTTGTTCTTGAGGCAAATCAATCACTTTTATTTTAAATGTAATAATAGGCACAGCTTCTACCGACAGATGACATTTGGGGGCTGTCACATTTTGCAGACCTGAGAAAGCTCACCGGCGCTGGTTTCATTGATTTGTTTTGGGAATGTATTGTCTAAGTATCTAAAAGTGAAACCCAATGTTTTGGTGAATCTTCTACTGTATAAAATTGCTTCATCCCTGTAGAATTCGTTATTAGAGAGTCAGTAAATCTACCAGTGCAATGTGTTTAATCTTTCTAGTACATGCCTGAGATAACCCTATTGATTTTCATGTAAACTTTTTCTTACAAGTTAGTTTGCTTTTAAATTAAAGCTTAAAATTTGTTTAAACTTAATTTGGCTGATGTTTGTTTTTGTGCCTTGATTTCTCAACTGTCTAAACAATATTTAAGAAATCATGTTTCTCCCTGAGTTGAGTTTGGCGAATTTTGGTTCGCATATCCTGTCCACCCTTAAAATAAATGTCTAGTTCCGATTTTTGGACTAGTGGTGCCTTAGTGGTCAGTATATGCGAATCTTAAAGCTTTCTCCCATTACACACACACACACACATATATATAATTCCAGTTTAGATTCTATCATTCCATGATGTTTTCCTTGGCTCATCAATGATAACAAAATCTAAATGTAGATATCCATGAATATTTTTATCAATAAATGATATTCACTTATTCCTTTGTCAATATTACAATCCATGGTAAATTTTTATAGTTTCATAGGTTCATGGAAGTTAAGCATAGTGTTTGTTGTTGTAACCATTGAATTTAGTCATAAAGATATCAAAATAGCTGATGCTTCTTTCTCTAAGTTCTCTTACTGACAGTGCATATTTCTTTGCTATACATCCTGAATATATTGATAAAAGGTAAAATAAACACAAAGTTTTTAACAAAGTTTTTCTCTTTGCTCAAATCATTTCTGTAGCTATAGTAACACAAAATGAAATTTTTTTCTTTTTTTAAACTCTGGTGTATTAACATGTGATTCTTTTTCTTTTAATCTTAATAGACATTTTTATCATTCTATCATAAGTCAAACAAAATATTTCATTTTTAAATTTAATAAATAAATGGTTAACTTATTCCAGATTCATTCAAAACCATAGAATATATTTTATTAAACATATGACCTTTAATTCTTTTCTTTATTTAGTTATTTATACACTACAAGGAAACTATAGATGGCAACATGTGTACATCAAAATAAATAATGGCTGCATGGAATTTTGATGAAAAAATATCTAAGTACATTTATTTTGTTAAAAACAAAAAATAAATTCATAAACTTTGATAAAAATGTAAAAAAAAAAAATTCAACTTTTATTAAAATGAAATCAATGAGGCAGACTGATTTTTTTTAATATAGTCCAGAATGCAAATGCAAGTACTATTTTCTTTGTGCAATCAGCAGATCATACTTTTTCAATTTTATACACTTTATGAAAGAAAAAAATGTAAACTTGTATTACAATGGAATCAATGAATGAAATGAAATTTTTTTAAATATTGTCCAGAAGGTAAATAAAAGGGTCATCTTATTTGGTCCATTTTGTAATTTCATGCCAGAGTTAATATATGTAGTATTTTTTAAATTTAAGTAAAATTTCTGGCCATTATTGTGATGGCAGAATGCCATGCCTTGATTGAGGGGAAAAAAGATGGTTTTGACAGCATGCAGTGCTACTTTATTGCCACAATGAAACAAAAACTCACAAATATCTGTTTTTATTTAGTACTGTAATGTTTTTATTAATTCTGTGTACAAATATCATTTAAGTTTGTCAGAATTTTTAGTGTTCACATTATTTGATGAGATTGCAGAGTTTATTTGATGAAATCACAAGTTTAGAAATTTATGAGTGGAATGACACAGATGTGAAAATGTATAGAAGCTGTAATATCAGGCTCAGGATTTTTTTCTAGATGGTTGATAATTATAAAATATTAATTACCGGGAATGAGAATGTGATCGGATAAAGCAATGATGGAAAGTGACTGAAGCTTTTATTATGAAGCCATTGACAAGATGAGCAATAGCAAAGGAATAGTAAATAGAGGAATATTAGGGAACTTAGTAAAAATTGTGAAGGGCAAATATATATGGGGTGCCAAAGATTTATAAAAAAGTTATACCATTAAGATTGGTAATTAATGGAAAAGGATGCCATTTATAAAGAATAATAAAGAATTAGTAAGAGAAATTAAAATAAAATTAAAGGAATATAATAAATATAGTTTGGCAATGGTAAAGATGGATGTAGTATCAATGTATATGAATATTGATTTAGTAAAAGCAATTAATTTGGCAATTAATAAATATAAGGAAGATAAAGAAAGGAAAATAGAACTACCTATAGAGATAGTAAAAAAATTAATGGAAATATGTTGTAAAGACATAACTTTTGAGTTTAATGGAAGATTTTATAAACAGAAACCAAGATTGTTAATAGGAGGTGCATTGAGCAGGGTATTGAGTGAGATTTATATATAGGATATGGAGGACCAAATGATAGAAAATGAGAATGCACCAATATTAATTAAAAGATATGTGGATGATTTTCTTTTAATATTTAATAGAGGTGAAAGACAAATAAAAAGATTTATAGATAAAATAAATAAAATAGATAATATACATTTTACAACAGAATGTGAAAAAGATAATAGATTGGCATATCTCAAAAGATGTGCAGTAAAAACAGAAGTGTATAAAAAATGGGTATTACAAATGCAGTGAATTGGGGTTCTAATATGGATAAAAAGCATAAGATTCATGCTATAAGTTCTAATGTATATAGAGCAAAATATTACCATGATGAAGGAGAGGAATATGATAAAAAATAAATAGAATAAAGGAAGATTTCAAACAAAATGAATATCCAGAAGAGGTAATACAAATGAATATAAAAAAGATAGAAGAGTTATATAAAAAAGAGAAAAAAAAGAGGGAAAAATAAAAATAAAAAAAAAGAAAGCAAGGAATACATATGAATAAAATTTAATGATAGTAATATAGTAAAGGCAATTAATATTATTAGAAAAATTATTAAAGAATTTAAAAATATTAAATATAAAGTAGTAAATAAAGGGGAAAAAATGTAATATATATTTTAGATAATAGGTATATAAGTGGAGAAAAGAAGTATATAAATGGGGTTTATGAGATAGAATATAGAAAATGTAAGGATAAAGGGATTACAAATAAATATGTGAGATAAAAAATCAATACATACTCGGTTAAAAAAAGATAAATATGATAGAGGATCATGGGTATATATGCATTTTATGGGGACATGTCATAACCTAGAAAAAGAGAATATTAGAATGATAAGATATACAAATAGTAGAAAAGATGAAAAAAAAAGGGAGGTAATTTTAATAAAGAAGATAAAATGAAATATTAATAGAGAAAAGGGTTTAGAAACAATCTTAGTATAAAAAAATAAGTATAAAAAATAAAAAATAACAAGTGAAAACTAATAAAAAATAAAATAAACAGGTAGTTTGTATAACAGGTAATAGAGGTAGCTGTACATAAATATAAAAAAATAAAAATGAAATAGAAAAAATGATGGGATAGAGAAAATGGTGGAGGAAAGAGAGAAAAAGTAGAGAACATGGTAAAAAATATAAAATAAAAATACAAATAAAAATAATTTTATAAAAACGGAGTAAATGAAAGAAGCAGGAATAAAATATGGATAAAAAGGAATTAAGGAATGAAATAAGATAATAAAAAAATTAACATAATATGTAAAACTAAGTGAAATAAAAAATAAGGTTAAATATATAAATATAGTAATATAAGAAAGATTTTATAAATATTACATTGAATTTTTAAAATTATGGAAAAGGTGAAAGATGAATAAATATAAATATGATAATAATTAAGAATAAAAATAAATAAGACAAATAAAGGATAAAATAGAATGAAAAAATTAAAAGTTACAGTGTAACAAGTGTAATCAATAATATGATGTAAATAATTAAGTTGATAAAATTGTAAGATTATAACAAATATATGTATAAAATATGGTTATATTGATATAATGTTTAAATTTTGTAGATCCAATCAAACTGTAAAGAATAAATAAATATGTTTTGCTTTAAAGTGTAAGTAAAAGTGAAATGTTGTTATTATATGATAGAGGTTGTTGGAGAGGCCTTTATATTACAAATAAACAATTTTCAGCTATTTAGTTTTCACACAATGGTCACAAGAAAAAAACTTTAATTAAACCATACTGTGTCAGTGGTGAATAATGCTGCATTTAACTAAAAAAAAAGGATGAAATAGCACTAAAATGTTTAAAAATTTATGTTAATGGTCTAAAACCTTATGTAAGAGTTGCTTATGGATGTTAGTTGAGAGTTTTATAAGCATTTAGTATTACTATTGAAACTGATGAAATGTTTAATAATAAAAAGGGGGTTGCTTATTACAGGTGTTGTTAATGTGGAAGTTAAGTTGATCCAAATTAGTTTTATTTATTTGTAGAATAGTGGTTGGTATTTGTTTAGATGGTTTTCTAATCTGTTTATTCATTGGTACACCCATCCATGTAGGTATTATAATCAGTGAAATGTGTTTAACCAATTGCCATATAAGTTATATTTTTGTCAGAATAATTTAGTATTTATATAGCAGCATATGTGTGTGCATGTATGTCTGTGTCATCTTTCAATTTCATGTTCATATTTAATTACAGTACAGAATTTTACATTTTATAATGAAACACTTAAAATTACAACAAATATCTCTGATAACAGGTGCAAGTATATTTTGAGTGATAAATGGATCTCTGAATTAGTGAATTATTTGACAGACTAAATTGTGTTATCAACTACTTTATTTACTGGCTAATTAATGTTTTTTTTTTTTTAAAGTGTAAAAATAATTTTTTTTTGTTTTATTCAGTTTGATTTAATTTAGATAATCAAATGATTTTTTTCTTAAGAAAATATTTCTTGAATATTTGTTACTTAATTATTTGAGGGCGAAGGGTGGAGATAACCTTTGGAGGATAAGGTGACCTCTTGATTGATGAAAAGGGGATGTGTTTAAATGATAGTCAGTAATAAAGAATATTCAGCCACCACTTCTTCCATGTAAATGGTTTTTTCAATCTCTTCCAGAAATTAAATCGGTCATACTCAAAAGTGTACATTTTTTTAAACTTTATTTTTTTTAAAAATTTAGTATGAGAATTCTAGCTACCAGACAACATTAAGAATACAGATGTCAGGCTAATTTTTTTAATGAGGTATATTTTCTTCACTCTCCACTCAATTATTTTAAATTAACATTATTGCTTAAAATATATTTATATGCTTGTAACATAAATCTACGTTATTTGCCCTATGTTTGCTATTGTTAAGGAGAAAACAAAATTGCATGAATTTATGCAGGACTGTCTAACAAAGCCTACCATTGACTCCAAGTTTAAATTCTCTGCTAATTATATAAAAGTTAAGTTAAAATGTGAGAATGTGTGTATAATTTTTTGTGCCATATTTTGAACTACTATATGATAATAACTAAGCATATCTTTCATGTTTATGAAATGTTTTATTAAAAAAGAGAATGCATGGCTCGCAAAGAATTAGCCAAAAATTAGTATTTGATTAATGTATACCTGATTAAAGTTGAGTAAAAGAACATTAATACTATATATTTATTGTTTTCCTCCATATGTGGACATTTCATAAAAGAAAAATATTGTTCCCTAAGGAATTTTAGATTTTCCATGAACAATTAATGATGGACCAAAATAATTGTATTCATGCTATCTTATAAAGTTTATGGGAAGCTAATGTTCTTTTGGAAGCCTGCTAAAGTTATTGCTAAGTTGGAAATTTTGAGAATTAATTAAATGATCAATATCAAATCAATATGTAGCTGAAATTATCTATCCATTATCTCCATCATTATAAAGTTTATTACTCGCACATTGTATTCGTGAGCTCCATTAGTTGTTGCTAAGAACACTTGAGATTGCTTTATTAAATCCAAAATTGTGAATGTTTATCTTATAGGAATTTGTCTTCATGTTTTACTAACACATAATCATTTGAAAGCATCATCCTTATCATCACAACATTCAGGAGACATTATGTTAAAGACTTTGCAAGTGAATTTTTTTAAGTTAAAAAAGAGTGACTATTTTTTTTTTCATTTTGTTATTGATATATCATAGACAGATAGATAGGTTTATTTATTTATTTGCTTATTTATTTTGTGCTATTTCCTTGACTTCAAGAATGTATCAGATAGCGTATTACAAGTTGCAATATGCTGGTAATTGATTGTTATTTAAATATAATTTCTTATGTGGGTTATATATATATTATGTGTCTTATTGAAGGGAGGTATTTCTCTATTTAATGTCTCAAATTGAGAAATTGGCTTAGAGAATAGTAAATCTATGAAAGATAAATATTGTTGTCAGAAATGATGAAACTCCATTGACAATTATCACTGCAATTTAAAATTTTAAAACAGCTAATAGTTTGTCATAAACTAAAAGCTTTTATTCTCAGCTTACCATTTACTTTACTGTAACATTAGCATACTATATAATTTGAAATTATTTACATGTACTTATTCATATGTATGTGTGTCTGTCTTATGCAGTCTATTTCACATATAATTGGTAAATATTCAGTTTTATGACTTTTTTTCTCTGTCGGTTTTGGATAATAATGCTAAAAGAATTGAAAAAATTAGGGACCTATCTTTGTGTGAATTTATTTTCCAATGTTAGAATAAATTGTCTTAAGTAGCTGTGAGAAAGAAAGTTATTAGTGATATGTTTTATGTTGATTGGGATTGAGAACTCTCTCCCTTAATCTATCTAAGTATTTGCCATGAGTGAAATATATTTCCAGATTATGTATTTATGCATTTTAAAGATGATAATTATGAAGTTTCCCTTTTAGTTTTTGTTGTCATTCTATATGAAGTAAAAATAGCGGTAAAGCCATAACCTTAGTAAAAAAATATATGATAGAAAATTGATTTTTCTAATAAAGCAAAATAAAAAATAGGAATCAAATTGTAAATTGTTTATTTTATTTTATATTTATTATTATCATTTAATTTTTATACCTTAATAAAAAATAATAGTTAAAGAAGACGATTTTGTTTTGTTTTTATTTTCGCATTACAAAAAACACATCAAAATGATTAAAATCAACGGCCGGGAATAAGCTATTCAAGATGATCACTTGGTACTTTACAACTGATTGAAAGACAAAATAAACAATAAGTGCAAAATAAAAATAAATTGTATGAGCTCAGCTCAGAGGGATGTTACTATATTGGTGTATGCTACAATAAAAAGAGCCATATTGATAAAAATAACAATAAATAAATATTATCAATATAAAATGTAACATTTAATAAAAAGAAAACTATCATACTTACAAACTACAGGGATACTCTTAATATTAAATTCTCTTTCACAACACCCCTCCCCATTACAACACATCTAATAACCATTATCGACATCTCATTGCTATGATCAAATCCACACATCAAATCTTTTGATAAAGAATAATAGATTTCTTATATTCTATGCCACATTATTTTTTAAACTGATTTTTTTCCAAAATAATTTCTTTAATCTTTGTTTATGTAATATTAAAATCTCAGGGTTTTGTAATTAAATAATTGTAATATTAAAAAATTACTTTTTTCTTTTATTTATGAAATGATAATTGACTATCTTGCTAATGAAAATTTTTCTTAATATTAGCTTTATCATATGAATTTTTACTTGTTTACATAAGTCATACTAGTATATTGTCAAAATAATGAGTACATCTAAATACTAAGCATGTCTTACCAATCCAGAAATAAAATAAATGGTAAAAGTGATTTATTTTATTTATTGAGAGCCAAAATACACTTTTAATTTGTAAATAGATATTTATCAGTTTTACACCCTACATCATTGATAAAGCACAGCAAAAACAGACATACACAGAATTATGCTTGATGATAATAAAGTCATATGTACATGTATAACAACCTAATTCCCTTACTAACACTATCACAATCTGAATTTATTTGGTTAGTAAATATTGCTAGCTCTTATGACTAAATCTACCATTGATAAATAATTATGGTAATATGAGTTGATGTTCAATTGTATAGACCTATCCGAGTAATATAAAATGAAATAACTAAAGCTAAAATTTTAATTTAATAGATACATATTTTATTTATATTGGTATTGTACTTGTCAGTTTTGACTGTTCATTTAACAAGAACTAGCATCTAGGCAAAAGTATCTTGAGTCCAATCATGTGCAAGATACATAAGTCAGGAACACTCATGAACTCTGACCTATTTGCCTATTTTCCAGATCTACCAACTTATGAGCAACAATCCCAATAATACTGATCTAATTTATCCCTCTCCACCGACATCACAAAGTGGAGACACAAAAAGAGTCTAATGTGAAATTATATAATGGCATATTTTAGAAAAAAATAGAAGTTTGACCCATTTAAAGGTTGTGACCTTTCACATTAATTATATATAGAGAGGATTAGCAGGAGATCATCTAGTCAGAGTGAGCATAATTTAATAACTAAGATATAAATGTTTAAATAAAAGAATATGATTTTGCAAGTTTATGATATATATAAGATTTATTAATTTAAAGAAATATGCATAAATACTTGGCTTATTATTTAATTGATCATCATTGGCCTCTTGACGTACATATAATTTGATTGACATTTATACAGCAGCAGGTGAATCATATGACATTTGTTTATAACTTAGAAAATGACAATTTAAATTATTGTTCTATTTTATAATGGTTAGCTCATATGCCAATAATTTATAAATATACTGATGAACAGTTGATTTAGCACTATGAGGAAATATCTTTGAGAGATACCAATCTACCCCACAGAAAAGAATAGCACTTGAGTGATTTAGCTTACAAAGATCATTTTATGATTAAAATATTAACTTTACTAAAATACATTTTTATATTCACAAGCAAAATGATCTGTCTTTACTGAGTGAGAAACGTGTGTGGGATAGTTCATTAACACACACACACACACACACACATATATATATATATATATAATGGTGTTGCAAAAAGATGTGCATATGAAAATATTAATAAATAGATCTGTTTAGTAGAATCATAACACTATGGTTTATGGACATTCATAGGTTTGATTTATGGCAAGAACTTTAAGAGAGTGGTGTATGCATGATGGCAGAATTAGATGATCCAATCTCGGATCTGAAAAATGTGTTTCCAAATTTAAGAACGAAGAATGGTGACCGAATTCTTTCTGCTACTTTGGCAGATTCGGTTCACAGAATGAAGGTGTTGGCTATTAACAACAATAGGCCAGGTATTTCCTGGAGTGACCCTATGTCAATAGCTCATATGACAAAATAAGTTCCATGGGGGAGGCATGTTTTTGGACTTGGAATGAATATATGGGATCTGGATTTCCAAAAATCCAGGGGAATGAAGCATGAAGACACACATATGTGTATTTGAATGTGGAGGTCTATTTGCATACAATGCTTGGAACCAAAAGTATAATATTTTAACACTAAGGATGAATGAATTATAATCTATATATATTGGGAATGTCCAATGTAATAGTATGACTTAAATACTAAACAGTAATGGATTATTTAAACTTATTACTAAAATACATAATGATTGGAATAGAGACTCCCCTTTTCCCTTACTTTAATTTATCTATAAACTTTCCACAATGCTAAATAAGTATGAGAATTTGATTACAAGTGCTTTATTATTATACTAAACATAATTTAAACATATACGAATGGGGCAGTGGTTATTTATTTCATAATAAACAGATTTGATTTCATAAAGTTTTTAAGATTAGCGCTTATTATTGAAATAAAATAAAAGGAAAACATTTTTAAGAAAAACAAATTTATACTCTGTTTTTCTACATTGACATTATAGAATAATGTGTTTTTCCCAAATTCACAAGCATTTGCTAAGATAAAATAACAAGACTTGTTTTAATTAGTCAATCTAGTCACCCCTTTAAGTAGAGAAAGAAAAAAAATAAAATAAAAAGAAAAATGACTAACTGGTGAATTTGAGAAATTATTGACATATTTAAATGTATAAAACACAATAATGAAAATTATAAAATATTATTGCCACATGAAGGTGAAAGAAAATATTACATTTATTTAATAGAGGCTCAATAATAAAAATAAATTACAGAAAGTTATATAGAGTTATACAGGTAAGTAAATTACAAATCATTTTAGCAAAATATTAAATTTCTGATTGAAGGACCAGCCAATAGAACAATATCTTAAATTATAGATAGGGTTATTATAAATAATCACAGAAGGCTGAATTTAAGAGTTTATACATTAGGCAGCAGCTAAAGTTCTTTACTTTTGCAATTTAGGTTAGCAGTGATCCTTGGTGATTCAGTGTCCATTGGAATTGGTGAACTAGATCTAGATTTGGTCAGTCAGGTAGGTGGCATTTAATTATTCAGTCTTTAAGCATATTAAAGTTCATGGGTAATGGGATCCAGAGCTCTGATTGTGGAAAAAAACATGTTTGAATGGAGAGAAAGATGAAAATTTCCACTACTCACTATACATTGAATTATTGTCACAACAAGCATGGATTATCTCTACCATTGCAGTTTAAGTATTATGAGTCTCCCCTCTGGATTCAAATCTAGCAGTATTTATACTATTTTTCCATTAATATTGGAATGCACTTAGCTGCTAGACCTGAGGCACGTTATCCATTTAGCAGATATAGAATTTGCTGACCAAATGCACCCTTTGTTTAAGTAAGTTTTAAAGACAATGCAATCCTATTAGAATTTGTCAAACGATTGTTTTAAAACATGATCTATGATTTTAAAAATTTAAAGTGGATAAAATTTCCACTAATGGATTCTTACATTATTCTATAAAATTATCATATATTTTAGATGGACTAATTGGGTTTCTGGTGAATTGTCTTAATTACATTTGAGAATATTCTTATAAGGATTGCATCACCTTTTCTGACCATCACAATTAAAATGAATAATAAATCAAATATAATTTTAAAAATATACATTAATATAATACATTTTTCCTTTATATAGGTTTTAAAATTAATCTCCTCTCACCTATAATATATACACATCCATTACACATGCATATGAATTAAAATCAAATCAAATATTTATTTATTAAAATTAGTTACATTAAGATATCTATATATATCTATGTCAGTTATCATTTTATTAGTTAAGCTACAAAATATATGTATTAATAAATATGTATACATGCATAAGGATGGAGTTTGAATATGGTTTTGTGGTAAGAGATTCTGAGTGGGCTGTGAAGCTCGATCTGAGTATCAGGTCAACTGCTTCAGTAACCAAAATGATCATGAAATTGCATATTAAGATAGCATTAGCTTATAATAACTAATATGTGTATTTACACTTTGGGTCATGTTTAACAATATACTTAGCTTAAATTAAAGGAAGACACACATTCAGCTTAATTTTGGTGACAATAATTTAGTATTGAGAATTATAAATTATTACGGCTTACGGTGAGGTTAAACCTAAATAAGTTATCTTAATAAGTAGCATTCTATAGTTAGTTATTTTTTGTGGTTTAAGGCAACTTCCTTTAATTGAATGTGTAAAAATGATTGTTTACTTTATATAACATTATACATAAAATCATTCTTTAACACTTGTATATAACCTAAATAAAATTAAGAACAAAAAGTTGAAGACATCATTGAAATATTTAGCATTCAAATATTCACTATATTGAGTAAAGTGGACAAATTTGTATAAAAATTTGCAGGTATCCAAAATAAAATGATAATAGGTGCAGTCTCTAGGATAATCCAATATGATCTATTCCATTCTAGTTTTAGTGTTCTAACTTCTTAATGAATATGGTAGATGGTTGCTTATTATATAATCAACTTTCAATACATAAATGACTCTCTCAAAGTTAAATTTTAATAATCATTGATTATTCTGTTATCTAATAAGTTTGTTGTAGTATAATTCCTTTTAATATCAGCTGTAAGTATTCATCTATTTACTATAGTATCCACAAACATCATAAAACAGATGTTAGAATCCCAACATGTGCATAAGTATGTTTCCATCAAGGTGTAGTAAAATACCACATCTGGTAGATAGGTGGTATTATGGTCTCACAACTAAAACTTGATATGATTGATACTTTCTATTTGTACTCTATTTTTTAGTGAACAATTATGAAAGTACTTTAAAATTAATTTGATTTCTTCTATGAAATGGATATTTATTTTATTTATAATGGCCAACACTTTATTCCTGATATCCATGCGTTTATTTTGTTTTTTTATATACTGTGAGGATATCAAATTTATACCCACACCAATCTTTATCTACCTGTAATAATAAATAATGTGTAGTCACAATCTATGCCTTGCCAAATGGATGTAAGTTTGCTAATCTGCTATTCATCAAATCAAAATACATAAATAAATATATATGTATATAGACACAAAGTATCAAGATTGTATTAGGTAACTAATTATTAAGTAGAGCATTAATCTATCTCACATACGTATTAAAGCATAGCTAAGTATTGAAGTAAGGAATGTTCTAATTTATATAAACACACACACACACACACACACATATATATATATATATATATATATATATATAACAATGATTGTCATGTGTTTCATATTTTTATACATCATGAAACAGTACAAAATGATGATGCAAATTATACTGAACTACCTATGACAATGATTGAAGGTCGAGTATTCTGCTAAGTAACCTAGGATGGGAATAAAATAATGGCATGTAATGACACTTCTTGAATCGATTATTGCAAGATGAGTACAAACAACAATAGGTATTACCAGCATGTGAAAAGAAAATGCAAGATCACACATGCCAAGAGACAAAAACAATGCAGTCTATAAAAAAAGGCAATTCTAACACTGCATCTTAGAAACTACACATTCACCAAGGAAAACCAACTTTGTAAAATAAAAACAATAGTTTCAAACACTGTACAAGATGAACACTTCTGTCAGAATGCATAGATAGTACTATATAAAATGAATTTTATAAAGAAGAGTAAATTAATTGAATAATTTATTTTTGTCTTGATGAAAAAAATAATAAATGAGTAATTCGAACAACTGAATTATTATTATTATTTTTTGAAGAATGGTAAATTTGTGAAACAAATTGAATAACAAATTTGAAGTGAAATAAAGGATAAAGTGCACACCCAGCAAATAAGTTTATATATATATATATATATATATATATATATATATATATATATATATATATATATATATATATATATATATATATATATATATATATATATATATATATTATAATCAACAAAGCAGACAATTGAAGAACCATACCTTATTACACCTAAATTTTTTTCAAATCTTTCTATGTTGAAAACTGCAAATAACTGGAAATTTTGTATACTATTGTGCTAATAGAATGAGGTCAGGGTGAGCAAATTGATGTCACCAGTGGAATCATTAACCTGATAATCATGCTAAACTAAGAGCCATTGTTTAGAATTAAAGTGCCTAATAGACTTTCTTCACATAAGATGAAACATCTGCATGAGGAGTGGAAGGAAATTATAGATTACCAATGCAGGATTGTTCAGAAGGTGCAATTCAGAAGTAGCCATGGTGAATCTGTATTTTGTAAGGAGAGGACTATGTGAAGTATGCAAAAGTTAATCTAATAGAAACTCTGTCAACTCATCTAATTTTAATTCAAGATATATCTTACTACAGTTTATTTATTCTTTATTGTTAGATATGTATGTATATAGTGACATGTATATATGAGTTTTTTTTAAAATTTTATTCTTATCCTCGTGAGCATAAATACTTCGGATTCAATTTTTTGGAATAGTTCACTTGTAAAAAATGCAAGGAGAGTGGGTGGGGAGGTTCAGTTTAGTATAAACTTTTTTCTTTTTTTAAAAATAAATTTTAGATTCATTGTCATTATCTTTTAACTGGAGACAAAAGTAAGAGTTGGCGACAAAAGTAAGAGTTCCATTTATTCTATGTTAACATTCATATACACTGACTAAAAAGATTATCTGTTTTTTGTTTGTTTAAATAATATTTATATTTAAATCTTCTCTGGCATAAATGACTAACACCCTGAAAGAATTTTTTTTACTATCATATTATAAATTATTTATGACATAATAACAGAAAAGGAGAGTATTACTCCATAAACCACATGTCAAAATGATGCTTTTAATAGCAATAGTTAAATTAGAAAGCAAGAATCAAGTTTATAAAAGTATAATTATTTTATTTTATTTTTTTACTTGATATAATTTCTTTTTTGTATATACTGTGCCCACTCCAATTTAGCCTGTGACTAAATTGCAAGTGTGCATAAAATAAAAATAGAAAAAATCCTCATCACATTTTCTTGTATAGGAAAGGGAAGCTGTAGGGCACCCAAATTCAAACCCTACATGATCAAGTGCCAAAAGCTTAGGGCAGAAACAGATTGGGGGAAATATTTATGCTCTTTGTTTGTTTTGTATTGATAAAACCAAAAGAGTGGCGTATACCTTGAGTTGTTTAATAGTTGTCTTTAAAAGTTAGGATTGGAACACATATTAACAGTTGTCTGTGGATACAAATGATTCAGTTAATCATTTTCTGATTTTGATTATTAGATTTCTTCAAAATTGATGTACACTTAATAAATTCTGCTATTTTTTCTATAACAATAACTTAAGTGTAATAGTTTTACTAATTTAGTTTTGAATATTAAGTTATAGTTTATAAAAATCATTCAGATTATTTTTAATAAGCAGGTTTATCTGAATGTCTGAATATCTGAGTGTGTGCTTGTATTTTACCTAAATAAACTTACAGTTACATATATATTAAAAGAAAGATTTTAAAATTTGTTTGTGATTTCATTATGAAAAACTATATTGTTTGTAAAGAATTATGTGATATGTTAATTAAACTAACAAGGTTAGAATTTCAGTAGAACAGTCCAACTGATATTCTTTAGTCAGAGTTAATGGAAAAGAGATGAAGTTTATGCGACTAGACTTCAAAAATGGGGGACTGCTATTAAAGTAATTGATTCCAGGCCAGTCAACTGGTTAATTACCAAAAAATCATATTACTCTGGGTTTCTTACCAACAGTAAATTTAAAACAGATTGCCAATTTTAATTAGATGGCTTAGCTAATAAAAATCAGGTTTTCTGTCTGTGAGGTCCTGTAAAAGACTAAAGTGTATAAAAGAGGGCTGAATCAGTCTGTTCAAGTTATTAAAATATTAAAATGGTTGAGAGAAGAAACTAAATTGTGGAAAGCAATAAGACTGAATTGTTGTCAAAACCAGCATTATATATATATATATATATATATATATATATATATATATATATATATATATATATATATATATATATATATATATATATATATATATATATATATATATATATATATAGGAAATGTTCCTACAGCCTAATGGCAGGGTAAGTAGATATATATTTTGTCTGTGGAAATCCAGCCATCCATTAACCAATGCACATCTGAAGAGTTTGAGCCAAAGTATTACACATCTTGTGATTGTGAAAAATAAGAGAAGAAACTGATTGCTCAGCTGTGTTTTAAATCTAAAATGAAAATAAGTAAAACATGTCAAACCATGCTAGTTCAGTTATGCCATTGACTGACTTTAAATCCCACCAAAATAATAAATATATGAAAACAGCAGATATCCCTAGTCTATTATAAATAAGTATACTGACAAGAAATGAAGAAATAATCCCAGTGCCTAATGGCTCCTATGGAAACAAGCAATCACACCATCATCATCACAGTAAAAGAGTTGCTAGCCCAAGCCAAGAAAAAAATAGGATTCCAGTAAACTGCTGCAATTGGTAAACATACACAGGTTACAGATTGGTGAATGTGGCTGCTGCAAACTTTATAAACATTCAGCAAGCTGAATTTAAAATATTGAAAAGTGTGTGCCTTGTGAAAGTAAAAGAACTGGTAATATGAATTTTAATTTTATATATATATATAATTTTGAATGATATCAATGACTATTAACAAAACGTTTAATAACAAATTGTTTAACTCTTTTATATTTATCTCTGAACCTTAAAACCAAAATCAAGTAAAAGAATTTTCAATAATAATAGCAATTGCTTTATTGGTGATATTATGTATTTGGAAATTGTTATACTATCCACTTATCAATGTATTTTATTCCGTAAAATGTATTATTGTATATTAAATCAAAATTATGAAATATGTTGTTTATCTGTTAAAAGGTTTTTTTTCTTAATAATATTGTATTTATAATGGGGATCAACACATACACACACATAGTAATATAATTATACTGGCCACATGTATAGCTGTGGAGCCTGAATGTTGAACATGGTAGAAATGTAGCATTGTTGGGGAGCTAGATTTGTTAAAATGATAATTAGTAACCTCAATTGGTTAGAGTGGGATTTAGGTAATTTAAAGCTTATTTCTGTAAATGCTTTTACCTCTCTAGAATCTAACCTTTTCTAATTAATTATTTTGTGTGTTATATTTTAGGTTTAAAATTATAAGGTTACAAATGATGTGCGTGCATAGAGTGTTTATTTTTTTTAATGAAATATTTTTCATTTGGATATAAATTTTCAGTTATTCACTATTCAAATTGATGCACAAACATTATACTATGATAAACATTGGATACTGTCATTAAAGGACAAAAGGGAAAAGTTTAATATTATTAATATTATGATTTAAATATAAACAACTCATCACTGTTATTTCTATAAAGTTTCATGTATATCTCTAAATATTATGTATAGTTAATCAGCCATAATAAATGTTAATTTGTTTTATTAAAAGAGGCATATATATTTCTTAAGAGTATTGTTTGCCTTATTAATTATGATCATTCATCATCACTGCTAATATTAATGGTTAAGTCACGATTTAAATATAGTGTTTGGCAAATAATTATAGATTTCTGAAAGCCAAATTTTATGTTAGGTGTTAGTATTAATGCTGTGGTTGGAAGTACCAATATCATCATCATCATGTTTTTAAATTCATGATTTAAATAAATGTGTTTAATGTCCACAGATAAATAATGGTTTTCACTGTATTGGTTTACCATTTGTGAGTCATGATAAGGTAATAAGCACCATCCCAATCATCAAACATCATTCCAAGGAGAGTGAATTGCCACCACAAATCAATAGTGTTGATATGAGCTAGCAAGACTTATGAGAATATTGAAATGCATTTATGATATTAAAATGTAAATAATAAGTTTGTCTGATAAAACTTATATGCACAACTAAAGCATAAGCATGTTCTTGTTTTACTTTATGTTAGTGCAAATGTGATATTGTCCTAAAATACAAAATCCTACATCTGCTTATAAACTTTGTACCAATGAGGTTCAAACTGGGTAAATTTATAAGTAGGTATAGAATATAACTTTGTCTAGCTTTAGATAACCTAGTCACACTCTGATAGACCACATTTATTTAGTAAAACCTATAAAAATAGATAAGAGTTAAAATGACTAGTTTATTTTGTCACCATTTCCCCCACAAGCGATTTGAGTTATTTTGGGATATTTTATAGATTACAAATGCCATCCTAGATTTATAAATTGCAAATGGCTACTCAACACCACCCAGGATGTATTTGGAGCCACCACTTACATTTGGAGCCACCATGAGTACTTTGAGTCCTAAGAGAATATATTTTATCACTATGTTTTTATTACAATACAAAAGGTAATTTTTATTAAGTTACAAATGGCTTCCCAACTAGGGCTTGAAATATGCCATATATCTGATTGCCACAAACCTGATATGAGATGGAGTTACAGAATGTCCACAGGTTCCATTTTGTGACACCATTTTTTAAAGATTACAAATGACACACTATTTTTATTCGGTTACAATATATACTATTATTCTGTACACAGAATTGTCTTTGAGGAACTTCTATCATAGGCAGATAGAGTAACTCTAAGTTATTGTACTAATTATGATAGGTGTTAATCGTTGACATTTGAACTGTTTGTACACACGTATATTTTTGCTTTCTCTACACTTGTAAATATTGTTTCATTTTTATTTTGATTCATTTAAAAATTTTTGTTTTTATATATATAGATTAGCTAAATAAATATTTTAAAGTTATATTAAACTGATAAAGTCTCTGGTTTATTATTAGTTAATATTGTTTCTGGCTCCCTGTTTCGTTCCTTTTTTCCTAGTTTAGGGAATTAAATTTCTCTAAAACTATCCCTATTAAAAACGGGAGTTTCTTAGCTCTCTTTTCATACACAAGATATATCAACAATGTAATCACAAGTAAGAATAATTTCAACTTTTATAAGAACGCTATGTAAATATATGATAATCATTGAAATTACAAAAGATTTCTACAGAAATTTTATCTTCTAATGAAAATTTTCACTTCACTTATTTTTGTTGAATGAATGATAGAGTCCGGTTGTTGGGAGGACCCCCAGGGACCTAAAACCTAGTTCTTTTGAGGGAGGGAGTTGGAATGAGGGCGCTGTGGTAATCGTTACCAACATTGGTTTTTCTCATTCACAAGATAGAAAAAATAACGTTATTTATGGAGATTCTTTAACATTATCATCATGAATGATTTTATCCATTTATTATTGCAAAATAAGTTGCAGTTTGGCCTCATAATTTTAATTGCAAGTGATTCACCTTAATTAATTTTATTACTTCCAATGTTGTTATTGACAGGGCTGGCCTTTTGCTGTTCATGTGATTTTCATGATGGATTAGAATGGTTTTCAGCAGAGACATTTTGAAGCTTGGATTTTTATTTTCCTTGTTCTCCATTAGTTTTTCCATAATTTTTCCAAAGTATTCGGGATTGCTCTCTTGTGAAGATATTCAAGGCCATTTGAAGGAACTGAACAGTAGATTGATTTAGTCCTATTTTATGTTATCTCCAAATGTTTTCCTATTTCTCAACTTATCCATGTAAATTAGATTTCCCAATATTGTACTTCTAAAACACTATTCTTTGTTTGATTTCTAGATTTTACAAATAATTCCTAATTGTACCTTTTAATTAAAATTTTCATTACAATCAACTTTTCTGATTGAATGTGAGAGTCTGGTTATTGGGAGGGGCCACAGAGATCTAAATCCTGGTTTTTTTGAGGGGGAGGGCTAGGATGAGGGTGCTGTGGGGACTGTTGCCAACATTGATTTTCTCATTCACAAGAAGGGAAAAAAAATGCTATTCATAGCGATTTTAGCGTTATTGTTATAAACGATTTTTTCCAATTATTATTGCAAAGTAAACCACAGTTTGGCCTAATGATTTTAATTGCAAGTGATTCACTCTATTTAAATTTATTATTTCCTATGTTGTTATCTCCAAGTGTTTTCCTATTCTCAACTTATCCATCGCAAATTGGGTTTCTCAATATTGTACTCCTAAAATACTACTTATATTTGAACTCTTGACTTTACAAATAATTCCTAATTGTAACATTCATGTCTTTAATGTATAATATACACCCTTTCCACATCCCTTTTCATATGTATCCTTCCCCTTTTACCATGTCATTCCTGAATTTCATTTTTACAATTCTTTGTAAGCCTCTTATTTAACTGTATTTGTACCTTTTTTTGATGAATAAACTTTCATCACTGAGAAAAAAAAAGTCTCTGGTTTATTATACCGATCATTGCATTCACCAATAAAGCCTTTATATATATATATACCACCATTCTATAGTTAACTTAAAAGGAGATGTTAAATGAATGTAATATATTAGTAATGACTTTGGTAATGTAACTCAGATTATCAGTCTGCATATATGCATCTCTGTTAATGGAGTCAAAGGCAAATCTTCCCTGAGTTCGAACTCTGTGGTATAACATGACCGAGAGGGGGTTGAGATATGGATGAACCAACCCAAATTGAATTTAAGTTTAATATATACCGAAGTAGTGAGAGGTTCTTGTGGAAGCAGGTGCAATTATAGTCATGTACTTTATTGCATTGTCTCTAGAATTTTACCTGAAGACCATAGTCTGACTGTAGTAAGATGTGGCTTCCTCTTATGACGTCATCACCCAGACTATTACAATATATATGTTCTAAATTCGAATGACAATTAGAATGCATTTTTTCTAAAAGCAAGAACAAATTTATAATAAGCTGGAAGTCATGGTTTTTATTCATTAAATGATCTTTACTTAAATCCATGTTTCTTAGAAAACAGACATCAACATGATTAAATCTAGCAATCCATTTTTATTGCTCTTTTTTTAACTAGTCTTATGAATATGAAAATTTCAGTAAATAAAATATGGTTATTAAAAGTTTCCTCTAGCATGTATGTGTGTAGATTCTCTCAAAAAAAATAAAATTATCCAATAAAGTTAATAAAAGACTTTCCTTTTTAATATAACTTATAGATGTTATTTTCACAAAAGAAAAATATCTTTTTTTTAGAATTTTCTTTCTTGTTTGTCTATGACGTGTTTTTCAGGGATTTCATTTGATTGTCACTTTAAACAATTGACATAATGTTTATATAATATTAACTATACCCATACATATATATATATATATAAATTATTACATGTGAAGTGTAACATCTATTAATCATTCATTAATGTGCAAGTAAAGGTTATTTTAACAAAATAATTTTCCTAAAATTAAAATGTTTTTATTTTGTCCTTTTTTATTACTGATATCAAATACATTGTGATCACAAATTAAAATTGTTATTGAAGTTTACCGTAGTAAATATTAAAATCTTGTGGTATGTATCATATTTTGTCAGATAGGACAAAGCTATCAAATGGCAGTTTTAGTGATTATCATTTCAGAGCAAAATAATTAGCTGACATGTAAAAAAAAAAGTAAATACTATACGTACATAATCATATTTTGAAAGAGATTTCGAACTGGTTCATACTCTCCCAATAGAAATTTTTTTTTTTTTTTACAAAAACAAAATATGTCTTAAGTTTCGTGTATGTATGTTTTAAGTTTACTGGTGAAATCTGATATTGAATTTCCTTGTTGCTATTAATGTGAGTGGCAATTGAATTATTATTATGACTGGCTTGTATTCCAATAAAGCTTGAGGTACAAATTGAATGGGCTTTGCAAGAATACACTGAACAGCAATTGACCTCACCAAAAATGCCCTTCTGCTGGTATGATTAAAAGTATATTACCTTCTTTTTGACTAAAAATAATTGCAATATTCTATGGAGATTATTCTTCAATACTGTGCCCTTCTTTGATTTTATTCCATTAGGATATTTATAAAATAATTTTTTAGGGTTATATACAGAGTATGAAATTTCATCAACATACACATCTCTTCTTTTACATTTGAGTTTATAAAATATCTTTTTAGCCTTTAGATAATGTATGTGTCTTGTGAATTTCCAAAGTTATCTTTTTTCTGACCCATAATCACATTTACTATGACAATGTTTATAGATCCGAGAACAATCATAGACAGGGTGCACTAAATAATCCTTGCCCTCCATTACAGCAATTGACTCTTTTGACATCATGAGTTAATTGAGAGTTTGTAAGTTCTTTCATAATATTTGTCTGGTTGTAATTCAAGTATTCTAACTGTTGAATTAATCTCTTGTATGCTTTGTTCTGAAGATTATTTGTATTTTTTAAAACTTCTGCCCCATAACTACATTGAAGGCAATAAAGGTTACAACCTATTTTGTATGATTCATTTAACTTCTCTGAACCACTTTTTGTATCTCTGCCACATCTTGTGAAATTCAGCTTCATAATTATAATAAGCATGGTGAAATTTTTTTATGAGTTTTTAGATTGGTGTGCCATATAAAGTTTTTTTTCCTGGTTGTCATTGAATTCAAACATACTTACAACATGAATTTCATTTTATATTTATGGTAAAGATTATTCCAGCATTTAATGGTTACTGGGATGTTAAAATTGGTATGATGTATTCCTTTATTGTAGGGTATATTCAAAGAATTATATCATGCTTTAAACTTGCATCATCATTTAAGTCACTGTTATTTTCTGAATAGTTTGAGACCTGTTACAGTATTACTATGTTTTTTACTTGATTCCATTATAACATTCTCAATCTTAACCTGCACCATAACCTCACAACAATCACATTCCACTAGATTCAAGTCTAATTTATTTTCTATTCTTTGGTTTAATCATTTTTTACTCTTCAAACATAGCAGTGCATTTATGCTTTAACCTTACATTAACTTCATCTTTCAATTTTTTAAAAGTGTGCCTTTTGTTTTTCACATTTCTCATTTAGCTCATCAAAATTCTTGCTGGTTTCTATTTTTTGTGCTTTAAACTTATCCATATTTTCAAAATTTTTACTGACCCATGTTTTATGCTACTCAAATTTGTTATCAAAAATTTTATCTAATTCTATTTTCTGTTCTCCAAAATTTTTATTTAGTTCCTGTAACTGACTGATGATCATTTTCACAATATCTGTAGTTGTAGCTCCAGGTCCCACTTCTTGGTCCTTGGTTTCCATAATAATACCTGGCAACATAATTTTATCTAAGTGAATTTACTTCCTCATGGTTAGATACAATTTTCAAAATACGAATGTGAATAATTACTACTTTATATTCAACAAAATGTATTGTAAGACTTATCTCTTCACTTGATATAATAAAATGCTTATATAAGTAAAGAGCAGTTTGTTGTTGACATCTGTCGCTGGACAGTCTATCAAAAAAAATCATGATTTCTGGCAGTTCAAAACATGCATATCCTGTTTCCAACTTAATGGGGTTGTATACTATATCACTAAAATATCCAATGATATCTCTTAGGTAAAAGTACTTATTCCAAAATTTTATATATATACAATATTCATGTGGACTATGCTAATCTCAGATATTGTGGTTTTTATTCAGAACATGCAGTTGAATGCCAAAAACTGCAATGGTATTATATAAAAAAATAGGTATGAAATGGGTATAGAGTTGATTTAAAAACACCTATCTCCTATATATATATATATTTCAAAATGGACCTATTTGAGAAATCTATAATTTATAAAGCCCACAAACTAGAGGTTCTATTAATATTTATGGAATTTGTAATGTAAGACTACAGAATTATGCTTGATGACAATAAAATCATATGCATATGTACAGAAACCTAATTCCCTCACTCATACTATCACAATATGAATTTATTTGGTCAGTAAATATTGCTAGCTCTTATGACTAATTCTACCATCAATAAAAAATTCTGGTAATATGAATTGGTGTTCAATTGTAAAAACCTATCTGAGTAATATAAAATGAAATAACTAAAGCTAGGACATACATTTAATAGATAAATATTTTATTTACATTGATAACTACAACGTAGATCATGAAATTGCATATTAAAATAACATTAACTTATAATGACTAATATATGTGTATTTACACCATGATGTTATGCAAGAAACTTAGCTTGAATTACAGAAAGATACACATTGAGCTTAAGTTTGGTAATAATAATTTTGTATTGAGAATAATAACTTATTATGTCCCATGTGAGGTTAAACCTAAATAATTTATCATGGCAAGTATCATTCAATTATTAGTTATTCTTTTGTGGTTTGAGGCAGGTTTCATTTAGTTGAATGGGTAAAAGTGATTGTTTATTTTATATAACACCACACATAAAATCATTCTTTAACACTTGTATATAACATAAGTTAAATATAAATTAAAAACAAAACCTTGAAGACATCATTGAAACATTTAGCATTCAAATATTCACTATACTGGGTAAAGTGGTCAAATTGTTATAAAAATGTGTAGATACCCATATAAAATGATAATAGTACTAGTGAATTTGAGCACAGTCCCTACGATAATCCAATATGATTTATTCCATATTTTCTAGTGTTAAACTCCCTTTATATATATATATGGTAGGTTGTTGATAAATATATAATCCATTTTAATACATATATGAATATCCAAAAGTAAATTTTTAGTAATCACTGCTTCCTGTGTTATCTAATAAACTTGTAGTATCATAATTCCTTTTAATATCAGTTATAAATATTAATCTATTTTCTATTGTATTCACAAAGATCATAATATAGGTGTTAGAATTCCAACATGTGCATAGTAAATATGTTTCCAGTAGGGTGTAGGAAAATACATTTATTAGGTGATGTTATGCTCTCATGACTAAAACCTGGTATGCTTGATATTCTATATATTTGTTCTTATTTTTTTAGTGAAAAATTCTTAACATAGTTGTTTAAAAATAAATTGGTTTCTTCTATGAAATAAACATTTATTTTATTTATAATTGCCAGCACTTTATTCCTGATATGCATGTGATTATTTTGTTTTATGTACATATGCTGCAAATATATATGGCAATTCAAACGACTATTTTCTAAAAGCAAAAAAAAAAAAAAAATGTTCTGGAAGGTGTGGTTTTTATTCATTAGATGATCTTAACTGAAATACACATTCCTTAGAAAAGACCTCAACATGTTTAAATCTAGCAATCCATTTTTCATTTTTCTTGTTCTTTTTTTAAACTAGTCTTATGAATATGGACATTTCAGTAAATAGAATACGCTAATTATAATAGTTTTTTTAGTAGTTTATTGGCATGTATATATTGTACCCTGCCAACAGGGAGGATGACCCCTAGAAGATATGGCAAATCCCTACCTTTAGACTCTACTAGGACTCTGTCTAGTACTATTTAATAGACTTACCATTTTTCAACCATATTTAATCAATTATAACAATTGTGATTAGGTAATACAGTTATTCTATCTGGGTCCACTTTAACACTATTTAATATTTTTAAATAAGGTGTAACCAACCATAACAATTGTGAGACTCATCCTATTAACAGATTACATCTCCTTAACATTAAACAAATACAAAAGTATTCATAGAATGGCATGGGAATACTTTGACACTCCTCCTTATTCAGTATCTACATACTCTCATGACTAACAATAATGATTAAATGAATATAAAAAACATCTATAATTATTGACTTTCAATTAACTAATGAAGGCCTTAACTATTATGTTATTGCATGTTGAATGTGTTTTTTCTATAGGATTGTAATTAGCAATAATCACAATAATAAATTTATACTAAGGAGATCTCAGGATAATCATTGATTTTAATTAATTCTTCATACTACCCATAAAATATCAAGAGGGATGTTACTGAACTCCATGGGTAGTGCATCCACCAATAAAAGACTTATAACCTGAATTTATAATCAAAATTGTACTACTATTTCATATTTATGTTCTCTAATACTAACTATTAAACTAATATTGTTATCTAAGTTGTAGTTAGATTTGATACTTTGAATAATAAGTGATTCATAATTTAATTCCTTATAAATAAGAATACTTTAATAATTTACAATATTATCAATGACTTATATGATCAAGGCAGTTTACAGTAAGTTAAAATCTCTTTTAAGAAGTGTGTTCTGAAATAATGATTATGTTGGTCTATGCCGGATTCATTTCTTATGGCAATGTCAAACTGTGCACTTTGAGTTCATGTGATACAGTGACAATGACTTTCACAAAAGAAATGGAACATTTAATACTTAAGTAACTGTCAAAACAACGACTTTAATCATATTATTTACAAAATATAATAAACATTTTAACTAATAAGCAATTTGAAATAATAATAGTAATGAGGTTATATACCTGCATAACGTAATAACATTATGAACAATTACAACATAATTAATAATTTGGATATTTACATGTCACAAAAATAATAACACCTTTCCCTAGGATAGTGTGCTGTTGTGATATTTACATTTATATATTTTTGTTCTAGATATCACAATTCGCGTATTTCGATTAGATAAACATTTCTTCTTTGTTTCTTTGCCTTTACAGTTGTTAACTCCTTATACGTCAGGTTTTCAATTATAAAGACAAAATGGAAAATTAATTATTATGTTCTGACTTTAATACAATACTCTTATTATAATACGGTGAAATGTTACCTTTTGTTTTTTTTTAGATTCCATGATATTCATCTTTTGATCTTTATTTATTTATTACTTTTTTTCCAAAAAATATTATTATAGTAATTATAAAATCATTAATTAGTTTTCAATCTCAAATTTCATCTTCCTATAATTTTATTCTCAATCTATATACTAAAATTTAACCAATTAGAATTTTATGTTGTGTATTATTAAGTCTGAACCTTTATATCTTCCTGCAGTAATTTTCATCTATATTTTAAAAAATCCAGCTAAATGTTAATACACCACCCTTTGGCGTATCTTAAATACAATACTAACATTTGCTTTAGCCAACAACTTAATTACGACCTTCATATATGTAACTTATACTTGTTTATTATCCTTCCTATAACTATTTGCTTATCCAAATTACAAAATAAAATTACTTATAATTCCGTAAAACTATGTTAAATTGTTCTTCGAAAAAACGAAATATCAAATTTAAAATATCATCGTTTCTCCTTTTCAATATTATATGTTTAAACACAAACCCTTCCCTTATTCAGAACATATATATTGCTAACGACTTTTCTGCTATATTTTGTTAGTTATGACATATATGATATTTGCTTATTTTAATTCTCTAACAATATTTGTGAACACACACACAAAAAATACTTTTTAAAATAATTAATGACCTGAATAATGAAATTAAATCAATGATTAATCTCATTATCTATGGGTCTACCCCCCCCTATTGTAATAACAACTACGCTTAACATATAAAATTAACATATATACAATTATTATGTGCAGGTATTTTTTTTTTCTAAAATACAAGTTCTTAAAAACAAAATCTTGATCTTTTACACCCTTTGTTTTCCTCCGAAGATTATTACAATTATAAAATTATTATGACATAGTGATTGACAATGTCGCAATTCTTTTTTTTCTTTAGTAATTAAAGACGATCTGTGGCTTGCCTTATCTTTTCGGATTAAAATGCTCCGTGAACTAAAAATAATTTAGCATTCGACTGATTCCTTGCAAAATTTTGGCTGATATTATTATTAAAGAAAGCATTCTCATTTTTTTTCATAATAGTATCTTTCACACACGTTTTGTACTTCTCAATGCATCAATGTTTATTCCATCTTTCCTTCAATAATTGATTCTCTGTACAGATTTATCCTTTATTAAATATTTTCTAGGATGGTTTTAATTTTGTACAATTGTTTTATACATTTCTCCATTCCAGATGATAGATACTTTCATCTATGCTAGCAGACTGTTATCATTCTGTACACATATACTTAAAATTTTCATTTAACACATATATCACTCACTATAATTTTCTTTTCAAACTCTACATAAAAGTGATATTCAAACTCGTATTGTTCCATGTAAATTATTTCTCCAGTCAAAACTTTATTCAATCAGGCATTTAGAGTTATCTTTAATTATGATGTATATTTTTCCATTCACACTCCGATTTATTCTTAGCTATTACTAATTTAATTCTATAAATTTTTAAAAATGTATACTTAGCTTTGTCAAAGAAATATACATTTTTTTATTTATCCTTCGCTGGTAACTTATCTGTGTCCACTTATTTAGATAAATCTGAAGCACGATTATTTCATTTAGTCTATCTATTAAATCTGGTCTAAATACAGCACTATCAATGTTTTCTTCCAGTGAGTGTATTCCTTTATAACCCTTTGGCATGCTTGTACAATTCATTTTATATTATTTTCTTCATATAATGATTTCAAAAGATTTTCAAAACCATTAATTGCTGATTTGCCTGTTAAGATTAATTCAAATTATCTGATCATTTTAACAACATTATAATATATATCTTTTAGTTTATCATGGAGTTAAAATCCATTATTTTTGTTTTTGTTGAAAAATAATACTATTTCAGGAATTTTAAACAAACTTTTAAGATTAAAAAGTCAAAACTAGTTACTTGTCTTTACGATCTGTACTCTCTTAAATTCATTCTCTCTCCAATTTTATTGAAACAATCGTCTGCATACAACCATAAACTGTACGCAGATGATTGTTTCAATAAAATTGGAGAGAGAATGAATTTACGAGAGTACAGATCGTAAAGACAAGTAACTAGTTTTGACTTTTTTTTATCTTAAAAGTTTGTTTAAAATTCCTGAAATAATATTATTTTTTAAGAAAAACAAAAATAATGGATTTTAACTCCATGATAAACTAAAGAATATATGTTATAAAATTGTTATTAAAACGATCAGATCATTTCAATTAATCTCTACAGGAAAATCAGCAATTAATGGTTCTTGAAAATCTTTTGAAATCATTATATGAAGAAAATAATATAAAATGAATTGTACAAGCATACCAAAGGGTTATAAAGAAATACACTCACTGGAAGAAAACATTGATAGTGCTGTATTTAGACCAGACTTAATGGATAGACTAAATGAAGTAATCGTTCTTCAGATTCATCTAAATAAGTGGACACAGATAAGTTACCAGCTAAGGACAAAAAAAAATGTAAATTTCTTTGACAAAGCTAGGTATACATTTTTAAAAATTTATAGAATTAAATTAGTAATAGCTAAGAATAAATCGGAGTGTGAATAGAAAAGTATACATCATAATTAAAGATAAATCTAAATACCTGATTAAATGAAGTTTTGACTGGAGAAATAATTAACATGGAACAGTACGAGTTTGAATATCACTTTTATGTAGAGTTTGAAAAGGAAATTATACTGAGTGATATATGTGTTAAATGAAAACTATAAGCATATGTGTACAGAATGATAGCAGTCTGCTAGCATAGATAAAAGTATTTATCATCTGGAATGGAGAAATGAATAAAACAAGTGGACAAAAGTAAAAACACCCTAGAAAATATTTAATAAAGGATAAATCTGTATGGAGAATCAATTGCTGAAGGAAAGATGGAATAAACATTGATGCATTGAGAAGTACAAAACGTGTGTGGAAGATACTATTATGAAAAAAAATGGGAATGCATTCTTTAATAATAATATTAGCCAAAATTTTGCAAGGAATCAGTCGAATGCTAAATTATTACTAGTTCACGGAGCATTTTAACCGAACGGATAAGGCAAGACACAGATCATCTTTAATTACTAAAGAAAAAAAAAAAGAATTGCTACATTGTCAATCACAATGTCATAAGAATTTTATAATTGTAATAATCTTTGGAGGAGAACAAAAGGGAGTAAAAGATCAAGATTTTGTTTTTAGGAACTTGTATTTTAGAAAAAAAAATACTTGCACATAATAATTGTATATATGTTAATATTATATGTTAAGCATAGTTGTTATTACAATAAGAGGGGAAAGGAACATACCCATAGATAATGAGATTAACAATTGATTTAATTTCATTATTCAGGTCATTAATTATTTTAAAAGGTATTTTTTGTGAGTTCACAAATATTGTTAGAGAATTAAAATAAATAAATATGATCGATATCATAGCTAACAAAATATAAACATAAAGGTCATTAACAATATATATGTTCTGAATAAGGGAAGGGTTTGTGTTTAAAGATATAATATTGAAAAGGAGAAACGATAATATTTTAAATTTGATCTTATGTTTTACGAAGAACAATTTGACATAGTTATACGGAATTATAAGTAATTTTATTTTGTAATTTGGATAAGCAAATAGTTATAGAAAGGACAATAACCAAGTATAAGTTAGATATTTGAAGGTCGTAATTAAGTTGTTGGCTAAAGCAAAGGTAAGTATTGTATTTAAGATATACCAAAGGGTGGTGTATTAAGATTTAGCTGGATCCCGTAAATTGTAGATGAAAATTATTGCATAAAGATATAAAGGTTCAGATTTAATAATACACATCATAAAATTCTAATTGGTTAAATTTTAGTATATATGTTGAGAATAAAATTATAGGAAGATGGAGTTTGAGATCGAAAACTAATTAATGATTTTATAGTTATTATAATAATATTTTTTGAAAAAAAAAGGAATAAATAAATAAAGATCAAAGGATGAATATCATGAAATCTAAATCATAAACAAAAGATGACATTTCACTCTATTATAGTAAGATGTATTAAAGCCAGAACTTAACAATTAATTTTCCATTTTGTTTTTACAATTGAAAACCTGATGTATAAGGGGTTAATAACTGTAAAGGAAAAGAAACAAAGAAGAAATGATTATCTAATGGAAATACATGAATTGTGATATGTAGAACAAAAATATATAAAAGTAAATATCACAACAGCACACTATCCTAGGGAAAGGTGTTATTATTTTTGTGTAATATAAATATCCAAATTATTAATTATGTTGTAATTGTTTATAATGTTACTACATTATGAGGGTATATAATCTCATTACTACTATTATTTCAAATTGCTTATTAGTTAAACTTTTTATTATATTTTGTCAATAATATGATTAAAGTTGTTGTTTTGCCAGTTACTTAAGTATTAAATGTTACATTTCTTTTATGAGAGTCATTGTCATTGCATCACAAATGAACTGAAAATGTACAGTTTGAGATTGCCATAACAAATGAATCCAGCAAAGACTAATATAACCATTATTTCAGAACACACTTCTTAAAAGAGATTTTAACTTACTGTAAGCAGCCTTGATCACATAAATCATTGATAATATTGTAAATTATTAAAGTATGCTTATTTATAAGGAATTAAATTATGAATAACACCTGGGTCTCTTTTTGTGTGGATTTTTTTAATACGATTTTGAAGTTATGCGATTCATGTTTCTTCTTAATATCTTTTTCTGCAGTTTTCTTTTATGTGATAAAATAGTTCATATTTCACTTAAAATTGGGATTTTCCCATTTTATATACATGCATTAAATTTTACATACTTTAAATGCCTGTTGAAAAAAAATTTGGCAATAAATTTAGATACCGTAGAAGATTTAGAAAAAGATAGTAAAGCAGAAGTGAAGCCTGTTTGTTTCACGGTAAAAATGATTCGACAAAGTCTTCAACTTTCTAATCAATTGGAAAATCATTTTTTTTAATGACATGAATTATGAATGAGCTCTTAATTTCCAATGAGAGTTAAATATTTGTATGGCAGTGTTATATATGGGCATGTTTATATTTTTTTTATACACATATACGTGAAGAAACTTTTATACAAAAAAGTTACAAGTAAAAATATTTAAGAACTTTTTCCAATGAGAGTTAAATATTTGTATGGCGGTGTTATATATGGGCATGTTTATATTTTTTTTATACACATATATACGTGAAGAAACTTTTATACAAAAAACTTACAAGTAAAAATATTTAAGAACTTTTAATTTCTATTTAAAAATAACGTATCTTTAAAATGTGTAAAGTTTATATTTTCTTTTATACACATATATACATGGAGAATCATTTAGACAGAAAAAAGTTACAATTAAAAATATTCAAGAACTTTTAATTTCTCCTTAAAAAGAATGTATCTTTAAAAGTTTTTAAATATTTTTACATGTAACTTTTTTCTGTCTAAAAGTTTCTCCATGTATATATGTATATAAAAGAAAATTTAACACACTCATGGAAGCATGTTATATATATATATATATATATATATATATATATATATATATACATGCAATACTTATATATATATATATATATATATAAGTATTGCATTAAGTAATGTTTTAGATGACTATTTATTAGTCTGCATTATAGTGACATGTTTATTTCATGTTTAAAGAGGTTTATTTAAACTTCATTGTAACAATATTTCATACTCTGTAGTCAAGTTGCAAACTTTAAGTGTCCATATATATTCAATGGACCATTAGTAAGAATGGATTTAATTTCCATTCTTGCTATTAAAAGGTGTGAAGGTTGCCTTGACAGCAGTTAGAAATATTGGTTGCTATATTTACTGTGAATGTTTAGGTGGTTACTGGTTGGAAACTAATTACATCATTATCCCAGATTAGCTTTAGGCACTATTTCACTTATTATTTCTAAATAATACATGGGCAATTTAAAAGTATTGCATTAAGTAATGTTTTAGATGACTATTTATTAGTCTGCATTATAGTGACATGTTTATTTCATGTTTAAAGAGGTTTATTTAAACTTCATTGTAACAATATTTCATACTCTGTAGTCAAGTTGCAATCTTTAAGTGTCCATATATATTCAATGGACCATTAGTAAGAATGGATTTCCATTCTTGCTATTAAAAGGTGTGAAGGTTGCCTTGACAGCAGTTAGAAATATTGGTTGCTATATTTACTGTGAATGTTTAGGTGGTTACTGGTTGGAAACTAATTATATATATATATATATATATATATATAAATTATTAATCAATGTCTGTATTCCAATTATAATAAAATATATATAATTATTCAAAACAATACAATAATTAATACAGTAACAATATTTTAAACAAATATATACCAATTTAATAGAAGTACTTTCAACTATCTATGTAGTCGTTGTCAACTAAACTCAAATTGTATATATTTGTTTAAAATATTGTTACTGTATTAATTATTGTATTGTTTTGAATAATTATATATATATATATATATATATATATATACAGATCAAAACAATACAATATATATATATATATATATATATATAGTTGCACTTGTGGAAGTGCATTCTCTAATAGCTAGACATAGCAGTCTACATATCATGAGCTTCATTAACAATTAGTAAAACCATTGTCTCAAAGTTTAATTTTTACTGATTACATTCTCGACAAAAAACCATTAACACAGCATGAGACTGAAGTTGGTGCTAATTGTATTTCCACTTGTGAGGAATCTGATTTCTTACCAGTTCACAAATGAACTGCATATTGTCAAATAGCATTAATGATTAAAATATGTATGAAAAAATGTAAAATAAATTACACATAAAAACATATTGTTTTGAATAAAATGAAATAGTTAATAAAAAAAGTAAAAAAAGTTTGTCTTGTATCAATTTTTTTCAAATATTTGAAATTTTTTATTAGTCATACTTTATTTCCTTTTTTTAATGTGAATTTTAAATTAATTTTATCTTGTTGCTTTGTTTTTATGCAATTTTTGAAAAATTATGGATCGTATCCCACATTTTTCAACCTAAGTAAAGTCTATTTTTGTGCGATTTTTTTAATGCAGATTTTCTGTGGAACCTATCTTCCACATAAAAAGAGATCCAGATGTATTTGAAATTTTTTATTAGTCATACTTTATTTCCTTATTTTTTTATGTGAATTTTAAAGTAATTTTACCTTGTTGCTTTGGTTTATGCAGTTTCTGAAAATTAAGGAACATATCCCACATTTTTCAATGTAAGTTAATTTTATTTTTGAGCAATTTTTTAATGTGAGTTTTCCATGGAACCTATCTACCACATAAAAAGAGACCTAGGTGTACTTATTATTGAAAGTATTAAATCTAACTACAATTTAGATAATAATATTAGGTTAATAGTAAGTATTAGGAACATAAATATAAAATAGTACAATTTTGATTATAAATTAAGGTTATAAGTCTTTTATTGATTGATGCATTACCCATGGAATTCAGTAAAATTCATCTTGATATGGGTAGTATGAAGAATTAATTAAAATCAATGATCATCCTGAGATCTCCTTAGTATAAAATTATTATTGTGATTATTGCTAATTACAATCCTATAGAAAAAATGCATTCAACATTCAATAACATAATAGTATAAGACATTCATTAGTTAACTGAAAGTCAATAATTATAGATGTTTTGTCATCATCATTTAATCATTATTGTTAGTAATGAAAGTATGTAGGTACTGAATTTGTTTAATGTTAAGAGGATGCAATCTGTTAATAGGACAATATGAGTCTCACAATTGTTGTGGTTGGTTACACCTTATTTAGAAATATTTTTAACAGTGTTAAAGTGGACCCATTACCTAATCACAATTGTTATAATTGATTAAATATGGTTGAAAAATGGTAAGCCTACTAAATGTTACTAGACAGAGTCCTAGTAGAGCCTAAAGGTAGAGACTTGCCATATCTTCTAGGGTCATCTTTCCTGTTGGCAGGGTACAGTATTACATACCCCCTTATTGTGCCCATATACATGGCTGGATTAGTAATCTTATCATTGATTATCATGATTGATTTCCATAGGAAAATGCCTAATACATTAAGTGAATTACTAAATATAATTGTTAAAATTAAAAATTTGATTTTGATAAAATATTAATTAAAGGCTAGTGTAATATGGCTATGTGATCAGTAGACAAATCTTAAATAGATTGGCATAGTTCATGCATTGATAATTCATGTGGTGATTGTGGTAATGATGGTGGAAAAAATGCAGTTTGTTTTTAGGAATTTTAATATTGTAAATAAATAGTGTATCAGTGTTATGAGATAGAGCGGAAAGTGGTGGGTCATGTGAAAGTCTGTGCTCATATACCCTATATATTATAATAACAAATATTCTTTATAGGAGTTAGTAATAAAGATGACAAAGTGAAATATAATTGATTTAACCAGTTATTTGAGGGAATTGTTGAATGTTGAAATAGCCTAGTAGAGATTACTTTCATGAAATTGAATTAATTTATATTTTAAAAAATTAATATAGCATGTTAGTGGAAAAAATTTAAACATGAGTGGGATTGAAACTTTAAAAAAAAAAGAAAATAGGGGTTTTTGTTCAAGAACAAGATCTTAGCGAGATGTAAGAAGTGGAAATAAGAATAAAAAAAAAGATTGATCATAAGGAGGATAGGGAAATAGAAAAAATCATTCAATGTAAAGTAATAGAAGAAAATAAAAAATGTTGAAGTGGAAGAGAAGAAAAGTATAGAGGAGTTATTTGTATTGATGATGAAAAAGTTAGAAGAGAATAATAAAAAGTTAGAAGAAAATAGTAAAAAGTCAGAAGAAGATAATACATCTTTGAGAGAACAGTTAGAAGAAACTAATAAATATTTAAATAAAAAACTAGAAGAAATAAATAAAGTGCTGAGTCAGAAGTTAGAATTTATGAATAAAGGTATAGTAGAAAATCAACAAGCCATTAAGTTTATAAAGGGAGATTTAGAGAAAAAATTTGGAGTTAAATGAAAAATTCACAACAAAATAGGAGGTAGTAAAATAAAAAATAGATGAAAAATTAGAAGGATACATTTATAAGAATGTTCATGCTCTCCAAGTTCAGGTTGAAGAAGTTATCAGAAAATGTACAATTAATAAAGCTGAAATTCATGGGAAGATACAGCAGATAGATGAAGTTTTAATTAGTGATATTAGTGATATTAAGAATCAAATGGAATTAATGGAAAGTAAATTAGAGGTAAAAAAAATGGATAAAAGCACTCTAAAATTTAAAAAAGAGTTGGAGATAGGAATAGAGAAAAAATTACAGAATATAAGATCCAATAAAATTGAGGATCAAAGTTATTGATCTAAAGCTGGAGAAAAGTATAAGAAGTTAGAGAAATACTTAATAGAGCAAGTAGAGAAAAATAAAGAGATAAGTGAAAAGAATAATAGTCAAAAAGAGATAAGTAATATAAACATTGATCAACTAAGAGAGGAGCAAAATGATTATATAGATAGTTTTTTCGATAAAATAAAATTGGTTGGTTTAATACCAGACATTTATTCTAAAATTAAAATGATTCTAGTGAGTAATCATGATAGTTTGAAAAATTTTAAAGATTTAGGAAGGGAATGATAAAATCAAATTTTATGAAATAGATTTGGTAATGAAAACTAGGACAGAATAGAATGTAGAAAGAATGTTATAAATAACTATAGAAGAAAGTTAAGTATATGCCAGAAAGCCAAACATGTTAAAAGTTGCCAATCAGTTGAAGAAATGTTAGATAAGGACAATTCCATGGATGTGAGGTTTATGAAAATAAAACCAGTGAAAGGTATGATACAGAAAATTATTTAGAATCTCTTAATAATTTAGAGAAGTTGTTTTTTTGTGCCCCATGTCCAAAATGAAAAAAAAAAGGTCCTTTCTAATAATTTTTATATGTTGATGCAAAATATTGGTGGTGGTCATTAATCGAAAAACCTGGTACATGTGGAGATTTCAAAGACACAGTATCCATTGGTTTTTGGGGATCTGACCCACAAGATTATCTCAGATAACAGGTAATATCAGAAAAATTTAATATTTATAAAGGTGGTTTTGGGAAATTTGCCCATAATCAAGATGTCAGATTAAAATTCTTACTTTTTCTTTATTGGAAATTCAAATGGTAAGATTGAGTAGACAAAATCTATCATATTTAAGTGAACTAATCCTAAGTAGTTGATAAATGTGCTAGTAAAGAGATTATTAAATTGTTAGATGCATTACAAGGTAGTGAAATTAATGCTGATAGGATAGCTAAAGGGTTCAAAATAAAATGAATTTCCATATTAATAATATGGAATGTAAAGTTAAGATACTTCATAAAATTATGGAAAAAAGCAAGATTTTGATGTACAAATGGAAATTTCCTTGAAGTTAAGTCAGCCTCTAGTTCAGAATAGTCAGTTAACCATAAGAAGTTACTGCTATTTTAGAGAGAATGGGAGTCAAGTTTATAAATAAATTAATGTAAAGTTAGGAAGATCTTTATGATTGTGTGTTCCTTACAAAATTATGAAACAAGATGGAGTAAATGCTTTTATGCTGTCAACTCCAGAAGGTATTAGGTGTACATATAATGCAAGAAGCCTTATTCCTTATTCTGTCATAAAGTAAAGTGGTTAAAATTAATAAAAGGATTAATGATTTAAATACTATGATATTTTAGAGTTTGTAAATTAACAGACATAATATTGGATTTAAAAGAATTTGGTTTGTCTGATTGTTATAGGTAGGGAAACAGTAGAAATCAATATAAAGATTTTTAGAGTTAAGCATTATAAAATTTAAATTAAATGAAGGGAGGGGAAGTTGTGCAGTTTTTATTGGTACATCCTTTCATAAAATAAATTGGGAATAAAATATTGAGATGTATAATTTTAAATTTTATTGAATCAAAAAGATAGGTACTTATTAAGCTAGGAAAAGTAAATACCATTTTAATTATCCTAAGGTTTGAACTTAGATGTAGTTAATTTCAAGTCATATAATGAATATAAATTCTGGGTAAACTACACCTGGGTCTCATTTTATGTGATAGATAGGTTCCACAGAAAACCTGCATTAAAAAAAAATTGTACAAAAATAGACTTAACTTACCTTGAAAAATGGGGGATAGGGTCTGTAATTTTTAGAATGCACATAAAAGCAAAGCAACAAGAAAAAATTACTTTAAAATTCACATTAAAATAATAAGCAAATAAAGTATGACTAATAAAAAATTTCAAATATTTGGAAAAAATTAATACAAGTCAAACTTTTGTTATTTTTTTTGTTAACTACAGTATTTAATTTTAAATTTTTCATACATATTTTAATCATTACCGCTAGCATTCATTTGTAAACTGGTAAGAAATCAGATTCGATGTGATGTGATGTACTGTGGCTTCTCCTTAAAGGAAGTCAAGAATCTCTCAACAATTATGCCCAAAGAAACCTGTTAGCCACTTTAAATTTTTATTGATGTGATGTGATGATTATTCGTGATATGATGTACAGCTAGCGCCACTTTCAGTCTTGTAGTGTGTTAATGGTTTTCTGTTTCTATATTTAAAAAATGATATCGCAATCAAAACAAAGATTATACATTATCATTAGAAAGACAATTCTGAAAAAAAAAGATTATTTTCAGTTTATAAAATCTTCGTTTTTTATTTTAAAAATCTAAAATATTATTTATTTCTGTTATATATAACAAAATACGTTTTAAAAGTTTAAATTTTTTGAATATTTATTGCAATAGTTTTATATGTAAGTATAAATCTATTATTATTATTATTTACTCATTAGTATAAATAGGTTATTTACATAGAAGCTAACATTCTAAATACAGCTTCAGGCCATATTCACGTTAGCTGCTAATATGTTATATTTTTGAAAAAAAAAAAAAAAAATTTCAAGTGAAAATAAGTTATTAATAATTTAAATTTCTTGATATCCAATAAATATAATGAAACATGAAAGATATTAAGAAGAAACATGAATAGCATTACTTCAAAATCGCATTAAAATAATCTGCATAAAACGAGACCCAGGTGTAGTTGATTACAAATTTACATGAAAGATTATAAATTTATTATAGTTACAAATAAGTTGATATCATTTAAAAATATAGTGAAGTTCAAATTTTATCTTCTAAACAAATATGCATTATACAGATAGATAATGATTGTCTGTGTGTTTAATATTATAAAAAGTAATTCTTGTTTTTAGTTAAATATGAAATCATGTTTAAAAATGAATAAATATCGTGATTAAAAATCATAAAAAGTAATATCGAATTTATTTGTATAAAATAAATCCCAAATGATCTAAATCAAGAAAGTAAATTGTACTTTATTTAGTTTCTAAAATTTTTTATTTATTATTATTATTTTTTTTCATGTGTCATAGCATCGGCCGGGAAGCGAACCTGTTAACCCAGGACAACTGCTTGTAAGGCGGTTGTGCTGACCACTCGACCACCAACGCTTGACAATAATTTAATTTTTATTAAAAATATTTCAAAACCAAAACTTTTCATTTTTAAAAATACATCAAGTATTGGCAACTAAGTAAATGTTTTGAGTATTTGATTTATTTTTAAAAATGAAAATTTTCAGTTTTCACATATTTTTCAATAAAAATAATTTTTTTTAGAAACTAAATAAAATACAATTTAGTTTCTTGATTTAGATCATGTGGGATTTATTTTACACAAATAAATTCGATATTACTTTTTAGGATTTTTAATCATGAAATTTGTGGAATAAATTTTAGTTATTCATTTTTAAGCATGATTTCATATTTAACTAGGAACGAGAATTGCTTTTTATAATATTAAATGCACACAGACAATCATTATCTATCTATATAATGGATATTTGTTTAGAAGATAAAATTTGAACTTCAATATATTTTAAAATAATATCAACTGTTTACTTATTTGTAGCTATAATAAATGTATAATCTTTTATGTATATTTGTAACCAGCTAGTTTATCCAGCATTTATATCCATTATATGATTTGAAATTAATTAAATCTAAGTTCAAACTTTAGGATAATTAAAATGGCAATTACTTTCCCTAGCTTAATAAGTACCTGTATTTTTGATTTAATAAAATTTAAAATTATACATCTCAAATTTTTCTTCACAATTTGTTTTATGGTGGGATGTACCAATAAAAAATGCACATTATATAGATTCTCTCTCGAAAAAAAAATATCTATTAAAGTTAAAAAAAGAGTTTCCTTTTTAATACAATTTATGGATCTGTCATTTTCACAAAAGAAAATATCTTTTTTTTTAGAATTTTCTTTCTTGTGTTATATCAACTCTTCTCTCTCATGGATTTCATTCGATTGTCAGTTTAAACAATTGACATAATGTTTATATAATATTAACTATATCCACACACATACACATATATAAATTATTACATGTGGAGTGTAACATGTATTCATCATTCATTAATGTGCAGGTAAATAACGTTATTTTAACAAATTAATTTCCCTAAAATTAAAGTGTTTTTATTTTGTCCTTTTTTATTAGTGATTTTAAATACAGTACGATCACAAGTTAAAATTGTTATTGAAGTTTACCTACTAAATATTTCTACTATCTACATTTTGACAATCCTTCATTGATTTTAATTTTAAATTGCTTTTGAACAAAATAAGTAATAAAAATATAGTTAAGATATTAATTAAAATCTTCTGGTATGTGTCGTGTTTTGCCAGATAATATAGAGTTACTAATTGACAGTTTTAGCGATTATCATTTCAGAGCGATATAACAAATTGACATCTAAAAAAAAATGTAAATACTATACATACATAATCATATTTTGAAGGGGCCTCTTAACTGGCTCAATATAGATTGATATACGGCCATCAACTAATAAGCATTTACAGAGAAAAATGAGATCTCTAATCGCCATCTTTATTAAATTTAATTAATCCTTTCACTTTTATCATAGTTCAATTACAAAGCTGAACACATCGAGTCAGTTTCTGCTATGTCCTGAATGATTTATTTGGCATGGCATTATTAACAATGGTATTTACAAGATTCAGCAACAATTTTATGAAGATGTTTGTACAGCCTGATTCAAATAGCCCTATATAATATTCACAAAATAGAATAAGTATTTATTTTAATACCTTGTGAATTTCTACGTCATTGAAAATATGTAATAAATAATTAAATGGTTTCAATTAATATGTAATTTATGGAAGTCAATGAAATATCCGAACACTATTTATATTAAATTTATTAAATATCTTCCTCACATTATCATTCAATTTTTTTTGTGACTGAATGATGATGCAGACAAAATGCTTAAGTAAATTTAGCACAGCAATTACATGAAAATTTAAGTGCTTTCCATATGTTATGTACATGGGGGGTGGGGAAGAGAATAGGTAAAACAGTCTTGAAAAGCATATTGGAGAACAAAAGCACCTCCAATATCATATTATTTAATAACAGTGAGAAAAAAATAATTATTTATGAAGTTTACCAACTGCTTGGTAGTGAAGGTTTAACCATTTTAAACTTTACTTTCAGGTTCTAGCTAAAAGTAGTTAGCTAACCATTTAACAAAAGAATATTGAATATCTAAAATAAAATTATTGTGAGCCAGCTTTCTAAAAAAAAAGATTAATCTAGTTTAGAACTTGAAAAAAAATATTGAAATTTTATCATATACTGTTTTGAATTTCATCTTGGAGGCATAGCAAGTGAATGTACTAATCAATACACCTAAAATAAGTAGTAGTGATATATATAATAAAATGTTCAATATTGTAATAAAATACTAATGGGAATATATTTTGTAAATAACTATAATAAACATCAGAAATACTTTCAATTATTTCTTAATCTTACACTTTTATTATATATATATAATAATAATTAAAACAAGTTATAAATTTTGTAACTTGCTTTTAAGCTTGCATTTTATGATCACTAGATGGAGCTTTTCCAATAGTTCTAAACAAGCTTTGTAACTGCCAAAAGAGATAGAATTCAAAATCTCTATCATGTATCTCCACCTCCAGACCAGCTGGTTTCGAGCTTAATGGCTGACATATATATATATTGTAACCTTAAGTTCTGCCTATAGAAATTTGTTAGGTATTTTTGGTATGATTAAATATTTAATTATTTTGGGTTCTATATTTTTGTGAGTAAATGTAGAGTAAACTCATAGTTCAATATGCCTTATTTAAACATCACTGATCAAGTTAATAGGTGCAATGTGTACAATTTAAAAATAAAAGCATTACAACCACAGACACAATTATAAGTAACTATAAGTAACTTATGTTAGTAATGAGACTTATGAAGCTAATCAAGTGATGTATATGGGATAAGAATCATGATAGTCTTGTGAGACTCATCATTCATAACTATGTGAGATTGATATACATAAGAGTAAGAAGGGATTAAGTAACATGATAGCTAAATGCTACAGATACTTATAGAAATATAGAGCTTAACAAATAATCAATGGTGCTGATGGAGAATATGTATGCAAACACATATAGGAGGGTGGTGCATTGAAACTGTGAGGCTTTGTCTATGGATAATTGGGATTGGCAGACTGCCATCTGTCTGTGAAGACTTCATCACAAATAAGCATTGTCACTGGATGGAGCCCTCACCCCAGTAAAATCTGTGAATGCTTGATCAAACAGCTATGTCCCTAGATGTAACTTCCATGACCACCCTGATGTGGGAATCTTAATGATTTGAGCATGGTCTTAGCTGTATCTACCCCATGGAGAAGACTGACAAAGCATAATAAAATCATAGACTAATATATCTGCACCAGCAATACACATATAAAGTATAATAACAATAATAATTAATGATAGTTTGCTCTCAATGTTTATTCCATTATGGTGTGGTTATACTTAATCCATTCCTAAGTTTTAAAAAGATTTCAAATAAATCTACGTATTCATCAGCTTAAAGATTAAGGTGGATAATAAAATTCCAAGACAGTAACCACATTCAACATTGTTGTAATAATAACTAAATGGGTTTTGCATGCATGACAAGTGATTCTTAGAAACTGAATGTTTAATCATGCATGTTTAACATATATCTAGAGTTATAATTTCACACACACCTGCATGTTATCCTTACACTTAAAATGAATAAATACATGGGATAAATAAGTAGATTATTATGGGTGAATTAACTGCTATACAAAACACAATAGGATTCATCGAATCCACAGTAATATACTGAAAGATAACATCATGAAATGGGTAGAAGATTTCTATCAAGAATTACATAGTATTAAAGAACAAGCACCTCATATATCTATTATATCTTCCAAATTGCCCAGAATTCTAAATTAAAAAGACATGCAATTAAATTTATAAAGAAAGGAAAAGCTCCAGCTAATGATGGAATTATAATTGATATATTAAAGGAAGCAGGTGAAGAAATAAATTTTTTTTAGCAAAGTTATATAATAAATGTCTAAATGATAAGGATCTACCAGATGATTGGAAGAATGCATTACTAATATTAATATTTAAAAAAGGTGATAAAAAGATATAAATTACAGACCTATCAGCCTTTTATCAGTTTTATACAAAATTTTTAACAAGATAATTACAACTCATTTACAGAGAACATTGGATTTCTACCAACCAAGACAACAAGCTGGATTTAAGTGGTTTTAGTACAGTAGATCATATCCAGGTATTGGGAGAAGCTATAGAAAAGACAAATGAATAAGAGTTGCCATTATGTGTTGGATTTGTAGATTATGAAAAGACATTTGATTCTATAAACATTTCTTCAGTGATTAATGCATTGGATCATCAAGGTATAGATCCAGGATATTGTCATATTTTGAAAAATATTTATAAAAATGCAACAGCAACAATTAGATTACATAATGATACTAGGAAAGTCAACATTGAGAAGGGTGTAAGACAGGGTGACTCCATATCTCCAAAAATTTTTACAGCAGTGCTGCAAGAAGTATTTTTTGGATTAAAATGGGATGCTAAAGGAATGAAAGTAAATGGAGATTATTTAAGTCATTTAGATTTTCTAGATGATAAAGTTGCTTTTGACAAGTAATGCTTTAGAGCTGCAGGAAATGTTGCAAGAGACTAAAGTAATGTTCAATGGGTTTTCTCAAAATATGAAAATAAATATTGATTATGATGAGTTAGAAGAAGTTAACAACTACAAATGGAAACATAATGGATGAAATTAATCATAGAATTAAACTTGGTTGAAGTGCTTTTGCTAGAAATAACTTGATGCTAAAAGGAAATATGCCTATGTGTTTGAAAAGGAAGATTTTTAATAAATGTGTTTTACCAGTTTTTACTTATGGATCTAAGACTTGGACACTCAATAGAAGAGCAATATAGAGACTTCAGACCACTCTCAAAAGTATGGAGAGATGCATGTTAGGAGAAACAAGAAGAGATTGAAAATGCAATATATGGGTAAGAGAACAAATAGGTGTTACTGACCTCATTAAAAAAATTAAAAGACTGAAGTAGAGTTGGCTGGACATATTTCTAGAAGAGATGATAATATATGGACAATTAAAATGCTAAACTGGATTCCAAAAGATTGTAAAAGACCCAGAAAGAGAGTACATGTGAGATGAATAAAATAAAGTGCGTGTGGAGAAAAGAAACTAAAGATCAGAGATGATGGATTGAACTTGGAGAGACCTTCAACCTGCAGTGGATTGATAATGGTTGATGGTGATGATGAACGTCCATGCTAGCAAGTAGGAAAAAGATTAGACATAAAATATTTCCTACTTATATGACTAATCCATATGGAAATGTAGTGACATGTTTATTATAAGGTGAATGGGATTCACTCACTTGGTCAGAGGGTATCCAGGCATATTGACATAATAAAAATATCATAAAGAAAACAATTTAATAAAATTCAAGAGCCTTTACCCTAGCATGAAAATATAGTTTAATGAATAGATTAGACAGTTTACATAGGTTGAAATTATATAATTTTGATACAGTTGTAGAATTACATTACTATTTTATTATAGGGATGAGCTTGTTACAACTATAGCTTAGACAAATTACATAAAAATGTTTTAAAGCTATTGGAATGGAAAGTTACCTTAGTTTATTAATTGTAGCATTGTTAATGCATATAATGGTTTTTATCATGGTTATGAAATGTTCATGGGAGTCCATATCACTGGATAGCCAATCTCATTTTATAATTGCTTTGTTATGTTGACTCCTGCAATGGTAGCACTCTCTACGACATTAGCAACAGCATTTCTGGTCTCACTGGTGGCAGCAGCAGGTCATGGGAATCTTCTTTTTTAGTTGAAGACATGCAGCTAGTATTGAGCTGCATGATGATTATTCTCCAGGTAGGAAAATAGCATTCTGCCTATCTCTATTCTATCATTTTAGTTTCAAACTCATACAGTTTTGTTTACAAGATCTAACTATATATAATATCTCTCCTAAATTCCTGCTCACTCTCTCTCTCTCTATATATATATATATATATATATATGTACCAGGTTGAACCACTGAAACCACTTACTTATATGTATATATAAGTTTTGGCCGGTTTCAAACTCTTTCATAATACATTTATAATTTTATAAATGTTATGTGAACGAACCGGCACGTTCGAGCAAAATGGGAGATCTTATTGATAGACTAACTATCAACAATGGCCCACCTCTGCTGCTATATTCAAACCCCTACTATCCAAATACTTTATTTGTTTCAGGGTAAACCCCGGGGCACCAGCTAGTCTGATAACTAATGTATTTGGGCAGTAGGCTCATAATCCAGTGCTTGAAACATCCCCTAAAACTAGCTCAGTCTAATTTTAATTCAATAACAAAATTATACAAAATTATTGGTGAAAAGAATTAATAAAAAAAGGTTGGTAAAAAGAATTGACTGACAAATAAAGTTTAAGTTTAAAGACATTTTATTTTAATTAACATTAATTAAGTTTAAAGATAATTTATTACCCAACATTAATTGACCAAATTTAAACATCTTTATAAATCTAATTTAACATACGCACATTTTTAAAGTAATACATTATAACATATATCTGGTGAAAAGCATAAATAATATGTGACATTGTTAAATTATCTCACATTCACACACACACACATCAATAGTTCATTTTATGCATGTGTAAGAGTTCAAATTACTTTACTCGGTAGGATTGACTAATTACAGCGGTGGCTACTATGTATAAATGATAATAAATAAATGTTTACTTAGGATTTTTGGAGTGTGGATATTGCTTGTTGTTGGCTGCTTCTGATGGAGTATATCTAACCAGTTAGATTTGGACATTTCTTGAAGAGATTTTATGTGAATCCATTGGTTTTATTCTTGAAGACAGTTGAACATTTGATGGAGGATTTCTGAGTTGTTATGCAGACATTATTGCACAGGCAGGTTTTGGTGATCTTGTTGGACTAAAAAGGCTGAAGCATGAGCGTATATTTCCAAAAGCTGCTCAACAATGCATTTTTGTTTCTGGATACGTAATAGAAACTGCACTGTTATCTGAACGGAAACAAGACTGTTACTGCAAACTAGACTGAAAAAACTCCACTCCGATAAAAATCTGGCTATTTATGTATATGAATTGTTTGCACTTTAATATCCTCTGGCAATAGGTGTTGTTGAAATTCCATTAGTAATTAAACCTATGATGTGTTTTTGAAGATTGTTTAATTAGTAGTAGCTTTCATAAACGTATTGTTTTTATATCTTTAATTAGTAGCCCACCGCTGGTGTGGTTTTTTAAAATCTTTATTTAACTTAATAGCCATCACTGTGTTTTCCAAATATAATTTCTTTTTTAACTTTCATTTATATATATATATATATTAATATTATTCTAATACACATACATTTATTTACACTCACATGCACATATATAATTTATTATAATAAGCTTGAATGAAAAGAGATTTATATTTTTTTTTAAATTTTAAATTACTTATTTTTACGAATACTAATTTAGAACAACTTTACTTTCTTTTATACCACTTTTAGTTTGACTTTAAAAAAAACCCCTTCCCACTTTTAATCTTTTATTTCAAACTCTTTTACGAAAGATTTTTTTTTTATTTTAATAATTTTTTTAGACAAAATTATTTTATATACATGTGCCAAATTGGCCTTGGCACATTACACCCCCCTCCATTTTAGAGTAAAATGCATCATTTTTGACCATTTTATCTCTTGCAATTTTAATTCTTGACTCTAAAGATTTATTAATTTATTATTTTTCTAAGTTAGCTTTTTAATATCTTTTACTTAACATACAAATGGCAATCAGTTTTGACTATCCTTTCCTTCTATTTAAGCCGAATACATTGCTCACAATGATCTAAATCATGGATAACGACCACCGGGACAAACTAATTTTGTGGCACAGGGATCTTTTGGAAATGACGCGGAAGCAGATTCGCTGACTTACACTGACTTACATGTGTATAAAATCTAAACTTCATTTGCCGATTTCTTGATTGGACTTGGAAAAAGAAAAGGTTGCTGCAAAATGGCAGGAATTTTCAACTGTCCATTTTTGACTTATGCTTTGGAAAGAGGAATGATTCCTGACAAGTCCATTACGGGTACTAAAATTTATCCAGTCAGCAGCTTTAAACATATTTTTAACTAAACTTATTTCTATACTACCCTCATTCCCTTTTGCTCTAGATAAATTTGTACACATGTGTGTATGTGCAGCATAATTCTACACCTACTAATATTCTAGATATCGAGTTATTACTGGACTTGCTTACAGGGAATCTATAATAAATAAATCTTTTTTTGCATGCATCATGAGGTGCAGCAGTGCCAAAAAAATAACCTAAAAGGATATCTGGATAAATACATTTAAGATACCCATCATGAGGTATCGTATTTACCGAATATTACCAGTGTATGTGCGCATATATACACATGTATAATTACACACTCTTAATACACCTTACATTGATTTTATATTTTTATTATTGATCTTACAACATTATTTTTAAATTCATATGAACATTTATTTATATTAATCTAATCTCGAATATTATTTTCAACCCTTGCTCAACTTTTTATCTATGTGCGTGTATTCAGAAAAACTATTTTATTTATTACAATTCCTTATTTACCCTGGTATATATATATATATTTGGCTTGACTTTAAATCATTTATTTACTTCCTTTTATTACCGTGCGTATATTCCAAAAAAAAAATCTATTAATTTATCACGAATCACTTTTTATTATTTACTACAGATATATTTACACTTATTTATTTAACTTGATTTTATCGATTTTATTTTAACTATTTGACCTACTTATTTATTTATGAACATTTTTCTTAATTAATATGTGCGTTGATCACTTTTCCTAAGTATTGACCACTTCAAATTCTTATTTTTCTAGAGTGCATTTTTATTTTTATTTTCATCATTAGGTAATAAATGCAATGTTAAGAGAAGTAGGCAGCAAAGTATAAAGCAATTCAAACACACAGATAGATTTTGTGCTGATTTAAACCAACTTTTAATTTCTTTGCCCAAATACTCGCACACACTTCAATCCTAATTTAATACACTTTTTTTTAAAATTTTATTTGATAATGTTTTATTTTTATTAATACTTTCATTATACACTTATTTATTTCATTTTTATTTTTAAAGTGTTATTTTTACTCTCCCCTTTTTTGTTAAAAAAAAAACATTTTCATTTTGCTTGTCTATTTTGATTTTACACATTTATTTTGTTTGTGTCACACTCCGCTATGTTCTAGACTTATGAGCCAGGATTTAACATAATCGATAAGACATAATCGAGGGTGTTTGACATAAATTGTTTTTATTGTTAATTTGACATTTTAAAAACCTCTAAGATTGTTATTTTATTTTACTAAGACTAACTTTAATCATTTTTAATTATTCAAACTAACTTGATTCTCATTTTTACATTTATTTCATTAAACTTTGTTAAACATTTTCCATTATTCCGAGTCCATGGCCATTATATACAAGGTCAAGCTGGCGAATCCATCAGATTACATATTTTTAATTTTTGTCTGGCGGTTCTTTATTATATATTTTTTTCTGCATATAGCCACCCATGCTGGGGGATTGAGAATCACCCCTGGACCTTTCCTTAAATCTAGTATGAGAGATGTCAGGATCGCTGTCGGTTCTTTGAAAGATTTTTGTTCTCTTGGGACTATTAGAATAACATCTCCTCCGGGTCCTCCCCAAATTTGACCTATGTTTATATCTTATGGCATTTACAGCTGGCTCTCTAAGTTGGGGTTTGAATTCCCTATCTCTCGTATCAAAAGTTGGTCTAGCGCTGTCGAAAGCGCTCAACAATACCGCCATTTGTTCCACTGTTTTCCTTTCAGTTCCTATGAGCATTTGCTCGACATTATGAAAAAAACTATGGTGGACTATCCTGACAATTTGTTGTTCAGATAGTGGGTCTGCTGTTAAAGACTGTAATTTCACCACTTGCCTTCCAAAAAAAGAAACGAACAGTTCACCAGGTTGCCATTTATCTTGTGAAATCTGGTGATGAAGATTTTCCTGATAATCTTCATTTCAATAACTAGCTACAACAGCAATTTTATATTCGGCAAAAGTGACGGGTTTTTTATATAAAGAGTCTCACCAAGATTGAGACCCCCCTTGTAAATGGCTACATGCTATTGCGATCATAGCCTCCTCACTTAATTGATTCAGAGTGAAATAGCACTCCAAACTATTTAAATGCTTCATAGGAGCTTCACCATGATGGCCAAAATATATCCGTATTTTCAAAAACTGATTCACGATTGCCAGATTGTTTATAATGTGCATGTTTGCACTCCAGTGGTCACACTGTTTTATTTCTGTTTGTGAACTATTTTTACTATTCTTTTGATTTACTTTCCAAGCTAAATTCATCATTCCGACTTTTATCTCTTCAATTACTTTTCTATCTTCTATCTTATTTTTTTCAATTACTTGATAAGTGGTCTCTATTTGATTTTCTACTTGTGTTTTAATCTCCTATTTCTTTCCTAATTTCTTCTTTTATTTTATTTTGGCCCATTTCGATCTGGTCCTTCAACTTTTCAAGCATTTCAGCTTGCCCTTCCAATTTACTCTTCATTTCATTATTTTGGTTTTTAAGCTCTTCGGCTATTTTTATATATTCTTCGGCTGTTTTTTTTTGTTTTTCAAACATGCTGGTTAGTAAAGCTATGATTTCTTTTTTTTCCTTGTTGGGGCTATTTTCTATATTTTTACCTTGAGTCTCCATTTTGGCTTTATTTTTTTTTATAATTTATAATTTTAAACACTTTTTATCATTATTTTTAATACCGTATTTTATTCACTTTAATAAGTTTACTAATTATTATTTTATTTATTTTTTACTAAACTGGAAATACATGCTGACTCCACCCTTCCTTTGTCCATTTTTCTCCACCCGATCTTAATGCTTTAACTCTACCCAAACATCCAACTGTCTCTGATTTAACATAATGATTTATTTTAGATAACGTAAATAGCGTAAATCTCTTTTCATTTAAAGAAAAAGTTTTCAGTCAATTCTTTTTTTTTTTTAAAAAAAAATAAAATGCTTTAACATACATAATTTAGCTTTTGTATAGAAAAATTGTTTTTAAACAAGAAACAAAGAATTTATTTACTATTGTTTCTTAGGTCCAGCCCCAAGCATTGGAAAAGCCATTTATGTACTGGGTTTGAAATAAAAGATTAAAAGTGGCACCATTTATGTACCAGGTCGAACCACTGAAACCACTTACTTATATGTATATATAAGTTTTGGACAGGTTCAAACTCCTTCATAATACATTTATAATCTTATAAATGTTACGTGAACAAACCAGCACATTCAAGCAAAATGAGATAGACTAACTATCAACAATGGCCCACCTTGGCTGCTAGATTCAAACCCCTACTATCCAAATTCTTTATTTGTTTTGGGGTAAATCCCGGGGCACCAGCTAGTCTGATGACTAATGTATTCGGGCAGTAGGCTCATAATCCACCACTCGAAACATTCCCTAAAACTAGCTCAGTCTAATTTTAATTCAATAACAAAATTATACAAAATTATTGGTGGAAAGAATTAATAAAAAAGGTTGGTAAAAAGAATTGACTGACAAATAAAGTTTAAGTTTGAAGACATTTTATTTTACTTAACATTAATTAAGTTTAAAGATAATTTATTACCCATCATTAATTGACTAAATTTAAACATCTTTATAAATCTAATTTAACACACGCACATTTTTAAAGTAATACATTATAACATATATCTGGTGAAAAGCATAAATAATATGTGACATTGTTAAATTATCTCACATTCACACACATGCACATCAATAGTTCATTTTATGCATGCTTAAGAGTTCAAATTACTTTACTCAGTAGGATTTATGAATTACAGTGGTGGCTACTATGTATAAATGATAATAAATAAATGTTTACCTAGCATTTTTGGAGCATGGATATTGCTTGTTGTTGGCTGCTTCTGATGGAGTATATCTAACTGGTTAGATTTGGATGTTTTTTGAAGAGATTTATGCGAATCCATTGGTTTTATTCTTGAAAACAGTTGAATGTTTGTTGGAGGATTTCTGAGTTGTTATGCAGACATTATTTCACAGGCAGGTTTTGATGATCTTGTTGGACTAAAAAGGCTAAAGCATGAGCATATATTTCCAAAAGCTGCTCAACAATGCATTTTTGTTTTTGGATACATAATAGAAACTGCACTGTTATCTGAACGGAAACAAAACTGTCACTGCAAACTAGACTGGAAAAACTGAATTCTGATAAAAATCTGGCTATTTATGTATCCGAATTGTTTTTGTTTTAATATCCTCCATCAATAGGTGCAATAGGTGTCAAAATTCCATTAGTAATTAATCCTATGACAACATGTTTTTGAAGATTGTTTAATTAGTAGTAACTTTCATAAAGATATTGTTTTTACATCTTTAATTAGTAGCCCACCGCTGGTGTGGTTTTTTTAAATCTTTATTTAACTTAATCGCCATTGCTGTGTTTAACTTTCATTTATATATATATATATATATATATATATTAATATTATTCGAACATACATACATTTATTTACACTCGCATGCACATATATAATTTATTATAATAAGCTTGAATGAAAAGAGATTTATATATATATATTTAAATTTTATATTACTTATTTTTACAAATACTAATTTAGAAAAACTTTACTTTCTTTTATAACACTTTTAGTTTGACTTTAAGAAAACCCCCTTCCCACTTTTAATCTTTTATTTCAAACTCTTTTACGAAAGATTTTTTTTTATTTTAATAATTTTTTTAGACAAAATTATTTTATATACATGTGCCAAATTGGCCTTGGCACAATATATATGCCAAGTACAAAATTAATCTCCCATACTGGCTTACCTTGTGGTGAAATAATCCATTAACATATTTTTTAACACACACCTGATACATTTATTATCTACTTTACTATGTAAAATCTGCAGCAGCATACTGCAAGTGCATTTACTTTTGTTACATTATTTTTAGATATCCTGACTACATTAATTCTTTTGTTACAGATTTACAAAATATCATTTTAAAAAATGTTATAAAGCTAATGCTTTAGAACAGTCTATTTCCTTATTGCTAACATCTACAACTTGCCAAAATATTATCATTTTTGCTAGCTAATTACTGAAGACCCTGCAATTATTTAGGTTTCAACCCTCATTTCTTTCTAAAAACAAAATTTGTGGTGTGATCTTTTAAATATTTAAAAAAAAGAGTCACATAATATTATTAAATATAAGTCTTAAAGATAACATTTGAATATATATGTAGTATCGGCATATCTGATTTGTGTTTATACATATACCCACATGCAAACATACTTTCAAATTATAAATTAAATCCATCAATTTATCATTCCTTTAGATTCTATCTTTAATAACTGTATATCTTTGCTGATTAAGACACAACAAACATATTACAAAAGGACTAGGGTTTCAACTAGGGTATGAGGGTAGGTAAGAAATGAAGAAAGGCAAAACTAAGATTTGCAGATCAAATCTTACTGTTTTAAATTATAACTTCTAAATTTGTATTTGTCTCATCATCTGCATTCTCAGAAATCCAAAAATCATGCATATATTTTATTATTATAGTATAAGAATACAAAATTCTAAAAGTCACATTAAAATTTTATATTGTTGGTGTTTGAAATATCCATGGATAAGATTATTTTATTTTCAGTTAAGATTATAAAAACTTTTTGATGTGATATATGGATAGCAAGATTTTTTTTGCTATTCATTTTAATATGAATGTAATCCTAGATTGCTATATTATAATTGTTAATATTAAAGTTTCAGGATTAAAAGCTTGAGTCTCTGTAGTGCTTTATCAGTTCACTTCAGCTGATTGGTCTGAATTTTTTTTTTAAATTGTGTAAAAATTATAAGCATGAATGACATCAACAGAAATTGCAGCATTTGTTGCTGCTTGAATCCATCTTTTAAATAATGTATCACAATGTAATATTGGATAAAATTTGAATTTTTTATTAATTTTTTTTGTTAATAGTGTAACAGTCAGAAAACGTGTGACTCGTAAACATAGTGCAGAATTCGACCACCATACAGAACAGCAGCACCATCGAATAGCGAAGCCACCCATGGTACTGAGTTCAAACATAGTTTATCGGTTCCACAATACAATCCACGAAACAACGCATCTGATGCGACATTAGTAAATATTTCCTTAGGCACGGTGGTCAGGGATATGCAAGAGACTCATGATTTTATTCTCGAGTTTTAGCTAATAATCAAACTAATATTAATTAAACATTCATATTTACATAATCGAGAAAATATATAGAATGGGTATCGAATAAAAGAAACGTAAATGCAGCCGTATAGTTTAAAATTATTTATTAATACATTTTAATAAAATCATTGACTAATAATATTTTATGGACTAACAGCTTCTGTAGCGGGATTTGCGACATGATTATATTATAAAAAATACATTTATTTATTTGTTTACAAAAGGAATTCATTTATTTGAGGGCGTAATCTAGCTACCTAAAATTCTCGAGTAAGTATTTCTAATGCATGCCTGGAGAGATTTATACCTTTGCAATGCAAGAGTCTAAAGTATGGGTTATAAGAGTAATGGTAGACATATATTTATTTAATTAAAATATTTATTTATAACTAAGAGCAAACATTTATTTGAGAGTGATTTATGAAGATAATGCAGAGGTGGAGTGACTTATAGAATAATAAAAATAAGTAAAGGAACACGTGGTACGCTTTAGAAAGGTGATATGGAATGGCAGTATATCAAAACTGCAAGGCCGCAAATGGGTTTATAAAAATGTCGGGATGGTCTCTGCCATGGCCCGATGAAGTAAGGTATCACATAAGCATAACAAGGGACAAGCAGTACATGGCACAATTTGCTGGCTGGCTGCATGACATTGTCAAATCCTATGGGAGCACCCATTATGCCCACTTGTGTAGGACGACTGGGGTTAATTTCAACCCTGAAGAATCTGGAAATTTCACGGCGGAATGGGTCATCGCATCTCTAAAATGTAACACATGTATACTGTATAAATGGTTATGACGAGATTTAAATAGATTTCTGACTTGGCCCTACATTACCAACATTTACTCAAGAACTCTGGTGACTCTCAAAGAAATGGGATTTTCTAGAATTATTCATTAAATGTAATAAATACAAAATATATATAAACTGGGAGTTATTACAACTAATATGCCAGCCATTTGCGAAGAAGTAGACCCTGCATTACAATAAATGATGCACTGAATGTGTGTCGATTTATATGAAAGTTAAGTTAGTTATGAAAGCAAATATTAATGAAATTTTGACACGCATTCATTGTTTTAAGCGATCATAGATTTAAACTTTGAAAATTGAAATAATTATGAGCATGCAATAATTAAATAATAACTATAGATAGAAATGTAGATTATAGAAATATGCACCCAAGAAAGATAGAGTGAGGTAAGCTAGATTATTAGATAAATTTACACATTACATTAATTATTCGATTTAGTTATACAAATGGTAGTTTTTACATTTTACAATTTAGATAAGTAATATGAAGAAGAGCTATAGCATGTTATTAGAGTACTCTAGAGTTTGAACACAGACAGGTACCTGTTTTATAAGGAGTTTTCTGATTCCATTAGTTTAGCAGCAAAAAGTTCACGAGTGGCAATTTTTTCTTGTATTTAGATATTCATTTAATTTCATGGCAGCAGCAGCTTTCTCATTCATTTCAGGCAGCAGATCTTCATGGTGAATTTATGACAGGCAATGGAAAGATCGGCATCCGATAGGCCATCCCCGATGGAGAATAATCTAGATGCTTTACTCGGTCATACCTTGGCAGGAACAAACGATTTTATTATTTTTGGAGACTCTCAGTGATCGAGAGCAAAGATAAAGTTTAAGTCAAATGTCTCCAGCAAGTCTAAGATGGCCTCTTTTTTATCTTGATCTTTCACATTTTTGTTATGATATTTTTAGGTTCTATTTAATCTGCCCTGAGGATAATCAATGCATTTTGTTGGTTTTTAATTAAAGAAAGCTACCGTTCTATTGTTTACATTTTACATTTACTAATTACATTTTGGGGAATTTTTCTTTAATTAATCTATTATCTATCACTGACCGATGCTTTTAAATTTCAAAAACAAAAAGGGAACATAAGACTATTTTAACTTTTAATTAAATATTACATCAGATATTTTTAGAATTATTATTAAATGAAATTTAAACAAAGCAATAAATACGAACTTTATAATCCAAAATAAATGATTAAAATTATACAAAATTATATAACTAAAAGAAATCTAAATTATATTATTTTATCCCTATTTATTGCATTTAATTTGAGATCGAAATGTGTGCGTGTTTATGCTGAATTCTACATATATTTATACATTTTTAATATTGTTACACACACAATTCGATATCAAAAAGTTTAAATTTGGGCGGATAGACCGGTCAGTGAGAGACGACAGAAAAAGGTGAAACTTAAGATTCGAATACGAATCTTACTGTTTCATTTCCCCATACTTCCCGTGAACAATTAAGGAAGAACAAAGGAGGCAAGAAAGAGAAAAAATTTTACATTATATAATTTAAAGACGAAAACATTATTATTGTTTTTACAGAAATATTGAAATATAGAAAGCAGAGATTACATGAAGCAACGAAGAATTAATATACCCGGATCTAGAATTTATAGTTTAATTAAGATGGCCTAATTTGGTCGTGTCTGGTTAAAATCATAGTAGTAATTAGTTAAACTGAATGTATATATATAAAAATTTCTTAGAATAGGATTAGTTAGTATAATATAAAAATTTTTTAAGAGTAATAGTAATTAAAAGAATAATATATATAATAAAATTTCTATCTAAAACCCTATTTGACTAAAGTACAATCCATTCAACCAAGTTCATTATATCAAGTTCATTTTAATATTTTCATATGTTTAATCCATCCTAAGAGTCTAATATGTTTACAACCCCGGGTCAGGTGGATAATACCGATCTCTCATCATTGATGACTGTGGCCTTGGGTTTTTTAATCGTTGCCTCTTATCGGGTGGTTCTGTGGCCCAATAGTTAAAATCCAATGTAGTGAGAAATTCAATCATTTCTTCTATGTCTTTGAAATGACTGCCTGCCATTAATTGTTGGATGGTTAGCGCCATACTACGCTGGATGGTCCCTATGAGATGTGAATCTGAAAAGGCGAACGTTGTAAGGGATTTAAACCGGTTCGCTTGGCAGAGAAAAAACTGTGTGTGCGTCTCTTGGGGTTTTGTCCCATATTTTTCCTGGCAGAGCATATTGTAGATACTGCTTTGATGCTCATTGCTCCAGTAATGCTTCATTAACACATCTTTGTATTTTTCTATGGTTTTAGACTTCCATCTCACCATATTCCACCAGTCCTTGGCAGATCCCTGTAGATGGTAACTGGCTATTGCTATCTGCTCATCTGGCTTTGCCTTATGAACTTGGAAGAACTTTTGCAAGCTCTCTAAGTTGGCTTGAGAATTTTCTCCTATCTCCCCTCTAAAGATTTTGATGTGGATCATCTTGGCTAAATAGCTTTGGTGTCCAGTGTCCATCTTCATCTCTTCTTTAATGCTGCTTTCCTTCTCCGGTTCTTGTGGGCCTTCATCGGCTGAAATGAGGTTTTTTTGCTCATCACACTTTTTTATATTTACTACACTACCTGCTTGCCCTTCTACTATCATCGGTTCATCTGATCTCTCTGACTTCCTTTCCTTTTCCATATCTTTAATCTCTTCGTCCTTTTTACTAGCTGGGGATGTTCCCAAATGTTCCTTTATGGCTTCTAACTCTCTCCACATAATGTCTTTAAATTCCTGATATTCTCTAACTCTTCTCTTTTCTTCTTCTTGTCTCTGTTTTGATTCTTCATCTCTTTTTTTCTCATTTCCTCCTCATACATTTTCTTCATTTCTTGCATATTCTGTCTGAGTATTTTCTCAATGAACTTGAAATTAAAGTCCATTGATCCTCTGTATTGTTGCGGAGCTTTTCTTCACTCGGGTGTTGACTCCAAAGCTTCAGATAAATCTTCTTGCTGTATATCAATATTTTCTGATTCCATTTTATTAATATGATTTATTTTATATCACTAGCATTTGACTACTCCCCACCAGAATATTGGCCCTATAACACTCTTTCACTGCCCTCACCTTCTCTACATTGCCCTATCTCTATCTTGCTGCATTTACATATTTAACATATATATTATAGTGAACTACTGGTTACGCATATAATAAGCTACTGCTGTCTATGATATATATATTTGTACTTTAACAAAATATTTACTATTAACATATATAACAAGCTTCTGCTGTTTATGCTATATATATATAACGGTGTTTTAATAAATTATTCAATGCTACTTGCTTTCTCATTTAACGACTGATTACTTTTTTTTTGACATATATATATAAAGCAAAATATTTCATTAGATCCGAGTATTTTCATTCCTTTTTAAATTACACACACATCCCTGCTTTCCTTAAATTTGTTATTATGCCTGCTGTCCTTTCATTCATTCGACCCACATTATTTCACTCGATTTCCTTTTTTTTATTATTTTTATCAAAACAAAATCGTATATATATAGAATAATTAGCCAACTCGAGTAACGAACGCTAAAAGAAATTTATATGCATTAATTTTGCTCAGGGTATATATGGGTTTTTTTGTATCGAAAGCTCCACGTTGGAAAGCGCGAAACGCTAAAAAAAAAATTTAACTATGTAACGGTCAGAAAACGAGTGACTGGTAAACATAGTGCAGAATTCGACCACCATACAGAATAGCAGCACCATCAAGTAGCGAAGCCACCCATGGTACTGAGTTCGAACATAGTTTATCGGTTCCACAATACAATCCACGAAACAACGCATCTGATGCGACATTAGTAAATATTTCCTTAGGCACGGTGGTCAGGGATATGCAAGAGACTCATGATTTTATTCTCGAGTTAGCTAATAATCAAACTAATATTAATTAAACATTCATATTTACATAATCGAGGAAATATATAGAATGGGTATCGAATAAATGAAACGTAAATGCAGCCATATAGTTTAAATTTATTTATTAATACATTTTAATAAAATCATTGACTAATAATATTTTATGGACTAACAGCTTCTGTAGCGGGATTTGCGACATGATTATATTTAAAAAAAAATACATTTATTTATTTGTTTACAAAAGGAATTCATTTATTTGAGGGCGTAATCTAGCTACCTAAAATTCTCAAGTAAGTATCTCTAATGCATGCCTGGAGAGATTTATACCTTTGCAATGCAAGAGTCTAAAGTATGGGTTATAAGAGTAATGGCAGACATTTATTTATTTAATTAAAATATTTATTTATAACTAAGGGCAAACATTTATTTGAGAGTGATTTATGAAGATAATGCAGAGGCGGAGTGACATATAGAATAATAAAAATAAGTAAAGGAACACGTGGTACGCTTTAGAAAGGCGATATGGAATGGCAGTATATCGAAACTGCAAGGCCGCGAATGGGTTTATAAGAATGTCGAGATGGTCTCTGCCGCGGCCCGACGAAGTAAGGTGTCACATAAGCATAACCAGGGAAAAGAGGTACGTGGCGCAATTTTCCGGCTGGCTGCATGACATTGTCAAATCCTACGGGAGCACCCATTATGCCCGCTTGTGTAGGACGACTGGGGTTAATTTCAACCCTGAAGAATCCGGAAATTTCACGGCGGAATGGGTCATCGTGTCTCTAAAACATAACACATGTATACTGTATAAATGGTTATGATGAGATTTAAATAGATTTCTGACTTGGCCCTACATTACTAACATTTACTCAAGAACTCTGGTGACTCTCAAAGAAATGGGATTTTCTAGAATTATTCATTAAATTTAATAAATACAAAATATATATAAACTGGGAGTTATTACAACTAATATGCCAACCATTTGCGAAGTAGTAGACCCTGCATTACAATAAATGATGCACTGAATGCGTGTCGATATATATGAAAGTTAAGTTAGTTATGAAGCAAATATTAATTAAATTTTGACATGCATTCATTGTTTTAAGCGATCATAGATTTAAACTTTGAAAATTGAAATAATTATGAGCCTGCAATAATTAAATAATAACTATAGATAGAAATGTAGATTATAGAAATACGCACCCAAGAAAGATAGAGTGAGGTAAGCTAGATTATTAGATAAATTTACACATTACATTAATTATTCGATTTAGTTATACAAATGGTAGTTTTTACATTTTACAATTTAGATAAGTAATATGAAGAAGAGCTATAGCATGTTATTAGAGTACTCTAGAGTTTGAACACAGACAGGTACCTGTTTTATAAGGAGTTTTCTGATTCCATTAGTTTAGCAGCAAAAAGTTCACGAGTGGCAATTCTTTCTTGTATTTAGATATTCATTTAATTTCATGGCAGCAGCAGCTTTCTCATTCATTTCAGGCAGCAGATCTTCATGGTGAATTTATGACAGGCAATGGAAAGTTCAGCATCCGATAGGCCATCCCCGATGGAGAATAATCTAGGTGCTTTACTCGGTCATACCTTGGCAGGAACACATTATTTTATTATTTTTGGAGACTCTCAGTGATCGAGAGCAAAGCTAAAGTTTAAGTCAAATGTCTCCAGCAAGTCTAAGATGGCCTCTTTTTTTATCTTGATCTTTCACATTTTTGTTATGATATTTTTAGGTTCTATTTAATCTGCCCTGAGGATAATCAATGCATTTTGTTGGTTTTTAATTAAAGAAAGCTGCCGTTCTATTGTTTACATTTTACATTTACTAATTACATTTTGGGGAATTTTTCTTCAATTAATCTATTATCTATCACTGACCGATGCTTTTAAATTTCAAAAACAAAACGGGAACATAAGACTATTTTAACTTTTAATTAAATATTACATCAGATATTTTTAGAATTATTATTAAATGAAATTTAAACAAAGCAATAAATACGAACTTTATAATCCAAAATAAATGATTAAAATTATACAAAATTATATAACTAAAAGAAATCTAAATTATATTATTTTATCCCTATTTATTGTGTTTAATTTGAGATCGAAATGTGTGTGTGTTTATGCTGAATTCTACATATATTTATACATTTTTAATATTGTTACACACACAATTCGATATCAAAAAGTTTAAATTTGGGCGGGATAGACCGGTCAGTGAGAGACGACAGCAAAAGGGTGAAACTTAAGATTCGAATACGAATCTTACTGTTTCAATAGGCACATTTAATTTTTTTCTAGTTTGGTCAATTTTCTAGTTCACATGAGTGCAATAAAGGCAGAAAATTTTTATTGCCCTCATTATCTAACTCAAGTGGATTAAAAATATGCTGATATTCACATTCAAGGCCTACACTGGAATGTAAATGTAATTGCAGAATATCATAAGATTATAATTTAAATTTTTTATTTTATTAAATTTTTTAAAAATTATGATAAATGGGAGATTTTATTAATTTGTTTGCATTTGTATTTTTGTGTCTGTGTACTATATATTATATAATAATAAATCTTCATGCTCTTTATAATACAGTATACAAATTTGTATTCAAATATAATAAAAGTGGTTTTTGTACAGTGTAATTTTGTGTCTCTGATCCAAATTTGAGGCAATCTTATTTTATAGACAATTATTCTCAAAAGATTTAATAATTTATTACTATGTTTATATTTGTATTGGTGTGTTTTCTTTTGCATGTTTGTATAGCAATAATGATTTACATGATAATGAAATCTACAGAAAGATTGTAGATTGCAGTTGATAAAGCAGTCATTAAAATTTTCTGGGCATAATACCATGTAAAAATATAAACATTTAAAACCAATAAAGAGAGATTTCAACTGGTGTGTGTGTAATGGTAACCACAATGATTATGCATATACCACATGGAATTGTATGCACACAAAGAATCAAATTCTCATTCTTTCCTATGCCTTGATACTCATGCTGTGGAGTCAGTAATTTTGCCACATCTTGCATCACATTATTTTCAAATGTGCTATATTCAAATAAATTATATCTTTGTGGGACAATAAATATAACAACTTAGCATCACTGATGTGCATAAAGAATATAAACATCACTGATGTACACACAAAAAAAAATAAAATGCAGAGATGAAACTCATTTTATGTGATTTTAGACAGTAGAGTACAATTTCTAGTTTTAGATAGACAAGAAGCCAATTGCTATTATGACAAATGCATATTCATTTTCTGGAAATGATTTGTTTTGTATTTTTTATTAGGATGAATTTTTTTCTTATAGACACCTTTGAGATTTGGTAACTTTTGGGGTACAAGATAAAAATGAAGAATTTATATGTGACTTGTTTTGGAGGTTCTGAAGATATGAATTATCTCAGGTAAGAAGTATTATATTTAGTTTAAAAGATAATTGTGTGAAGAATACAAAGAAATTATCAATGAAAATGTAATTTAAACTTAGTTAATGATAAATTAGAAATTATGAACAAACAATAAAGTAATAATTATGTTGAATGTGGACATTTATTTTTTTGCCATATTTTTTGAATGGTCATCACTATTTGTCTTAGTCTTATTGTTTTTCTAGTTTCTATCAATGTAAAGTTTTTTGCTCTAACATTATTAAAACTGAAGTTATTGTGAAAATTGTATCTCAGTTCAGGTTTTTAAAAAATTCAATATGGTGCCTGGAGAACCAAACAATTAATTTAAAACTAAGATTTATTTATTATATGAGGATATTATACAAGGATAGATCATATCTTATTATTACTTACTAGGATCATATTCAAGATTTTATAAGAACTTTAGGTAAAGAATGATTATAGTTGTTTATTGAAGAATTCATTGATAAGAATCCTGAGATTTGATTTAATTAAGAAAGATTTACTTTAAGAAATCTTATTTGCTTAAGAGATTTATTTGCAATAGTATTATTTTGAAGTAATCTGATTTTTTGTAACCCTGCTATATAAGATTAACTTTTGAGAGTATTAGAATTCTTGCTGAGAGGTTTTTGTTTTATGGCAGTGTAGTAAGAGCTAGGCTATTTTTTGTTACAGTTTTTTGGGGTTGAATTAACCTGGAAGACTTATAATAAAATTAAAATATATATATCATAACAATATACCTATATTAAAATTAAATATAGAAATTTTTTAATATATATTTTCTTATCTCATTTTTGTACAAATGTATTTATTTGTTTATTTTTTCATTTATCAACTAATTAGTCTACAATTACTTTGGAATGTTTATCTTAAAGCATTATAAATCTTAAATAAATGTCAAAAGAAATTGTAATCGTAATCTAAACTTTAGTAAATATAAACATAGTTATGTTATTTCTATATGTGTGAATTTAATCAATATAATAAATCAACATATATCATTAGGAGTTTATTGTGTTAAGTACTCATCTAATTTTGTGCAAAATTATTTAATTTTTCAAAAAAATATTTTCCACTTAATCTCTGTAGTTCTATATATTAATTTTTGGATGTGTGTGTGTTAACCTTTACAAAATTTATCCAACTACAACCAAGGTTATATTATAATTTTCACCTTTTCTAGAATCATTATAACAGTCCCTATGTAAACACATAATAGAAAGATATGTTAGAAATAGAATTACACAACTTTACTTAATTATTAATCCAGATATTGCAAATTTCAGATGTTTTTTATCATACAAAGTGGTCTAAACAGTTGAACTTCAGTCAGATCTTTTTGTAGAAAAAGATCTGACTACTTGAACCTTTCCAAAGCCATGCCTAGGTACTTGTTGAAATCCCATCTCCATTCCACAAAATAAATGTCATCTTAACAATCCTATAATTAAAATCTCTCTGAGATATCAAAATAAAAGAAAGTCATTCCATTCAAAATTAAAAGCAACTCTGTTGTTACTGAAGGAAAATCCCTAAGGAGCAACTGTTTATTTTTTGACTGATTAATCAAGCTTAAATTTCTTTGAAGTATTGCAGCATCCTGCTAAAAGCAAGAGGTTCAGTAGATATTTGGTTGCTTTTAAGGTCAAGCTTAACTATTTCTGGAGATTTTGAGACTTTAAAAGGTCACATGAACTATAACATAAAATTTGGTACTGTTCTATTAGCATGTTGAAACTGCTTGATGGCATTGATTCCATCCAAACACATATAAATATGTTATTTAGTGAGACACAGTCAAACCAAATAGCCATAACTTTTTTTTGTTGTAACTAACAGCTTGCTTTGTCTTGTGCAGTTTGTTCAAGTTCACACAATACTATCAGCAATGTTAACACTTCGCTACCAGACCATTTCATGGTGGGTGGTTTTAATGTTTGCAGAACTATTTCAATCTGCCTTCAAAAGTAATTACAGTACAACTTACCTAATGTATTATTAAAAATTAATAATTATAAGCTCATTACCCTACTTCCAAACCCAACATGTAAGGTGTAAATAATTAGAAAAGGTTAGGGGAAACCACAATTTCACTGTTCTCCAGAAAAAAGTCATAGTTCATGAGAACACCTATGAGCATTAAAATGTCTGACTGTAAAATTTTTTGTAGTTATATCCAGAGACAAAAAGAAATTATAAAAAGAATACATTTGTTAATCATAAACAAAACAAAAAAAAATCGAGTTGGAAAATTATTAATCATTATTAATAGGTGTGCCATTAATGTTATCCATATACCTTAGTCACATATTCTTTCAAAGATAGTTATTGGAATAAATAAAGATTAATTTTCCTTTTTAAAAATGACCCCCCAAAAAGAGTCAAATACATTTCTATAATTAAAGCATTCTCATTTCTTCCACCACAATGTAGTTAATTATTTGTCAAGCAATGATAGTAGACTTTAAAGTTTGCAGGGAGTGGGAGATGATTTTCCCAGTGCAAACCACTGGAATACATGGGGAATTCTACTAGAATAGAATATTTGTAATAATGTCTGTTAATTGATAAGTTTTGATTCTTGCAGATGTGAAAAGGCATACCCCCCCTACAATGCAGGACTAAGATGAAATTTGTAGGCACTTGTTAAAGGTTTAAATTTATCATCGTAAAATTGTTAATCAAATAAATTTGACAGTAATTTATTAAGAAAATCAATCAATGATTTACATAAACCCATATGATAAAATATTTGAGTGTAAGAGACAAAAAGAAATTGTAAAAAGATTTACAGTAATGTATTAAGGAAAATAAATGATTTACATTAACCCATACAATTATTTTTCTTATTTTAAAAATAAGGTGGTGGGCCCAGTAATGTTATATTTATGTGCATTTTTCTAGAAACATGCCATCAAGCAGGACCCAGTCACATTATATTCATGAATGTATTCCTAGAAACAATGCCATCAAACGGTTTCAACACGCTAATAGAACTACCAAAAATTTTAAATTTTAATCAATCATTACTCATAGTGTATTTGAAAAAGTGGATAGAAAGCCTACATTTATATACATATTTTATTTTACAGTGAAATAAACCAAAGTATTATTGTTATTGAATGTAGTAAATTCAAAAGGGGGTAATGTACAACAACCTTTTGTGTCATTTTTATTCTCTCAATACCCATCTGAATTTGGGTGGAAATTTATTTTGATATTTATTTTAATTCTTTTTTAAATGACTTTATCAATCAATACTGTTATAAATAACCAGAGCTATTAAAGTCAACTGACTTATTATTTTCCATTTTTAAATTTTGTAAATAAAATATAGATAATTTCCTATTAACATATTTATTTATTTATTTATGCTTACCTGTTAATTTCAATTTCAATCACATATCAGGCTTAATTTATTATTACATTTACCTGAAATTATAGATTATTTAAATCTTTGAATATATTTGAAATTAATAAAATTTGCTTTTACGATTTCTTAATTTATTGTTGTTGAGCCTTGTTTTCACATTTTTGATTCATACAGAGGTAGAAATAAAATGTAAATGTTAAAAAAGTCTCATTATTTATGCAAATGATTTTTTTACAGATTAAAATCAATTTCATATTTTAATCAACCCTATGTACTATTATAAATTGGCACCTGAACTTACAGGGCATTCTTTCTAATATTGTGTACATTATAAATTGGCAACTCATCATGCAGCTCAGTGAATAATTAATATGAATATGTCAATTTTATAGACGTGACTAATAAGTTAGTTATAAATTTTAATAGTAGAAAATTATTTTGTAATCAGAATACAAAAGTTTGTTTTATTAATTATATTTTATTTTCTCTCTCACGTGGAGTAAATAGCAACTAATAAAAATTTTTTTTTATTCCCTAAAAATAATAACAGCAGAAATAGATAAATTTTGTTATATATATATAATTGTTTTGATAACAGTATTCATAAGTAGCAATGAAAAGAAAGGCAGATCCTGGACTACTCTAATCCTTGGCAAATATATTTGTTGAAAAATATTTTTATTTGCTTAATATGTATCATTATATTAACAATTTAGCATTACGGATAATATTAACACAGATATATCAGGAGAGTGTAACCAAATTATTAAATTGATTAAGGAGTTAGAAGCTAAAATAGAAGCAAAGTTAAAAGATAATTCAAAAAAGAATTACAAGCTAAAATAGAAGCAAAAGTAGAAGATAATTCATATGAATTAGAGCTATATTAAATAGAAGCAAAATTAAAAGATAATTAAAAAAAATTAAAAGCTGAAATGCAAACTAATTCAAAGGAAATAAGAATTAAATTTACAGCTGAAATGTAAAATAATTAAAAAAATTAAAGGCTGAAATGCAAACAAAAATCAAAAAATGTAGAAGCTAAGCTAAAAATTCACTTTAAGGAACTAGAAATTATTAAGAAGAATTTTGAGCTCAAAATTTAATTTTGGGAGAAAAGATTAATCCTTAGCCTTGAAAGGAAAAGTAGAAAAGTTGAGAAAAGAGGTTAAGGTAGAACTTCAGAAAATGGATAGAAAACTGAGAGTCCCAAGAGGAATGCATTAGCTTTCAGAGAGAAGTAATGAAGGACAATAAAGCTCTGAGAAGACAGTTCAGAAATTTTAAAATGAGGATGAACTGTTTATTTTAGTCATTGTATAAGGATTAGAACAAAAAATGAAAGTGCTATTAAAATTTAGAAAGAGGAGGTGATTAAATTTATTGATGGTTAGTGTTTACAGATAAGTACTGAAATAAAGGATGATAAAATAGAAGAAATCCACAAAAGGAGTCAGTGTCCAGCACCATCACAGATCATTTCCAAGAAATGGATCACCAGATAAATAGATTCAATGCCTGAATTGATGAGGTAAATAAAAATAAGAATATCAATGAATTGAGATAGATGGTGGAAAAGGAGTGTGAAAGTGTCTTTCTACTCATAGAAGTGAACTTGAGACAAAGTATACTAGAAAATAAGGTAGGTGAAGCAATGACTCATAGTTAGTATAAAAAAAATCAGTAAAGAAAAGTCACTGATAAATGAATGGATAAAAGAGTTAAAAAGTGGCACTACAAAATAGTAATCAGCATGTTGCAACATTGGAAAGGCAGATAGAAAGCTGTAGTACAGTTACTGCTTTCATGACAGTTCTGCAAACAGAAGAAGACAATAATATTCATGTTCCTCAAAAATATGTTAATTGTACTGATTCTTTAAAAGGGATTACTAGAAATAATTCTGCATAAAATGTCACACAGAATAAAATATGTCAGACTCAGGTTGATTAATATGCCTATTACATGTGCTCCAGCATATTTCATTTCATGTTAAAACTTTTAAAGGGAAATATAATGAGAAACCCATGGAAAACTTAAGAACTTTAGAAGAATTGTTTGTCCTAAGTGCTCTGACAAATGTAGAAAAGGTAGCAATAGCAGGCCATTACATAGGTGGGGCTGCTAGATCTTGTTAGATGTCCCTATTCAAACAACCTCAAATATATCACAATTTTTAGAGAAATTCTGATAAATTATTTCTGGAATGAAGAAAAGCAGGATTCTATTCATTATAAAATATTTCAGGAAAATATAAGTAAGGATAGTATTGCACAATTTTTTAAACAGCAAATAGCAAACTTAATGACTTTATTGTCTTCCAGTTATCAGAGATAGAGATTGTGATGATCTATAGTGAAACATGTCCAGTAGGTAATGTCTTGAGTATTTTGGAAATCTTGAAGGCTAATGACAATTCTAGTGAAAGAATCAGAAAATTAAGAAAAAAAATCCCAATTATAAAGATGAGATTCTGACACAGATCAGGAGCAGAAATAATCATGGAATAAGAAGACAATCCTATATAATGAGTCTAGAAACCATGGATGCTAAGAGAAGAGCTGACCAAGACATTGAATGCCAATTGGAAATTTATCCAAAAGAAGAATTCAAAGACCCAGAAGTTAAGACTACACCAGCCAAAACAAAAGGCCAGCAATTAAACTGATGAGGACATTGTGGGATGGTTTTCACTATAAGGTCAAGTAGCTAACTTGGGGAAGGACAATCTCTGCATGATATTGAAGTAACTAGAATTCAATTTGAATTAATTAGATTCAGAAGACTCAAGAGAGACAGTACTTGTCAACAACAGTTCTGAAATTATCATTAAAATAGAGGAAATCAAAATTGAAGCTTTGTTAGATACTGGAAGTCAGATATCTATCATATCTGACAGCCTATTTTATAAAGTATGCCAGTGGAATAAATAGATTCCTTGATTGCCATTAAATCAGCCTCCCCAAATTACAGTAGGGAAATACCAGAAGGAAAAGGTATATTTGCTCAACAAATATGGATTAAAATCCATCTGCTTTCCATGATTTTTGAACATGTATTTTTAATTATGAATGGATTGATACATGATAAAGTCATGGGTTTATAGTTTTTAGGCAGGTTCAATTATGTTATAGATTGTATAAAAAAACATCTGTTAAAATGAAGTAATGAATTTTGCACAGTTCATTTCAGTTTCTTCAGTAAGCCTCTCCTGTAAATGGGCCACATTAAATGTCTTGAACATAAAATTAAAAGTGTTCAATAATCTAGAGAGAGAGAGAGAGAGAGAGAGAGAGAGAGAGAGAGTCAAAGGATATGATATATAGGTTATTATACAAATTAAAAGATGTATTTTTAAAAAAGCCCAAATCATTATAAGATTACACCTATAGAATTCCCTTGTGACACCAACCCATTTCAATGTAAATTCTACCCCATATTATATCAATACAAGGATGAAGTTGACAAGCAAATTAATCAGATTATGAAATAGGACATTATAAAAAATGCATTTGTCCATATAACAACCCTTTACTCATTGTCAAATAGAAAGTTGGGATCACCCACATTTGTTTGCATGTTAGTCTGAAAAACCATACCTAAGTGGGATGTTATGCTTACCATACAAGAGCTGCTTATAAAGTTTAAGGGAAAGAAAATCTTTACCACTGTTAATCATACAGTTAATTATTGGTAGATATACTTGCATCCAAATGATCAAAAATACAAATATAGGAGGCAAACACACATCTTTTGATTGATACTATTTGGCTCAATAAATATCACAGCTAGCCTAATTTATTACCTGAACCGAATACTATCTGATAAAGTCAAGGCTATCATTGCCATGTATGTTGGTGACATAGTAATTGCTTCTGATAATATAGCTGAGCACCTACACCACTTACAAATTTTGTTGAGTGAATGCCATGATAAAAATATAAAACTCAACATTAAGAGCAGTATTGCTGCAAAGAAAATAGTTTTTCTTGATCAGAGTAGATGGGATAAGGTATCAATCTGAGAAGATAACTGCTATTCAAATTTCCATATGCCAGAGAATAGAAAACAGTTTCGGTTTTTCTTTGCTACATGCAACTTTTATCATTACTTTTATAAAAACTTCATTTATGATATGATTCATCTTTCACAATAATTAAATAAGGAGGAAAAATAAAAGTGGTTGTCTGAACATACTCAGGAAACAAATTAAGATAAGAAATAAAATTAAGTCTAAATTCTTAGGTGAATTAGTAATGTATTATCCTAATTTTAAAATCCCACTTTATGTTGGACAGATAGTAGTTGTTATAGTTTAGACAGTTATATTTCAATTAGATTGTGAACAGAGGTCAACATGTGCTATACTTTTTTAGCCAACATTTAAAAGACAATGAATTGTATTACTCAACAACAGAGAAAAAAGCCCCTGTTATTTAGGCCTTTAATAAACTGAAACAGTTGTTATGGGGGTCACAAGTTATTCTAATTATAGATCACAAAACCTTTGAGGTTTTGAACATGGACTACTTAAAATGAGACTGGTCAAATGGAGTTTGTTCTTGCAGCAATTAAACTATAAAGTACAATACTGCCAGGATAAGCAACATGTGGTTCCAGACATACTTAGTCAAAATCCAATTAAGATGGAATGTCAGAATATTGTCTTAGGCAGTTAGCCACTAAAAAGAGTATTTCATTATAAGATGCATAGCAAACTGTTAATGTTCAATGTAGAAGAAAATAAAATTCCTGGAGAGTTATATTATTAACCTCTACAATGCATTTATGGACATTATGATCATAGAAAAGTAGAACAAGTACTGCATAGTCTCTTTTACTGGTCCAGAATGTGTGTACCCATCCTAGACATGCTAAAGTTTTGTGAGATGTCTATAATATACTAAGTATGCTAATCAACCATATGCAGCAGATTTCAATCTATTTTGCCAGACAGACCAAATCAGATGCTAGCTATAGATTTTATGGGCTCTTACCACCATATCATCATTATAAAATTCATATTAGTAATTTATGACCTATTTTCAAAATATGCCCAGTACATAATATTATTAAAAGTTTAATAAATATTCAATTTAAACAAAGCAAAACTCTCCATACAGTATTGCCACCCTGTGCCAACCAGAGTAATCAATGAATGCCAGAAGGCTTGTGCATAAAATCCCTATCTAATGCCTACTCATCCAATATCCCCAGACTAGTTTCTGGCTTGTGGCCATCATCAGTGAGGAGCTTTGGATCTGAGAGCACTGTACCTAGATCTTAAAATCTAATGCAACCCTCCAGCACCCACCTTTTATCTCTACTTAACTACAAAACTATGAGAATGAAATTGAAAAACACAAAAATGTTTTCAATCTAAGCTCAATAGCTTATATAGTCATATGATGGCCACAAGCCAGAAACTAGTCTGGGGATATTGAATGAGTAGGCATTAGATAGGGATTTTATGCACAAGCCTTCTGGCATTCATTTATTACTCTGGTTGGCACAGGGTATCAATACTGTATGGAAAGTTTTGCTTTGTTTATAAACAAATATGTGGTAGTATAGGAGATAGTGTTCATGTGATGCTTAATGGTTTAAATATTCAATTTACAACTGGTAGAAAAGCTTTAATCAATTTAAACAGATCACACCACCTCCTCATTCATGTTTTCTGAATAGAAAGATTGGTTGAGGAAGCAAAACGAAATATATACTTATTTCCATTCACAACCACAATCAAATCCTTATGAAAGAGTAATGAGGGAACTAAGCAGGTTATTCAGGTATATCTAGTAGGCAACCATAAAGAGTGAGTTAATAAATTAAAGCAAATTATTAAATACATAAATGTGATCACAGAATTCACCCAATTTGTTTGCATTTTTGGCCATAAAGAGTCTATTCTTATTAAAACTCTAATACCAGTCATTCTGGAAGAAATCAATCACAACATAGATTGCCAAAGACTAAAAGTAATTAAAGTAAATAATAGGTGTAAGTCCAACTGGTCTACATACAACAAATCCATTTACAATAGAATATCCATATTATTAAGAACCCCACACATTAGCAATCACAGCAGAATCAGTATAAAAGTTTTTAAATCTTCATGATGGTCTATATAAAATAATAAAGTGAGTAGGCAAGAATGCCTTGACACATCTAACAGACCCAAGGGAATGTATAATACCCACAGTTTAAAATCTGTATATATTAATAAAGAATAAGTAAAGAAATGACTAGCTTATATAAAGGAAAATAATGTGAGTGTACATTATGTAAATACAGATTAAGTGAAGGAAATAGTTGTTTTTTCCATTTGATGAGTTTTATTTAAAAAGATCCTTCAGCCACTTAATTATTGTTAAAGAAGTATAACTTAAGAAATAAAGGAATCAGATAAAATAGCAGTAAATCTAGTAGGGAAAAACACTTAAAAGGAAAATTCTTAAGTTAACAGCATACTCTACTAACTATATATGTAAAAAAAAAACCAGTGAGAGAGTATAACAATATACTTAGATTTAATTATAAAATTTTATATATATATATTGTAACGGACCGTAAAATGTACTGGGCGTCTACAGGGTAAGATATTTAATTAATTGCTGCCCCAAATGTTTGGGTTGCCAAAATATGTAACGGACTATAAAACCTTCTAGGATAGTACACCCAGAGCCTTCTCTACTTATAGGTCCTATTACTACTCGGAGTTCTAACTCAGTGCAGATACTAGCCTTTAACTCTGCTCAAGGATGGAATTAAATAGGATGGCAATAATGTGACCTCTATATAGATCCTTAATGGCTATTGCTAATAATAAATTAAAATCTGTATGTAGGTATAATAGCTATACTGGTGAGTGAAGTATGAATGATGCTTGACAATATAGAGACCAGAGAAACAAAGGTTTTAACTTTAAACAATAAATATTTATTAACAGATCATGCTTATAGTTATAATATTTATAAATCAACCGAATATATACATGATTATTATAAAACATTAATTTATCCTTACAACAATATGACTAGCTGTAATTCAAATATTAAAATATGGGCTGAAATAAGAATTATAAAATTTAGTGCATAATTTACAATAACGTATTAATTATTTTGAATATAAAATTATATTATTAATGTATGATTATCATTCTGTTTACGTCCTTTAAATATACCTCAAAGTTATGTCCATGTATTGCTAATTTGTGTTTTGTATAGTTAAGAAAATATTATATATATTTAATTATTAATTAGTTTGATTTTATCGTATTAATTATTTAATAAATGTAAATATTTAAAATCTTACCTTTTTGTTTCAGTCAATGTCCAGTTTTAAACCTTCCATTATGATAATATTTTATTTACAAAACATTTATAATATATTGATGTATAGTTTGAGTTGTGTACCTCTCTCACCCTATAAAAATCTAAACAAATGGGTTCTTTTGTTTGTTTTTTTAAAAAAAATGTTTGCTACATTTGAATATAAGAGTGAGAAAAATTCACAACCCAACTTTCAGTATACATTTTAAAAAAAAAATATTTGAAACATAAAATATAATGAAATTTTGGAATTCCTTAAAACAATAGCATATTAAATTTTTAAGAGCAGCTTCTGTATTCTTAGCAGATAATGTCTTTCTTTCCTTCATGTATATTAAATCATGTTGACGTTCTAAGCATTACAATTCCCATGACGAAATTGAATTCCTCGGCGTTTGATTTTAAAGCCATGCATTTCCATTTATAACAAGATTTTTCCACGTTGATTTAAACAATATATATATATATACCAATAAATACGATCCTCCATCACACGTCAACGACACCAAGAAGATAGAAAAATCCCTTGACACTCAATTAGCAAAAGTGCATTTTTAGATTTTATTTACACAATATAAATTATTAAATATGAATCCTTTTTTTAAAGCTTACGTTATATAATAAGACGAACGCTATCTCTATGCAGTTTTATTTATATATGTATGAAACGTATGATAAAGATTTTACTTTTAAAGTAATGTTAATAAAGTTCTATTTCATCATTAGTTGATTTTATTTTATCCCAGAAACATTTGATTGCAATTATATTTTTTTTAACAATGTTAAATAACTATGATGCTCTTAGCATTTATTTGAACGAACGAAAGTTCATCGATTAAATAGTTTTTTTTTTCTTTTTAAAACATTTTACAATTATCAATAATAAAATTCCAAATATTAAATAGTTTAATATTAATAAAGAATGGAAATCCTAATAACTAATATATTAATTAAAATATTCTTTACAACTTTACTTTCGTGCATTTCAGTTGAACAAGCAAAACCAACAACAACTTAAAACAAAAAAAAAATCTGTTGCTTAGATATTTTTTTCACGTTCCCAAAATCAACAAAGGTTTACTCTTTTTTTCCTCTTTTAAACAAAAGAAACGTGGTTACTAGAATTTAATGTTAAATATTCTTTTTTTTTATTTTGTCACGTCATGATTTAAAATCTACATTCATGTATATATATGTGTATATGTATATATTTTATTTTACATTTAATAAAAAAAAATGTGTTCATTCCTTCATGAATGTATGGTTATGTTTGTGGTATATATATGTGTATATGTCTCCTAATTGTTATTTTTTTTTTAATAAGGATTGGACATCACCTTACAATATATATATATATTGTAACCTCTGCTCTCTTCACTTGTTTACTTTATTAGATTTATAAATGCCCAGGCGCCAATTCTATACAAGATAGAATAAAATTTATAATGGTAAATTGCTTTTAAACTTATTTAAAAAATTCTTATATTGTAATTATTCTATGGCTTAGCTGAGATGAGGTTATAGGATATGGTCTTTATATAGGATGCAAATAAGAGTAATAAAACATTTATTAATACCAATTCTGTAACACTAATTTAATCATATGCCACACATTTATTTAATTATAAAACTATTGCAAAATTATCAATTATCATATTTAATATAGGATAGATAATGATTAGGATTGGGTACCTTTATATCCATATCACTATCTATTCTAAGCAAAGTAAAATATATTATTGGCGTTGTAATATGGTGATTTATCATCTGCATACAAATTAAATAAATTGACCTATACTAACAAATCTAGATACTCTATAACTATGTTATGTTAACCATATGTGTGTGTGTGTGGAAATGGAGAATCGAATGTATATAATCAAGCAATTAATTTGGGGCTTTTAATTCATTAAAACATTTATTAAAAATCAAAAGACAAAATAAATAATGAATAAACAAAAAAAAATATTCTATGCACTTTGCTAACCAAATACATTGCTCTTATAGCAAAACCAAAATTGACTAATATTTAATATACGAATCATATATTTTTGAATATGTGTGCTTTGATAATATCTTAAATATGATGTATTTTTAAAACATACTTTTTATCAGCTTATTTATAGAACTTGGATGATGCCTTAAATCAATTATCTTTTATACATATTATAAAAATTTATACAACACTTATCTGTTATAATTAGTGTATATCATCTAACACTAACTAAACAAGAACAAAGAAAGGCAGAAAAAAACAATAACCAAACACTTATCCTTATACTTATATACATGAGAGTTAAATAATATCTCCAAACTCAATCTAAATAATCTAATCATCCCTTGATCATTTCTACCTTCAACTTATAATAGACAAGATTTTAATTCTTTATTTTTTTTAAATAAACTTCATTAACAAATTGAAGCATAATAAATACAATTTTTTTAAAAATAATAATTTATAGCATCACGCACACATCCGAATATCTATAATCACCTATAATATAATTTCGAGATCATACAAAATAATAAATTATCATATTATAATGATATGAAGTTACATTGTTTTTTTTTTTTTAAAAGAAAACAAAAAAAAAATAAAAAAATTGGTTACACATCTGTTGTAATCAATAACGAAAATACTTGTCAATATCTCATCATTACATGTTAAGTTTTTTTTTAAAAAAAAGACATTGAAAGTTGAAAGAAATATACATATCAATTTAAAAGACAACAATAAATTACAACATAAAAAAGTCTCTCTGATTGTTAAAGCGTAATTTGTTAAGAATGACAATAGTCCTTTTTTATCCTAGAATTCCATGATTGGCGTTATAATAACATTTGCATGCATTGGAATTATTTATTATATATGCGCAAATAGTAAAGTTATACAGTATAAAATTATCCTCTTGATATAAGATTAAATAGATAAACTATTTCATTTTAAATTTTATTTTGTAGAATATTGATAGAAAATTCTTAAAATTAAAAATCAAGCGTTTAATTATAGCATCTAATAAGAAAATTTGAGCTAGCTTTATTTTACACAATTTTGTCATTTTAATATTATTCAGCTTTGGTAATACTTTAAAGTAAATCATAATAATTTAGCTTACATATCATCCAGGTATTTTGAAGTAGTGAATATGGACCATCATTTGACAGAGATTTGGAGGCTGGTATCGCTCTGGGGGGGGGGGTGTTTATCTCCTCATTTTTATATCATTCCAGTAGTATAATAACAAAAATTCTCCATAGGTATATTATTAGAATCCTTGCAATGTTTTTTTATATAATACTCTTAGAGAGTTATTGAATCTTTTAAGTTTTTTTTACATTTCTTCTTTGGAACTTTTTTTTTTTACTTTTCCTTCAAGTTTTTAAACTCTTTGTCTCTTTTCCCTCATGCCCTCTGTGTTTTTTTATTATAATCAACTTTGGAAATGTGCCAGAATTTTACTTATAAAATTTTAACAATACAATGTTTGAATGGAATAAACATAATAATAATAATAATAATAATAATAATAATAATAATAATAATAATAATAATAATAATAATAATAATAATAATAATAATAATAATAATAATAATAATAATAATAATAATAATAATAATAATAAAATTAAACATCAAATATTAATTTATAACTGTTATTCACTAATATACAAATAATCTTTATCATTTTTTAAACATAAGATTATGAACAATATATAATTAGTAAATAATAAATAAAATATAGGAAAGAAAATTCTAATTAATAATATATCTATATTTCTGCTCATTATGACATGTAAATTTTTCTACTACATACAAACATCTCTGATGTTATTCATCCTCCTCTCCTACAACCCAGAATATATATAATTCAACACTCTACCAATCAGTACACCCACTTAAAGTTTTAATTTTTTTAAATCCTAATTTTAACTAGCAAATTACATCTCAATTCATTTTTTTCAGATAACTATCTTTAGCCATTGTTAGCACAAATGTGATCTTCCCACATTTCTTCCTGGTGCCAACCTGAAAGGTCACAACCCTTCCCCCTTATGAAAGAAAAATGAATTGGATAAACAGCAATCAATATTAATAGCACATCAAATTTTACATTAAGATCATTCCTCAATTAGAAAATTATGTTTGTCGAATAAACATAAAACAATAAAAATATTTAATGCTTTTATAAACGCATGTTTATATTATACTTTAGCAACATTAAATAAGCAAGGAGAAAAAAAACTAAATTCTATATTAAACAATATAGATAATTTTTATTAATCATGTCTTGCAGGATACGGAATCAAACTGTGAGCATTATAGGCAACTTTAAACCTTGCTTGATTAATCTTTATTTCCTTTCTTCTGAGAAGTTTATCTCTAAGAGACATTATCTCAATCTTCTTTCATCTAGTTTTTACCTTTTTAATTTCTTTTTCTTCATCAATAATCTTTCTAAGATAACTTATATTAACCTTTTCTTTACTCATTTCTTTGAACTTTACTTTAATTTTCTTCATATGTTCATTGTGATTAATTATCTTTTTCATAAAATCTACTTTAGTTTTCTTCTTCCTTTTACATTTAAGCTTCACTTTGGTTTTGCCTAAATCCCTTTCTGGATTAAGGACCTTTCTAAGAAAATTTAAATCAAACTTTTGTGTATTCTTAATTTTACATTTTATTTTCACTTTACTGACTTCTCTAGCATGACTAACACTTTATATTAAATATTCCACACTACATATTACATGTTTAGTATCTCCATAAAATATTTTTTTGAAAACATTTGCCTTCACCTTATGTTCTAAATAATCAAGAACACACTTTGGAATTATGTCTTCATTTTTATTTTTAAATTTATTACCTGTAATATCAGTAACCTTAAGCAATTCATTCTCCAAAATTTCTAGATACTTCATGTCTAAGGAAATTATTTCTGTCTTTATTAATTTATTAATTTCTTTTTCTTTATCAAGATTCTTCTTGAAATCCTTAAGCATGTCTATATCTTTAATTTTCTCTAATTTTGAGTCTTGATTAACTATTACTCTAAGTTCTTTGTATACACTTCTTTCATCACTGGCTAAACTAACATTCTTATTAATCTGCATAACTTGGTCATTAATATTCTCTTGCATTTCTAGCTTCATTTTGGGTATTTCTAACCTTGCTACTAGCTTTGTTTCTAGTTTCACTTCTAATTTCATCTCTGACATTTCTGATTTTATTTCAACTATCATCTCCTCTGATTTCTTTTGACTCAATTTTATTTCTATTGCTATCTCTGATTCTTGACTTTTACTTTCTCCTCCACAACTTTCATCTGCCTAACTATACTATGTTTTATTTCTACCATTTCTAACTTCATTTTTGAAACTTCCAATTTTATTTCAGCTATTCTTCCCTCTGACTTATCTTGACCTGACTTTAGTTCTGAAAACATCTCTTCTGACCTTTCTCTATCTTCTACTCATCCAGACTTTAGTTCCCTTAATTCTGATTTCAATTCTGTTAACATCTCTTTTCACCTTTCTCTATCTTCTATTCGACCTAACTCTAATTTTGTAAACATCTCTTTTAACCTTTCTCTATTTTCTATTCGACCTAACTCTAATTTTATAAACATCTCTTTTGAACTTTCTCTATCTTCTATTCGTCCAGACTCTAATTTTGCAAAAAACGATTTGACCCACATTGGCATATCATCATCTGTGGTTTTACAAATATTATCTCTCATCTTACTAGACTCTCCATAGGACATATCTGTAGCTTCATTTTCTGATTCAAGGTCAGGAGACAATGCAGCCATGTCTGGAGATGGTGTCTCTTGAGACCCACCCAAACTATTGTATAAACTAAACTCTTCCATTTTATAATCTCTTAAAAATTTATTAATACTACGTAAGAAAATAAGGGTTACCAGCTCCAGCCTCCACCAAATCAACAATTCAAATTCACCATCACTACCTAAAATGATAAAAAATTTCCACAATTTTATTTTCCCATATAATGTTCGATTTTTCAAACACATAGATAAGGAGACATTAAGTTTTAACTAGATCACATTAATCTAAACATAGCTGAAATTATAAATTAAATTTTACATGATCTGCTATAGTCATATTACAAACTACAGCAATTCAAATAACTGATAAAAGACCAAAATAATTTAAACATATTCATTTATCTTTATACTGTATTGGGTGCATCCAAATATTATAAACAGCATTTATAACCCAAAAGAAAAAAAAATTATAACCAAAATCAAATTAATGATGACATGCATTTACTATGACAACTGATATACAATTTTTACTTAAATATGGTAGACACCAACCTTTGCATAAGACTATAGAAAATAGCCTTTTAAGAATGAGTTATATATTCAAGTTATATATTCATCCATTCTTCTAAAGATCCAACAGATACTGACAGCCAAAAGAATTATTAGCAGTTCACAATTTTGAAATAGATAAAAGAATTCCATCACTGCTCTCAAAACATACAATGCTCCTTGAACACTCTGATGATCATCCCACTTTAACCACTCTAAGCTACCACAACCCATAATATTTTACTACAAACACTATCACAATGCCCTGCTTACATCCAAGTCTTAGGGGCTATTTATAAAATATTGTCTTGCTCATCTTTGGGAGTCTTAGAGACAAATATTACATATATTAGAAAGAACTATGCCTTGCTCTCTCTGGAGTCTTAGAGGCAAAATCATGGCAGGAATACTGTTAACTGCTTCGTGATAACTAACAACTGATATCATAATTTGGGTTGGAGCAGTGAATGAGAACAATCAGTCACCAGTGACATGATTACACCATATACTTAAGACAATAACAAAAATTCTCCATCCATCATCAAAACTTGCAACACAACCAACAAAACTCCAACAATCAAGCATTCTATTTAACCTTCAAAATTATAGGCTTTCTATAACAGAAATGTTCCAAATATGAACAACATTATTACTTTATAATTTAACATCATCAATAATTCTATGCTTATCTGGCATCAATTCTCTATTTAATTGACAAGCAAAAGATATATATATATATATATATATATATATATATATAACATTTATATATATATATATATATATATATATATATATATATATATATATATATATATATATAAATGTTATCAACTTTAACATTTACTATAAATTGTGATATTTATATAGCTTTAAAATTTGAATTTAAGCTGTTTCATGGCTGTATTTATTTATTTCACATAAACAAAAAAAATTGTTTTTTTAAACTATACATCTGACATTCATATATCTACTACACATCTTTCAGGTATTGGCTTATTTCAAACTCTAAATGGCTTATTTCAAACCTTAGTTAATGCTTTATTTACCCCTAGTTCCATTTTGTTAAACATTTCTATTATTCTTCCAGATTAATATAAAAAATCCTTGAATAAGAAAACTGCCAACTTGATTCTATTTTGGAACCCATTCTGCAATAACTGTATATTTAAAACAGAAATAAAGTAATTCTAATGGCACTGGATTACTTCTCATTGCAGGTATATGGCAATATATATCAACAAAATATAAACACTCTACAAGATATGGGACTTAAGTAATCAAGATCCCAGGATTGGACATCCATTTAAAACCTTGGCAGCTGTGGACTCTATGTATATATCAAGCCATCCACATTAGTCACCACTTAAAATAGAATGTATAATATACAATCTCCAACAAAGAACAAAATACATATATGAACAAAGTTGAATCGATTACCAATCATTGTGCAGCCATTTACCCATAAATATATCGAGCATTTTACCCATAAGGCAAGCAACTTAACCCTATTAACCAGCAAAAGATAAATATTCCACAGGATATGAGACTTAATTAAACAGGGCCCCATGATTGGGCAGCCACTTAACCCACCCTGTAACCTCTGCTCTCTTCACTTGTTTACTTTATTAGATTTATAAATGCCCAGGTGCCAATTCTATACAAGATAGAATAAAATTTATAATTGTAAATTGCTTTTAAACTTATTTAAAAGATTCTTATATTGTAATTATTTTATGGCTAAGCTCAGTTGAGGTTATAGGATATGGTCTTTATATAGACTGCAAATAAGAGTAATAAAACATTTATTAATAACAATTCTGTAACACTAATTTAATCATATGCCACACATTTATTTAATTATAAAACTATTGCAAAATTATCAATTATCATATTTAATATAGGATAGATAATGATTAGGATTGGGTACCTTTATATCCATATCACTATCTATTCTAAGCAAAGTAAAATATATTATTGGCATTGTAATATGGTGATTTATCTTCTGCATACAAATTAAATAAATTGATCTATACTAGCAAATCTAGATACTCTATAACTATGTTATGTTAACCATATGTGTGTGTGTGGAAATGGAGAATTGAATGTATATAATCAAGCAATTCATTTGGGGCTTTTAATTCATTAAAACATTTATTAAAAATTAAAAGACAAAATAAATAATGAATAAACAAAAAAAATATTATTCTATGCACTTTGCTAACCAATTACATTGCTCTTATAGCAAAACCAAAATTGACTAATATTTAATATACGAATCATATATTTTCGAATATGAGTGCTTTGATAATATCTTAAATATGATGTATTATTAAAACATACTTTTTATTAACTTATTTATAGAACTTGGATGATGCCATAAATCAATTATCTTTTATACATATTATAAAAATTTATACAACACTTATCTGTTATAATTAGTGTATATCATCTAACACTAACTATACAAGAACAAAGAAAGGCAGGAAAAAACAATAACCAAACACTTATGCTTATACTTATATACATGAGGGTTAAATAATATCTCCAAACTCAATCTAAATAATCTAATCGTCCCTTGATCATTTCTACCTTCAACTTATAACAGACAATGTTTTAATTTTTTATTTTTTTTAAATAAACTTCATTAACAAATTGAAGCATAATAAATACAATTTTTTTAAAAATAATAATTTATAGCATCACGCACACATCCGAATATCTATAATCACCTATAATATAATTTCTAGATCATACAAAATAATAAATTATCATATTATAATGATATGAAGTTACATTGTTTTTTTTTTAAAAAGAAAACAAAAAAAAAAAATAAAAAAATTGGTTATACATCTGTTGTAATCAATAACGAAAATACTTATCAATATCTCACATTACATGTTAAGTTTTTTTTTTTAAAAAAAATGTTGAAAGTTGAAAGAAATATATATATCAATTTAAAAGACAACAGTAAATTATAACATAAAAAAAATTGTCTCTCTGATTGTTAAAGCATAATTTGTTAAGAATGACAATAGTCTTTTTTTTTATCCTAGAATTCCGTGATAGGTATTATAATAACATTTGCATGCATTGGAATTATTTATTATATATGCGTGAATAGTAAAGTTATACAGTATAAAATTATCCTCTTGATATAAGATTAAATAGATAAACTATTTCATTTTAAATTTTATTTTGTAGAATATTGATAGAAAATTCTTAACATTGAAAATCAAGCGTTTAAATATAGCGTCTAATAAGAAAATTTGAGCTAGCTTTATTTTACACAATTTTGTCATTTTAATATTATTCAGCTTTGGTAATACTTTAAAATAAATCATAATAATTTAGCTTACATATCATCCAGGCATTTTAAAGTAGTGAATATGGACCATCGTTTGACAGAGATTTGGAGGCTGGTATCCCTCTGGGGGTTGTTTATCTCCTCATTTTTATATCATTCCAGTAGTATAATAACAAAAATTTACCATAGGTATATTATTAGAATCCTTGCAATGTTTTTTTATATAATACTCTTAGAGAATTATTGAATCTTTTAAGTTTTTTTTACATTTTTTCCTTGGAACTTTATTTTTTTACTTTTCCTTCAAGTTTTTAAACTCTTTGTCTCTTTTCCCTCACACCCTCTGTGTTTTTTTTTTTATTACAATCAACCTTGGAAATGTGCCAGAATTTTACTTATAAAATTTTAACAATACAATGTTTGAATGGAATAAACATAATAATAATAATAAAAAAATTAAACATCAAATATTAATTTATAAATGTTATTCACTAATATACAAATAATCTTTATCATTTTTTAAACATAAGATTATGAACAATATATAATTAGTAAATAATAAATAAAATATAGGAAAGAAATTTCTAGTTAATAATATATCTATATTTCTGCTCATTATGACATGTAAATTTTTCTATTACATACAAACATCTCTGATGTTATTCATCCTCCTCTCCTACAACCAAGCATATATAATTCAAAACTCTACCAATCAGTACACCCACTTAAAGTTTTAATTTTTTTAAATCCTAATTTTAACTAGCAAATTACATCTCAATTCATTTTTCTCAGATAACTATCTTTAGCCATTGTTAGCACAAATGTGAACTTCCCACATTTCTTACTGGTGCCAACCTGGAAGATCACAATATATATATATTGTTATCTCATTTTTAAGCAAATTTATTTGTTTATTTTTTTTTTAATAATTAATTAATCTACAATTATTTCTGAATACTTATTTTAAAGCATTATAAATCTTAAATAAATGTCAAAAGAAAATGTAATCATAATCCAAATTTTAGTTAATATAAACTAAGATATGTTATTTTTGTATGTGTTAATTTAATTAAAATAATAAATAAATATATACATCTTTAGGAGTTCGTTGTGTTAAATACTTGTCTAATTTGTGAAAAATTATTTAATTTATAAAAAAAATTTTTTTCACTTAATCCCCAGAGTTCTAAATATTAATTTTTGGATGTGTTTTTATTCCTCAACAATATTTATACAAAAACAACCAAAGCTATATTATTTCATCTATTGTAGAATAATTATGACAATATGTACAGGAACACATAGTAGAAAGATGTGCTAACATATGATAGAAATATAATTTAAAAACTTCTTACTTATTAAACCAGTTGATGTAAACTTCAAACATTTTGTTTCATACAATGTAATCTAAACTGTCAAACTTCAGCATGTTGGGCTAAGATGTTGATAATGTTAGAAGGGGTCTGATTGCATGAGCTTTTCTGATGCCTATGTCTAGGTAATTGTTAAGATTTTATCACTCAGAAAAAGAAACATCAAAATCTCTTCAAAAAATCAAAATGAAAATCATTCCTTTTAATACTAAAAGCAATTCTGTTAGCAATTGAAAACACCTAGAAAGCCACTGTTTACTTTTCTGCTCATTAATGAAGCTTAATTTTTTTAGAAGTATTGCATCATCCTGCTAAAATCAGAGGGCAGTAAAATCAATCAAGGTTAAATCAGTCAGTAAATAAATTTGATTGCCTTTAATGTCAAGCTTCACTATTCCCAAAAATTTTGAGACAAAAAACTTTTCATATGAACTTAAAAAGAAAATTTTGAACTTTAGTTAACAATAATAAATTTTGTAATAATTTTTTAATTATTATTATGCATGTATTTTTTTTAATATTTAGAACTACTGAACCAAGTAATTTGAAATGCTTTTTGAATACAATAATTTTTTTTGTGCACAAACATACCCATAATGTGTTTAAAAAATTGAATAGATAGTTAGCCTACATTTGTGTATGTATTTTTTTTTTACAATGAAACAAACCAAAGGATTAACTGTTGTTGAATTTAGTAAATCCAAAAGGGAATAACTTACAATATCCTTTTCTTTCATTTCTCTCCCCTCAATACCCATTTGGATTTAGGAGATCTATTTTGATATTTATTTTAATCCTTTTGTAAATAACTTTATGAATCAATACTGTCATAAATAATCAGAGCTATTAAAGTCAAATGACTTATTATTTTCCTTTTTTTTAATTTTGTAAATAAATATGAATAATTTCTTATTAATTTAGTTCATATTTATTTTATTTATTTATGCTCATTTATTAAGATAATTTTTAATCACATGTCAGGCTTAATTCATTATTATATTTACCTGAGATTATAGATTATTTAATTCTTTGAATATATTTCAAATTAATAAATTTTTCCCTTTGATTTCCTGATATATTGTTACTGAGATTTGTTTTCACATTATTAATTCATACAGAGAAATAAGATTTAAACATTATAAAAGTCTCATTATTTATGTAAAAGATTATTTTTATAGATTAAAATCAAATCCATATTTTAATCAACCTTATGCATCTTTACAAATTGGCACTTGATCTTATGGGGCATTCTTTCTAATACATTACAATATATTAAATTGTATATTTACATGTATGGTTCAAGTGTTGGCATAGGGTAATATTTAAAATCTAAAAAAAATTACAAATAGTCAATAAATAGTATTTAATTTTTTTATGGAATATATTTTTTGTGGATACATACAATGAGGTTATTTATATTTCATATTATCTATTTAATTAAAGTTAAAAGTGGAGGGGCATAGAAATGTATGTAGATTGTTTATCCAAATAAATAAAAGAAAGACATTCCAAATGTTATGCATCATATTTTTTGTGGATGTGTGTTATCATATATAGGTGAATTGAGGTGTAGTGTAGAGAAAAGATTAAAGGAGGATGAATTGTTATATAATCATGTGAAAAGTAAAAATAATGATTTAATGACTGCCTCAGTTTTCTTGGATCATGAAAGAACATGCAAATATAAATTCAAGTTTGATCTTGAAAGTGTTAAGATTCTTCATGAAGAAAAAACCATAATACAAAAAAATTAAGGAGGTTATTTTAATAAATAGAAATAAAATGAAAGTAGTTAATAGACAATGTTAAAATTTAGAATTCATGGAGTTTGAGTTAATGTCCTTTGCTTCTGTTATGTTTTTTTAATTTAACAGCACTTGGGAAGGTTTTAAGGAATTAAGAAAAATTACTTCTGCAGATTGAAAGACTGTATATTATATTTAATTACCATTGTATTTATTATTTACATTGTTGTTACAATAATTGTTAATTAATAGACATTTTATTTGTATTACATATATATCATATTTATGGAGTTCATTTATTTATGATTTTTATGGCAAATACACTGACATTTTAAATAATAAAATATTATTTAAATAATTGTTTTATTTGCTAATAATTGTAATAATAAAATTATACACCAAGGTTTAATTCAAGCCCCAAATAATCAAAATAAAAAAACAAAAACAAACAATTATTAAAATTTGTGTTTCTTATATAAAAGGAACTACAGACAATATTGGACACATTCTGAAATGCTACAATAGAAAAATACCATATACTACTTATCAAAAATTAGTAATAATCTAACTAAGCCTAAAGTTTCAATTTTTTTTGAGACTTATAGGGTTTAAAAAAATTTATATAATATTTATAAAACTTTTTATGTATGTATGAGAAATCAACACATCAGAACTAGAAGAGATGAACATGCTAATGCAGTTAAGAAAACTCATCATCATCAGTACTCTCAATGCTATAGATTCTGATCTTTATTTGAGAGGCTTCAAACCTATGGTGATTAGTCAACCCATAATGAGTGACTTTTGGAATGAAGACAAAACTGCATACACCACTGCCTTTTTTTATGAAAGATATGCCACCCACAAGGGAAACTATACATAGTTCTTTAAGCAACAGGTTGTCAAATTTCAAACCCTAACAATATTCCTATTATTAGAGACACAAATCATGCAAATTTTGCACTGAAATAATCTGCCTTGGCATATTCAGCAGTCATTGGGATTGACACACTGTTGAGGTAGTGGCAGATATTTCTAGGAATATTAAAGAATGAGGAGAATCATGGTACAAATCCTTAACCTGGAAGTTACTTTTATGCTGGGACTAATACTGGAATTAAGACTCCAATAGCCAAACCTACATGCTGCCCATTAAACTAGAAAAGGCCCCCATGGCAACATTCCTCACATCAGGAACTCATGACTGATTTGAGGAGAGACAATTTTATTTTTGCATTAAACATACTGGGATTTATTTTGGAAGATTTTGAAAGAGAAGTCAGATAATCAATCTCTTTTTAGTAATTGCTCAGAAATTGCTATTATATTAGAAAAGATTAAAATTGTAGTCTTGATAAACACCAATAGCCAGGAAGCCTTTATTTCAAATGATCTATTTTGTCAACTCCAAGAAATGATTCTGACTATTCCATCCTTACCAATCAAACAATCCTTCCAGGTCAATGGCCAATGGCCATAAAGCAAAATTAATTTCTCAGCAGACATGTTCTTGATCATTGCAGGATTAATATTCACCATGATCTTAGGATCTGACTTCATTGATACACATGGTTATGTTATTGATTATGTGGAAAAACAATTGATATGTCAAAAAGAAAGAATTGAATTTAAATGATATATACTTCATTTATCTTTGGGTTTAAGTTGTATTGAGGCAGCCACAAACAATCTGGATATTAAATTAAAATTAAATGAATCAGTCAATTTGAATAAAGGAAGAAAGGATGCCCTATATCAACTGTTTTTGTTGATACAAAGATGTGTTCTCAAAATGGCCTGGGATTATTAAAAGGTATATCCATAGGATACAGTTGAATAATCCAGAGCCATTTCAATGTAAGTCCTAGCCAATACCTTACCAGTACAAAAAGGTTGAGAATAAGCAGATCAACCAGATTATGGAGTGGGGCATCATACAAAAATATGCATCAACATTTAACAATCCATTAGTTAGTTTAAAGAAAAGGAATGAATCAGCTCACATTTGTTTGGATGCCCAATTCTTGAATTACAGGACAATGCCAAAAAGTGATGGCCCTCTGCTCATGCACGAACTGTTGTTTCACTTTAAAGAAAAAAGAGTGTTTACCACTGTGTATTTAACTGCCAGCTATTGAAAAATTTATTTGCATCCACAACATAAGAAATTCACTGTTTTTCAGTATGAAAGATCAATCGTTTGACTTCCAGAGGATGCCATTTGGACTGGTTAAGAGTGGGGCAAGTTTGATTCATTGTCTCAACTGAGTATTGTTCAATGAAGTAAACAACCTACTTGTGATGTATGTGAACAACATTGTTATAGCATCAAAGGACATACTCGAACATATACAACAGATTGAATTGTTTCTTCATGAGTGTGAGAAAAAATATCAAAATTAATATGAATAATGCATTTGCTACTGAGGAGATAATCTTTTTGGAACATCTTGTGGGGCAGAAGGAATTAAACCTCACCCAGACAAAATTATGGCCATATGGGATTTTCCACAATCAGAAAATAAAAAACAACTACATTCATTTCTCAGAATGTGCAATTTTAACCACAATTTTTATACAAACTTTTCAGATACAGTTTATATGTCACAGTTGCTTAAGGAGGAGGACAAGTGGAAATAGTTACCTGTCCATCAGAAAGAACCAAGTTGAATAAAATGAAAGTTTTTGGAAGTAATTTTGCTCTGTCCTAATTTTAAACAGCCATTCTATGTATAAACTGACAATAGTGGCTATGGACTTGGAGTTGTGTTGTTTCAGCTCGATGAAAGTGAAAAGCCCTTAGTTTTATACTTTCACAGTCATCAGTTGAAGGGTGCTGAACTGCATTACTCAACTACTAAGAAGGAAGCCTTGGTGATAGTATGGGTCTTTTCTAAGCTTAAATAATTTTTATTGGGGTCACAAATTGTATTGATAATGGACCATAAAGACCTGGAGTTTCTGAATTTTGGATATTTAAATAATAATCATTTAGTGAGATGGAGTCCATTCCTATAGCAGTTTGATTACACTGTACGCTATTGTCAGGGTAAATATAATGTCATCCTTGACATTCTTAGCAGAAATCCAGCTGAGTATCCTGATCAGCATATAAGCAGTGATGATCTAATGTTGATGGCACTCATCTTTGTGGTGGGTGATTCAGTAGAAGATCTAAGAAATTTAGTAGAACTTTAGTTACAGGATCCTAAACTTGGACTAATAGTCTCCAGGTTAACTGGTGAGAATGCATCATTAAAAGGTACAGAACCAGCAATTAGTAAGAGATTGACACTTTATAGGTTGTCGGATGGTATGCTAATGTATCAGGTTAATTTTAGACACCCTAAATCAAAGAGAATATTTGTTCCCTCTGAAGAAGAAACTCATGTATTATGTACAATATCTCTATGGACATTACAGTATTAGAAAGCTGGAGCATGCTATACACAGGTTATTCTACTGGCCTAGGATGTATGTATCCATACTGATAATGCACTAATCATGTGAGATCTGTTTAAATATTAATTTTTTTAAAGTAAATTATATGCAGAAAAATGGCAAACTGTCTTACCAAAAAAAAAACCAATGAAATATTGGTCACTGACCAATGTGGGCACTGCTGTTATATTGCAGTGTAAATTCCTACTGATGATTTATGATTTGTTTTCAAAATGTCACTGCATACCCATTGAGAAAACAGCAGCTAGTGGTGTTATCAGGGTATTGGGGAACTCCCAATTTCCAATAATTGGGAAACCTGAATCAATCTGTATGAACCATGCCACCTTATTTCTATCTTTGGTGTGGAAGAATTGGTTGAAGACCCAAAACCATAGTCCTGTGCTAATATCAATATGCACCCACAATCGACTCCCTGTAAGAGAATCATGAGGGAACTGAGTCCACTATTTAGTCTACCTTACTGGGAATCATGGTTGGTGAATCACTTGAAGCAAGGCTTGCTGAGAATGAGTCTACCAGCTTCACTCCTATGCATGAAAAAACCAACTTAGTTAAAACTCCTTTATCTGTTATTCTGGAGGAATTGGATCATGATCATGACTTGGAAAAAGCTAGAAAAAGTATTGTAATGATAGGCAACAGATGGAATTTACAAGGGACGTAACTTCCCAGTCATTTTAAGGTAGATCTTGTGTTAGTTCATACCCCCATGTTATTCACTTGCAGGGGTGTTAATTTAAAAAATTCTTCAATCTTTATGAAGGGCTATACAGGATTAAAAAGAAAAGATTAAATGCTTATACAATTTGTATACCTGATGGTCTGAAAGAGATGTATAATGCTAAAAGGCTTCAACTGGTGTCTTATGAATAAACAACAGTACATTAGCCCAAAACCTTTCTTCATCTATTTTTGTATTCTGGGATATTTATTCCAATGTTCTTGGGAGAAATAGAGAATCCTGGTACAAACCCTGATTAGATGTTGCCATATGATAGGTAAGACAACCTTTTTTGGGGGGACTGCAAGTGCATAAAATTATGTGCTTCTTGACTTTGTTATATGCATATATATTTTAGTAATTTTATTTATTTATTACCATGATTTTATTATTGAAACAAATTAATTTAAATGGGGAATACCACCAATGGATAACTAAACAGAAGACATATAATTAATTTTAGGAGTTATTGTTATTATTTTCACATGTAATTCATTATATACAATTTTTTTGTTAGTGGAAGGATGTTGTAAAAGTTGGATAGACCCACCCTTCCCACTAAAGTGTTATTATTGTCATAAAAAATCTTTGGTTTGGCTTTGTAAGAGAGTTTAGTTATATATATATATATATATATATATATATATATATATATATATATTGTAATGGTAAGAATTGTCCCTCCATGTAACAAAATCTAGAACACAGGCAAAATACACTAAAGCTGATCGAATCCAGATGCTGGGATCCAGAATCCAACCAACATTCAATTTTTTCACCTCAGCTCAATGATATAATACCCTATGGATAACACTTCTCAACTTACACAGACATTCAATTTAACCACGGTCTGGCAATCATCCAGGGTAAAACAAAAGACTCATAAATTAACTAATTTAGCACTGCTTTAGTCAGATATACACACATATGACTAAATGATTAATTAATATATCAATGATTGATTATGAACTTTAATAGAATGATCTACATATAGATATAATGATGTATGTGCAAATAAATCTAGAGTTGGATAAAATGAACTTACAGACAATAAAAATATGAAAACAAGTTATAATTTTAAATATTAATTATAATTTTAAATATTAATTTAATAAAACAATAACAAATAGTAAAATTAAAATATACAAAATTATGTAATGAGAATGTGAGATATTATGCTCGCAGGTGTTATATAACTAATGAGATTAATGTTACATATTGTCTTATTTTAAGTGCTCAATAAAGTGTAGTGCAGTATTGACATTTATGCCTGTATTGATATGCCAAATTTCTAGCTCTCGTGTAGTCTGCTAAATCATATGGAACTTTATAGCCAAAGTTATATATATAACTTAATAATGCTCCTATGGTATCTATCTATACAAAGTTAAGTTGAGCACATAATCAAACTCAGAGATTTTCAGGTTAGCTTGTTAATATAGATTAGGATATACACTAATGCTAGATAAGTGTATAATATAAAGGGAGAGAAAACTGGTTTATTATAGGTTTACCTATATACTCTATGGCACATATCAAAATATTAATAAAGCTAAAAGGTGTGAATGGGTCATTATTCACGGGCTTTGGCCTCAAAGGCTGGGTTGCCCAACAACCACTCAACTTGCTACAAATAGAAACATTAGTAGTTCAGGGAGTCAGATAAGCATTAATTATGAATAATCTAGGTCCTTGTGCCCTGGTTCTAAAAGAGTGTGCTTTACCTGAATTAAGTAAATAAGTGTGATCTCTGCCAGCAACTCATCAAGAATTATGCAGCAAGTAGATAATTGTACATTGCATACTTAGTAAGGACACATTCACAACTTATACATATATAATACAAATACGTAAAATTATATTAGCGTGCCTTAAAATCAGATAGCGTCTATTTGCATATCTATACAACCCAGTTCTCAAATTTAGTATTTCAAATATACTATTTAGGAACTAAATTAATTAGTAAGCTAATTTAAGATTATCACCTGTGTCTCAACATATATATAAATCTAAGGAGGACAAAGCATATTTGCGGAGTAATTATGAATAAAACATTAAAATATCCTTTGAGAATATTTCTGTGGCTAATTCCTATGATGTACAAGTTACATATATAGTTACAATTCATAACTAGACTTAAGCAAGCTACAATTTTAATTAGAGAATGACTGATTATTGTAATATTAATACCCTAAATTAATCCATTAAATAATAACAACATGATCTTGAAACAGTGAGTGAGAAAAATAATAATTCAATTATTTAATATTTATTATAGCGAAGATTTGAAATTATCTTCACAGATTGATAAGTTAAAATCATACTTATAAATACTCATGGTTTCGAGTTATTTGGCATATTAAATACATATAATATTAAAATGATAAAAATTACAGAATAAATTGGATATATTAAAAATAGGCATAAAAGATCTCAGAAAATTATACATTTAGTTTAAAATAGATTATTAGAGTTTTACATTTTAACAGATAATTTAATATCACAAGTTTTACAATCAGACAAGATTTAAACATAAGCATTTAACAGTTTTATTTGCAGATTTTAAAAAAGGTGTTTGGGAAAGGCAGACTTAATAAATAGCTAGCTTTTAAAAAAAATAATTAAAAGTCACAGTTTATGAACAGAGATCTGAGTGAAAATTCATCAATTTTCCATTCTGTTGTCTTCATTGTAGTTAGTTCTGGGCACTTGGGGGGATAATAAGTTGACACTTTTGGTGATGATTTAAAGTTAATGGTGTTTTTTCCATGGGCTGCTTTGCTGGAGTACGACATTGTTTTATCAGACCAAAGTTCTTTCCTTCCCCAGTAAGAGGAGGAGGTGATGAGGGTTATTGCCAGACTACCCCACCATTTTGAAGGTGAAACAAATTTGGGTTCTGTTTACCATTCACTTATTATATATTAAACAATTCAAAACAAAACAACACTCTCCATATAGTAGTGCCATCTTGTGCTAACAAGAGCAATCAATGGATGCCAGAAGGCTTGTGCATAAAATCCCTATCTAATGCCTACTCATCCAATATCCCCAGACTAGTTTCTGGCTTGTGGCCTTCATCAGTGAGCAGCCTTGGATCTGAGAGCACTGCACCTAGATCTTAGGATCTAATGCAACCCTCCAGCACCCACCTTTTAACTCTATTTAACTACAAAACTATGAGAATGAAATTGAAAACACTATTAATATTTTCAATCCAAGCTCAATAGCTTATATAGTCATATGGGTCTGAACTCAATTCAGTACCCATACATTTTGGTGTCTTTGGCTCTTTAACAACCTTAGCCACCATTATCCTATTAGGCAGGATTGGTGTTAAACCACTAAACATCACATGATCACTATCTCATACTAGCACAATAATATATATGATCGATCATTGGCAACAAAACTTTAAGTATTTATACCTTTCTAACTCTGGCCACCTGTTTAATTTTACAAGCTTATCCGTATTTATTTATTTTAAAAATATATTTATTTGCTAAAGCTAATAGAAAAACCCATTACTTCATTTTACAAAAACATTGTTAATTATGACAACTAATTTAGATTTTGCTTTTCTGCTTTTTTCCTCCTGTTTATGGTGACAATGTTATAAAATTCTGCAAAATTGTTATTAAAATTTTAGATTTATAAAATCAAGTTCATGCTATTTTAGGACTATTGCATGACCTAATTTTAAGAGTTGTTTACAAAATTAAAAGTTGCTTTGATAATTAGTAAAAAACTAATTTTATTACCATATGTGCAGAATAACAAAGAAAATGGCTTATATACATATGCGATTTCAATAACATAACAATAAAATTGGCTAAATAATTTAAATTAAAATATTTCTTAAAGTAGAAATATTTATAAAATGAATACATATCTGTAATATATATATATACTATTAAATTACAGACTTACCATTCGCATATATATACATGATTTTGCATATATAGTAATTTAAGGTTGTTTAAATGGGTACTCTGAGAGGGTTTAAACCTGGCATATGGATAGGTGTGAGGGTAAATATGTGAAACAGGCAAATGAATAAAACTGACTGTTTCAATATATATATATTGTTGTTAGTTATTTATTTCAATTTTTTGCTATATGCATTTATTTATGATTTTGGGATATGAAAATGGCAGTGGTGATATGTATGTGTGTATATAGATTTTACAGATTTGGTTTGTATTTAAAATATTTGCATTTTGTAATATCAATAATTAAAATATTCATACATTAAACTATTAGATGTGTTTTTATTGTACATTTGTTTTGAAATTGTTTGTGATGTAATTTTATTATTATTATTATTTTTAAACTGTAAAACATGTTTGTAGTAATTTTTTAAAACTTTAATATTTGAAAGTTGACAATTGTTATGACATTAGGATGATGTCACTAGCATGTGAAAGATTGAGATAAACACTACAGCAACAGAAAAAAAGATTATTGACTATCACCATTAGTATAAAAAAACTTTGCTGCTGTTTATTTGGCTTAATCACAATATTCTATTTGGATTTTCATTAAAATATGACAGAATAAAAAAAGGAAGCTGTGATCTTAGGATTTAGTTTCCTCCATCTTATCCTAGCCAATAAAGTAACATCCATTGGAACAGAAGCAAATTATTAATAAGCATGCATGAGTGGAAACCAATCAGAAAAATGAATAGCTATTCATATACAGCAAGTCAATGTAAGTATTATCTAAGTATTCAAAGTTGCTCTGTCACTTTCAATTGATTCATTATGACCTAATTTGGATAAAAAAATACTCTGAGACAAATCATCTACAAATGGCTTATGAATTACATTCATCATTTAAAATTATCTTACATATTAATTTAATCTACACCAGAATGAATAAAGATGCATCAAATAGTTGTTGAACTTTAAAATGAAAACAAAACCCTAAAAGATTAAATAGTAATTAATTTGATCATTTGTCTTTGTTTGAATACGATTGATTTTAAATTTAACAATTCATATATGTAAACTAACTCAATTGTAATCAATCAGTCTAAATAACAACATGTTAAATTTTATTTAGTATTAACATTTTGTTTTATTTTAATTCATATGCAATATATACTGTAACGGAATTACTAAATTAATTATCTTCCCTTACCATAAACAAAGAGAAAATATAGATATAAGCAAATTTACATCTATAACCGATCGAACCCGCAACAATATGAGTACTGCTACAAAGATTGTTTCTCGATCAGATGTCTCTCAACCACTGTAATTAATATAAATTTACAGCACTTGGATAAATTTATAAATTATACTGGAATTATTACTGCAATACAACAATTAACACATGTGCTATATTACTAGAACCAATGTCTAATTTATTATAAGATAAGCCCTACTGGCAAATTACTCTAATTGGCATGAAGACAGTGAGATAAGATGAAAAGAGCCATTCATTATTAAACATTATTTAATAAAATAAAATAAATACAAATAGGATATAAGATTTAAACACGCAATAAAATCAATGATATAAATAAGGTAAGTTATATGTAATTCAAAGCATTAACACTAATAAATAAAAATCTTTCCCCATGTATTTTAATAAATCTAGAATTAGTGTCTTTTTCTTTTGTAGATTACTTGATAAAGTCTACTAAATATTTAACTATAATATCTACAAGTGCAATTGCTTTTAAGTTCTTTTGGCCAAGTTAATGAAAATATGTACACACATGACATATATATTCAAAGTTTAGTTTACCTAGGATTTCTTGATGTTGGGTGATATTTAGCTGGCCATCATGTGGATTATTCCACTTCTTTAGAAGAGATGGTTGTTCTTGGGATATGGCTTTCACTCTTAGCATTCAGTTTTCTTCCTTCATATTCTTGGTGGCTTCACAATGAGGGTATATTAACAACAGGGAATGTGAACTGTTGGGCAAGGGCTATAGCGGTTGTTACTTCATGGGGAGAGATTTGACCATATGAGCAAGGCAGGTATGGATCAAGCTAGCATCCATTTATGTCCCTCCTTGCCACTCATTCTCCAAGTTTCACCATTGGAATATAATTAAGTCATATTTGCCAAACTAAGCAAGCTCCAAAATAGTATATAATTTTAGCTATCAAGCATACAAAAAATGTCTGCTTCCTTACTCTCTCTTCATAGATCTCCCTCCTTCCCAGAATACCTTTTTATCTTGATCTCCTTGCTTGAAATTTCTTTCTATTGTTCATTGGAAGGTCAATAGGTTCATTTTCACACCTTTATTTCCTACTTTTTACAAAGCCTTCATAGTTTTTCTCTTTTTTAATATTTTTTCACAAAATAATTTTCTTATTTGCATCTCGTATCTTTCTCCCCCTTTGTATAATTATACACATTTCACTCACTCAAATGTGTAGTTTTGAGAGAAAATTCTTATTTTTTTATAAAGCTAAATTTCTTACAAACTTCAACAAAACTTTCTAAATGTCAGCTTTTAAATTATATGACTCTCTTTTTTATTTTATCTTCCATTAAGTTTTTTTTCTATAAAATTAACTTATATGATTTTAATATTCTCTTCACCTTTATTATTTATTTTTCAAAATGTTGACCTTTAAAAGTCAAAGATATGAATCTCATTAGCCTTCCCTCCCCTATGTTTCATTTAATCAGTACAATTAATTCCTAATTAGTTACATTCCTGAAATCAATTAAAATGATTTTGATTTGAACATATTATGAAGTTTGAAACAGATTTCTTTTTCACTCCTACTTTTATTTTAAATATTTTAAGTATTATTTTATTTCCAAAAAAAACTCATATTTAATATTATTTGATACATTAAATATTTATATATGTGTGATCACAGTGTGTGCGATCATCACATCACACAAAACCCATCCTTTGAAGAATCTTGAAAGCCATTCCATTTTTCACTTCATTATTATTATTGTTTGGATATCATAATAACATATCCCTAATTATAGGTTAAGTGATGATGAGAAGTTTCATAGAGTGACAAACAGGCAATTACTTTCCCACTCACTTGATCACCTCAGATCTACCAAACCAATTTAATCTCAGCTTATACTGAAAATGATGAGTGAGCCCTCTTCTACCACTTGACTATAACTACAGGTTTGAGCCCACAGGTTATCTTTGTTACCCAATTAAACCTGTTCATACACAACACATTAACTCTTATTGACCTCTGGATGATAATTCTTAATGATCACACTGAGGTGTATTCATAACTGGAATTTTCTAATCCAGCAAGTTCACTGAGTTCAGAACTAAAAGGGATTCTTTACCCATCTATTCTTTATATTTCTGTGACTCCACATATATCTAACATATATTTAACTGTAATTTCTTATCCAATGAGTCTTCTTACGGGAAGGGATTCTTTATCCATATCTTCTCTGCATCCTAACATTTTGTATATGGCAGACACTGACCTACATGTTCATACACACCCCAAGATGGTTTATTATATACTGATATGATCCATATCGAAATGACTGACCCAATATACCCCTGCTTCCATCTATTATCTCACTCACTACATTCTTTCACTTATTATTGGTCTCTATTTGTGATATACCCTTTTCTTGTATGTCCCTTAAACTGTATGTTCATTTATTGTCTCTCTTCTTTTTTGTTCTGTTTCCCTTTCCTTTTCTTTAAGTACAAGTCCATGGTCATTAATCTTAATTCCATGACATTTTAATCATCGTATCATTGAATCTGTCCGATCATTTTTTTGATGCTATACTTTAGCTGGAGGTTGCTTTCCCTTAATTGGTCTGTATCCACTTGTGCTTGGATACTGATTCTGACCCTAATACCCCCTATCTTCTGTCTATTTATTTGAACACTTCCATTCAGTATCAATTCTCGTCTGACTCCTTGCACTCCTTGATTTTTCTCCAGAAATATTTCCCTATTTTCCTCCCAATGACATTGATAAGCATTCCATCCACTCTTGGTTATATGTTGTTCCTTTGAAGGAGGTTTAAATTCATGCCCCTCAAACCTTTGGTTATTCCTGGTTCTATCCAAGGCATTGTGCAATTCGGCAATTTGCTTGACTGTTTTCCTCTCTGTACCTATGACCATTTGTTCAACATTATTCAAAAAACTATGTCTAATGATCCAAATGATTTGCCTTTCAGATAATGGATTGCACATTAGCATGTGGTGTCCTTGTTATTTGATGATGAAAGAAGGCAGTGAATGACTCCCCTGGTCTCCATCTCCTCTGTGATGTCTAATGCAGTATATTTTCTTGAAGTTCCTTGCTCCAATAACTAGCCAACAAAGATTTCTGATAATCTGAAAACATCATTGACTTGTGTAACAGGGAGTCCCACAATACTTGTGATTCTCCTTGTAAGTGCCTGCAAACAACTGCTATCTTGACTTCATCATTTATTCTATTAAATATGAAGTACCTTTCTAAATTTCCTGGTGCTCCATAGGACTCTCTCCTGGGTGTCCATAGAAGATTTGCAATTTTAAAAATTGATTGAATCCAGTGGGATTAACTATGTTACTCCCATTGCTTATGTCAGTATATCCACCAGTGTCTCTTGGTTCACTGAACTTTAATTCCATATCTACGATTCTAGTTGTTGATCCCCTTACACTTTCTTCTAGTTTTGATTCTAAAGATGCATCAAATAGTTGTTGAAATTTAAAATGAAAAAAAATCTAAAAGATTAAATAATAATTAATTTGATCATTTTTCTTTGTTTGTATATGATTGATTTTAAATTTAACAATTTATATACATAAACTAACTAAATTATAATCAATCAATCAATCTAAATAACAACATGTTAGATTTCATTTAGTATTAAAATTTTGCTTTATTTTAATTCATATGCAATATATATATATATATATATATATATATATATATATATGCATATGAATATATAAATAGATAAAAGTTTAAATCAATTTACTTATATATATATATATATATATATATATATATAATATAAGTAAATTGATTTAAACTTTTATCTCATTAATATTAATAGTAAAATGCTAGATGTCATTTACTATTAAAAATTTTCTGTGGTTTTTTAATTCATATATCTTATATATGTATGTTATATAAACACACACAATTACTTTTCTATAAAAGTGCTTTAATATTTCAACCAGCAGACTGGTTTTCATCAGAAAGCACAGAAAAATAGATATTTTCCAGAAATTATAAATAAATAGGTTTTAATTTTCAATTCATTAACATAAATAATAATATACTGGATATAATTTGTCATTAAAACACTCTGTTGTTTTAATTTAAATGCATTGTACACATATGCTATACAGGTAGTATGCAATGATTGCTAGAAATTAAATTTATTGTTGTTTGTTCTTGTAAGAATCATTTATAAATATACAAATAATATTTTATAATAGTGTTTAATATTTAATATAATTGTTTAATATTTTCTTTCAGAAATTAATTGGTAACTTCCTCATAAGACATGTTTAAAAGGTAGAATAGGCTGTAGCCATTTTATATGTGTGTTATATGTGCATATTTCTTCAATGTGAGATTAGGAGTTCTTCTTATAATTTCTTTTATTCATAGAAGTTTCATATATAAAGGATTATGTAATATAGTGATAAATGTTTATTGAATTCTCATAATTAATGATGACATAATAGAAGATATTAAGTTTTGGGGCTATAATAAATGTCCTATTGTAGACAATAAATCTAAGGAATTTGTATTTGCAGTTTGAAAGAAGAGCATAGTTTTAAGAGAAAATGAGGTACATAGATATCCAACACAGTATCAAGAGAATACGGATAATTTTGTGTAAAGTTAAGTGATCTAACCTTAAGGAATGTATCTATGATTCTGAACTGTTATTTTAAAAAAACTATCACAATCTTCATTATTTTCCTGTATTACATCTTTCTTTATGTTAAACAGTAGCTGGTTCTTATTTAAATACAATTGTCAATTCAAACATTGCGAATTTGAATAATATTGAATTAAAATGAAAACTTAGAAAACAGATAAATATTGTATGTTGTTTGTATATAACCATTGCCTTTTGAAAAGAATATTAAACCACAATTAAAATAAAGAATATACCATTTGTTTTATATAAAATGACTGTGATTTATTTGAAATTTATTTATTTATTTATTTTTCTGTTTTCAGTACAAAGACCATTATGCACTGCTTGAGACTCACAATTTTTATATGATAATTTTTGTGTTTTGCCAATATTCAATTTTATAATTACTTGCATAAGCCATAACTAATTAAAATATTTTGCATATAATACTCCATCTGCAAATATAGGTTGTATTCAATCTAAAAATTACTTTAGCTTTATTTTCCTCTACCACTTTCTTTTCATTGATTATTCAAATACTTAGAAAGAAGGAATAATGTGGGATTTCTAGAAAAAATAAAAGATGTCAATGCCTCTATTTTTCAATGTTTTGGAACAATGGATTGTCTTAGATAATTGATATATACCATTTTATTGGAAATTTTGTAAGAAATGTAATGAACCTGTTAATAAAAATATAATTTAAAAAAATATCTATTACAATTTTGTATTTATAAAAATGCATAAAAATAATTTTTAAATGCATAAAAATCTTTTTTTTACTGTTTGAATATGTAATGTCTATATTTTTGCAGTTTTATTTTATTTCTTAGTATATTAATTTTCTGATAACAAACATCACTTGACTTTGCATAAAGCAAAGTGAAGTTATCACAAAAATATATGTACTAAACCAAAGTTTCCAAAACTCCAATATAGCAGTTGAAAAGTGTAAAGGTTAAATCAAAAATATATGATCATGGAGGTTTACTAAATCAAAATCAGTCACCAGTGTGACATGTAAATGTTCCTATGTCCATCTCTTATTTTTCAGTAGTGAAAATCACTGGGTGTATTTGATCCTTCCAGTTTCCTTGGTTTTGATCAGTTTTGACAATATGAGCATATGTGTAACTCCAATTCTTCTTATAGTAGAACTTTTATTTTTTTTTCAATCCAGTCCCAAGTAACAAAACTTTAGTCATAAAATGTTCTAGATCAGTAATTACTATTAATGCTCTTCTATTTCGGGAATAGAAAGCAATGTTTAATCAGCAGATTAATTAATCTCTAATGTTATTTATTCTTTTAGTTACAAATATTTAACTATAAGGGAAATTTTTATCTTATCTGAAATATTTTCACTTTAATTAAAACATATATAATTTTCTTTTAGCTTTATTTTTGTTTTTATAATAATTTAGTTCATTTATTTATTTCACATTTAACATTTATTTTAAATTTAGCACAACTTACATTATTTCCAAACATAATATGTTATTTACATTATTCTAAATATAGAAAAATATAATCTAGTTTTGAAGAAACTATTATTAGACAATCTGTTTAGCAAATCAATTTACCATCTAAAATTGCTATAACCATTCTCTGTAAAATACAAATTGTATTGTGATCTATATTTTTAATATAAAGATGACTATTCTAAGTAACATCAGTGACCAATTCAAATAATAAAACCACTATTAGATACTGAATAAATAATATCATTGAATTTTTAAGCAGCTTAATCTATATTCCCTAAGATTAATATTTAATTGTATAACAAAATTGCATAAATATATAAAATAATAAGAACAGCATAAATATATTTATTCTTTTCCAATTTTTATACCTAAATTAATAGTAGATAACATTTTTAAAAAATCATGAAAATTATTCAATCACATCACTTATATAAGATTATTAAAATCAAAATCTTTAATACAACTTATATAAAAAATGTAAATTATTATTTCCTCTGAACACTTTTATAGCTTACCTGACAACATTTTATAGCAGAGTTTTAAAATTTGGACACATATAACACCAAGTTATTTCATGCAATTACTGATAATTTCTTAAGAGATAGATAAAATATATTAATAATTTTTATTCGCCAGTCATTAGACTAGAAATTATCCAATAATGAATAATATTTTTGTAGTGTAATTTTCATTCTACCACTCTCACACAAAATAGGGACTGCTCTCTATCTATTTTTAACATCTTGTGAAGGGTTGTAATCATAACATATAACCAAAGATGTAAAAAAGATCTATGATCCCCAAGATGGACATTTCATGTGGAACAAGCATTCATTAGTTGTCCCAGCCACAATCTCTTACACATATCATTATCATTGTAAAGTATATATATAGACAGAGAATTACAACAGTTTAATTGATAAGTATCAAAAATGATATCCTTGTAACTTTGGCACAAATCACTTAAAGAAAGTATATTAGTACTTTTTATTAGTCATTCATTAAGCTACAGATTATCCAATAAAATAATAATTTAGTAATGTGATTTTAATTACATCACTCTCACACAAGGTAGGGATTAATTTCTATCTACTCTTTGTTTTTATATATTTATGATTATATTCACCCATAAAATTTTAAATGTGAATAGAAATCAGTCCCTACCTCATGAGAGAGTGATGTAATGGAAATTACACTACAGAAATATTATGCAGCACTAATGCAAAATTAATTTGAAATTTTGATCCCAGATTTAAATACTACATACTGTATAAGATTATTTATAGTAGAAATAACAATTACTTGTAATAATCTAGTCTGAATTCTTTAAATAATAAAGCATGTAAAATAATCATTGTATTCAAAATATATAATTGATTCATATTATTCTTCACCCTAATTTGCTGCTATTTATTGTAAATCTAAATAATCAGATAATATAGATTCTATAAAATCACTTTTAGACTAGTTTCTGGATTTTGCCTTCATCAGCATAAAACTAGAATATAAAGCTGAAACTAATGCATTTATGCATTTAGCTGAAACTAGTCAAGCACTGTGAATATTATAGCACTATGCTATCTGATTTCCATTGATTATTCAGGATTATAATAATTAGTTTTAGAATAGGATGAAGAGAACTGCTCTTGAAAACATATAAGCAAGTTGAGACAGTCATGTTATGTTATTGATTCATATCATCAATACTATGTGTTTGTAAGAAGTAAATGTATATTTGATGATATAAATAACATATTAAAGACATTAGTACATTTTACATTAAAAATAAATAGTGCAAACACTTTCATGATGCCATTTATCATTTGCGAAATGCTATGCTAAAATATTGACAAAATTTCTTCATTTGCAAATACTTGTAATGGAAATGCAAGTAAATACATAATTGCAAATTTTTGTATTTTAACTTATTAATGTTAATTCTTATATTAATAATTATTAAATTTCTTTAATAAATAGATTTAATTCAAATGATGATTTGTATATTTACAGCTTACTTTCTAAATAATTATGGAAATGCATGCATATTGTTTTATTTAAAACATCTGCGAATTCTGGTGTCTATCAAAACTATTCTCTTTTTTATGTCCATGATATTTCAAAGTCATTATTTATGATGTGGAAGCAATGATATTACACATGCAAAAACTACACAAAGAATGATAAAAATAGCAAAAGTAAAATAATCATTCACAATTTTCCAATTATTCAAAACATGATAACAAAAAGCAACCTATTTAACAGACTGTTTATTTTTAAATGTGAAAGTGGTGGATATGGGGCTGATATTATTTGAAAAGTCATAACTTAACATTTTCTTAATTCAGTTATTATAATATACACATGAAGCAGTAACTGATAATGATTTAAGTTATCTAATCCTTTCAGACAATATTTGTTTAAAAACCATTGAGCTCCTTGACTATCTGGTTTGAAAATTTCTGTGCCTCTAAGGTCATTATTGAGAAAATTTGGTGTTGATATTATTTAGATATCTTTCAAAAACCAAATTTATTGTACATTTAGACCATAAAAATACAGACCAAAAAGTAAAAAAAACAAGTAAATGATTATGAAATAGCATGCAAATAAAAAAAAGGATATATTTGAGTTAATGTTTGCACAGGAAACTTTTGTGACTTGTTTGTTGTTCCAAAATAGACCATAGAAACCCAATTTGTCTAAAGTTAATAGCAGGGAAGATTAAAATGAGATGCTGTTAGTAGGTAGTATTAATATCCATGTTTGAGTTTTATGAAATGATGAAAAGCAACAGCCACCCAATAAACAGCAAAGTTGCGCGGAGCTCTATCCAATTGCAATGGAGTCCCAGGTTTGTGCAGCTGTGAAGGGGTCAGCAGTGCACATATCTCTATCCCTTTCCTTGTTTAGTATTTGTCAAAATGCTGTGAATATATTATTCAAGGTCTCAGCCTGGAACACCAGCTTACAGCACAATGCCCAGATGGAAAAGTTAATTATGGCCGAAAGCTGGATCTCAGAGAATATGCCCTTTTCAATTGCTGTCTTGAGGTTCATTTCAATTTGATTTCTTGTCATGTTTTGTTGAAAATGAGTTCTTAAGTTGTTCAAAGTTATGCATTCGAAGAGGAAGTGATCGGTAGTCTCTTCCTGTCTTTGACACAATGTGCAATTAGGGTCAATATCTTGCCCCCTTTTATAGTGGAGGAAGGCATTTGTTGGGAGGGCATGCAGGTTCGATTTCAATAGGAAGTCCATGATTTTTGGCGGCAACTTCCAGAGCTTGGTCATCCTTATCATTCGAAGGATGTTGATTGAAAGGCAGCTGGGGATCCTCTGTTTTTGATGGTCAAGAAGATCAAACACTTCCCAATACGCAAGTTTTCTTTGAAACAGGGTTGATGTTGGTTTGATGTTATCAAAGATAAAGTTGATCTGCTGTTGAAGGAGCAAGACACATCCTCTGGGGGGTGGCCGATCAGTAGGTTGAATGTCCTTTTCCGGAAGTGGGCATTGAGCACGTTCATTTCCCTTGAAGATGTTGTAGAGTACATTATGGATGCATTGTAAGTTGAATATAGTTAGCGAGTGTAGTGAGAGACCATTTAAAGTTTTGGGCTTTTGGAGGATTCTCAAGCTAATTACGGGTGATTGGCCCACCCAACACAGTTTTCTACAGGTGGTTTCTACTTTGTTGATGAATACCTTGGTGGGGATGAACCCTGCCAAATAGTATATTATTTTTGGAAGAATGAGAGCATTTAAAAGGGCTACTTTCCCAAATAGGGAAAGGTATATTTTTGACAAAGATGCGATTGTGGTTTCAATTTTCTCTAATAATGAGTCCTGTATCTCTTTATGCATCACCGTGGGTGTTTTTGATAGGTGAAATCCTAGAAATTTCTGTGGTGCTGCTTCAAATCCACCAGAGATCTTGTGGCCAGTAAGAATTGACCAAATAGCTAATTTTTTTGGGTTGACAAGGAAACCAGATAATTTGGCATGGTGATCAAGAAGTTGTTTTAGCTTACCCAGTTCATCATGGGATGAAAGAAACACAACTACATCATCCATATAGGAGATGTGATTGATGTTCTCATTAAGTAGCGGAACAGCGATACCAGAAAACGTGGCCTCGATGTTCAACAGCATTGGATTGATATAGGCAGCAAAGAGAAGTGCACTCAGGGGAGAATCTTGGGGGATGGAGATGTAGGGCATAAAACCTGGGGCAATGCGACCATCTAGGGACAAGAAAACTTCCCGATTGTAAAGAAGGTTCTCAATCATTTGAATGTATATGGGTGGTACATTTAGCTGTTCCAGAACACTGAGAAGAACATCAATTCTCACAGAGTCGAATGCCCCAGCTATATCAAGTTGGACTGCAATGGGCCGAAGCTTCCTTTGTCTCCGCACATGATTGACCAGAAATCTGAAGCAGCTGACAGCGTCAGATGTTGAAGAGCCTTTTTTTGCAAATTGATAGCGTGAAAGTTGTTTAATTATGTTATATTGAATCTTGTCTTTAATGATGCTCTCGATGATCTTTGTCAATAGAAGAATCATCGAGATAGGATGCAGTTTATTGAGATCTGGTTGTGCATCTCACTTCTTTAAAAAGGGTACCATGGAGATGGGACATAGGTTTATTAGGTGATGATGTCCAGTGGCGATGAGGTCTATCATTCCGTGGATTACTGGGATAGTAAAAGCTCTTAGGTGTAAAAGTAGAAATCTGGGAATTTCATGCATGCCAGGATGGACACTTTCTGGGAGTGATTGCAGTTTGTCAAGAACATCACCATCTGTGATGTTATGTTTCATAGGGTTGTTAGTAACAAAAACTCTACGGATGTTAGTGACACCAATAGGTTGTAATTTTCTTTTGTAAAAGTCTCTTATTTTGGAAAGCATGGAGAGGCCGATATATTGTTTACTGTGTATCTTGATCGATGAGGGTGCCTTGTTTTGTTGGTTGGATCCTAGGGCCCATCTGATGTAACCTCGAGTCCAGCAGTGTTGATATGCTAAGTAACTGCGCACTCGTTTAATTGATAGGTATTCAGCCAGGGATTGTTGGGTAGCTTTGTATTGTAGTTTAAGGCGAGTAATTTCTTGGATATTTTGCCTTTGTATGGGCAAATGTTTAAGTGTGTCGGCTATCTTGTCCAATTGACTTAGTAATTTGAGGGGACGTTTATTATGTTGAGTGCATTTATGAATATGTGATTGTAGAATATTTATGAAGTTATTCCATTTATCACATGGTGAAAGTGTGTTTATATTAGCAGAGTTGAATGATATGTAAATCTCAGAGATGAGTTGTATAGTGGCAGATTCCTTTGTGAGGATCCTCATTGTTCGTGGAATGTTGCCATATGAATGTGTGTTATCCACAATTCTGATAAGGACCTCTAGTGCCATGTGGTCCGTAAAGACAACAGGCCACAGGTTAGCTTCAATGAAGGGAGCAAGTGAAGGAGAGAAGTATAAAAGATCAATGAGGGACTTAAACTGTGATGAATAGAATGAGAAGGCAGACACATCAAAAAGCTGTCTTCCACTTGTAAAGGTGTTGCTCAGTGATCTTAAGTGACTCCTTTCAAAAGAATCATATGTATGATTAAAGTCACCCAACATCAATGCAGGAAAAGGGTTAGTTCTTAAAACTGCGTTGATAGTGTGGATGATTCTATAGATTATATCTGATGCTTTGGTCATGTAAACATTTATTATGTTAAGTGTCCATCCATTTACCTGTATAATGGCTATGAGGCAGACAGAGTCTATATGAATTATTTTGAAAAAGGTTATTTCAGATTTTTTATTAAAAAGAATTGCTACTCCACCAGATGCAGAGGAGGAGAAGGAATAATGGAAGTATCCAAATTTTTGTATTCTCTGTATGATGTTTTGGTCAGATAGTGTGTGAAGTTTTGTTTCATTGAGGCAAAGAACATCAGGTGTATTATGCTTAAGCCAGAATGATAATGCTTGGATTCTGCCAAGGGAGTTCATGCCTCTGACGTTAATCGATGTTATGTTGAAAGTCATCATTGATAGTGAAACCGCTTTCTCGTGTGGGAGAGTTTGCCTGATTGGAATGTGATCCAGTTTCTAAGACCATAATATTCTGTTCCAGCATCAAATTCGTGGGGTGATGATAAGGTTCAGATTGTATTAGGTTCTTAGATAAGTTGAGGTCTGGTGGAATAGGTTCAGGAATAGGCCACAATGATGGAGATAAGTCTATCAGTAAGCGTTCATTATCATTTTCATGTTGACATGAGGCCACTTTATTTTGAGACAAAGGGTCAATCAGTTGTATGTTGTTATCTTGGTCTATTGTTTTTGTTTCATTTGTGAGGTTATATGAACTTGTGACTTTTGAAGAACGGTCTCTTCATTTTTTTTACAAGGTCTATTTGGTGGGGGAATATTAGTCTTTGTTGCATCTCGAAGATTGTCACATTCATTGCTATTGCTACTTTCTTGTGATTGTTCAGAGCTATTGTTTTTTTTTATGTTTTCTTTTATGTGGAATTCTGTTGCTGGCCATTGTAGTGTCACTTTGTTCAGCATCGGTGTCCATGTCTGTTTGGCTGATTGTTGCTGTATCTGATGATGATACGCAATTGTCATTGGTATGCAGCTGTTCAGGAGTGAGTTGAAATTGTTGTTTCCAAGGAAGTTTTATCATTAGGAATTTTTGATGATGATGTAGTGTGATCTATGGTATTGCTAGTGATATATTGTTGCTTGAGACTTGGGTTTGTATTTGTTAGATGTTGATTTTCTTGATCGCTATCACATTTGTGGAATTTGTACCGAATCTCTCCACAAATTATGCCTTTTCTCTCTTGACAATCTTTTTTTAGATGGCCTCTCTGCCTGCAATGGAAGCATTGGGGTGGAAGGCCACGAAAGATGATGTTGAGTGGAGATTCACCATGTTGAATTAGAGATGGGACTGATTGAGATGGAATTCCTTTTTTAAGAACTAGCTGAAATTGTGCAGTGTTGATGTATACTGTGGAATCATCATTGTCTGCTACTAGGTATTGAAATTTGGTAATGGTGCCATAGTCTTTGAAGTGGCACTGATAGTCTGCCTTTTCAAAGTCCATGGTACATTTTTGAATTCGCCCTGTTACAACAACTGGGCGGTTGAGGTCAATGTAGACAAGAAATTTGTTGTTTAGGAGTTTATGACTATTTCTAAAGGCAGCTTTAACTTGTATGTTTGTGAACTGGATGATAAGATATCTTTCATTTGGATAAAAGAGGATCTTATGGATCGATTTCCACCAGCCATGTGCTTTACATAGTTCATATAGTGATGATGTAGGGAATGTGTATAGATTTAAACAGTTATCTGTACTGGAAAGTATGAGAGAACACTCATTATATTAGTGAGTAGAGATTTGTAGAGTGGCAATGGGATGGTTTGGTTAAACTGTTCATTTATTATTTTATGGTTCTGAATATCACAAGTAGGATTATCTGTAGATGTTGTTTGAAGATTAGAGTAGTTTGATGTAGACTGTTCTGTTTCTATTTCTTATAAAAGTCGAATTGCTTCCATGTATTTATCAGGTTGTGATGTTTGATGATGTGTATTTATCATTATGTTAGCTCTGACCTTGTTTGCAAATGTCATTTCATTCATCATTGGGCTTGTGGTTTTATTATGCTCAGAGTTGTGAGGTAGTTGGTTTGAATCCCTGTATTCAGGGCTTGTGATATTGAATTTGTCAAACTCTGGGTGACTTAGTGAAGATTGTTTTGGAATGGGAGAGTGCATATCATTATGGTTTATGGTCAATTTCTGATTTGGTTTAATTATTGTAGTTTTGGAATTTTTATTTTCCTTTAAATGTTTTGGAGATTTTATGAGATTTAGATTTGTGTTATTATATAAATTATTGTTGTTTATCTGTTTTCCCCATTCTGGATTATTTAGTGGAGATAGATTAGTTTTTGATGGTGTTTGTAAAGTTTTGGTATTCTCTAAGTGATTCATTTTTTTGTTTGAGGCTGTAATTGGGGAATCATCATTTTTCCCCTGTTGCAAAGTTTTCCCTTTGTTTCGCGAGTTTATGAAAGGAATTATACTTTTTTTAACGGTATGATCATTTCGAACATTTTCACCTCTATTTTTAGGGTCATTAGGGGTTGCAATCTTTGCATTTACAATTTGGAAATCACTAGATAATTTCGAATTATTTTCCCCTTTCACATGACAGTGTTTCGATTGTAGCATAGATTTTATTATCAGATTGTTAGTAGTCAAAGAAGAAAGAAATTGATTATTTGAAATGCTTTCTACTGTTGTAGATTTATTCTTAGGTTTTTTGGAGGGTTTATTGTTGTAATCCAAACTTTGGGACTCATCAGAGGTTTTAAGGTTAGTATATATATTTTTCCTCCCATTAGAGCATTTAGGCCTTAGTATAGGCTTTATTACATAGTCCATTTTAGCGGTTAACTGTAATTAATAAACGTTATTTAATTTAATGTGTCAAAACTACTTTAAAGTAGTAAATCGCGCTAAATAATTGCATAGAATAATAAAGATTGTACTCACAGATATAGTTTTGTAATTTTCTCTTGAATTTTTCCCTTTTTAATGCAAATATATTCACATTAGATAAGAGATGATGCAAAAGATCTGCATTCAGAGGCCGCCATTAAACCGGAAGTATTATTATTTACTGATATGTCTCAAAAAACTAGAGATTTTGTTCTTCTTGGAAAATGGCTTTTTTTTTCAAACAAATATTATATATATATTGAAGTTATACATATATACAAATGGAATATATATATATATATATATATGTCTGCTTCACCATTTACTGACCCAGAGTTCAACCACAATGAATGTAAACTAAATGTAAAGTAGAAATATTTACGGAATGTTCTTTTAATTTCAGAAAATGAAATTGAAAGATTTTATTTTTAGATAATGAAATAAAAAATCCAGAGCTCACCAAGAGGATTAATTAGAGATAATAAAAAATAAATAATTAAAAGAAACCCACCATAATTAAAAAAATTAGATAGAGAACAATGGGGATTGGAATGCAAGATGGCCAGAAAGTTGTGTAGATAGAGAGAGTTAGTTAGTTTTCTGCGCAGCCTTTGCCTGAGTCAGTTCAACCATGAGGACTAAGAAAATATCACAAGATAATTTAGTGAAGAAGAATATAGTCGACTTGCGAGTAAAAGCTCCCGCAAAGAAGGGTATATTAACCACAAACATTTAAAGAAATTTAAACAAAAAGAATCTTCATGCGCTGTAACGGGAATGGCCGAGTAGACCTTTCTCTCTCTCTCTCTCATCGTTTTTCTGTGTTGCTGGAACTGGAATGATTTAATATCAAAAATGAAGAGTCGGTGTTAGAACATTTTTCTGCCTGACCAAATGCCTGCTGCTGGACATGGATCATGAAATGCACTAAAATCTCCATAAGACTATCTCATTAAAAGACATATGCATTTACCATTTACCGGTAATACAAATCATTGTATTGATGTTTGTTATATATTTAAATGTTTTCATTAACAAAAAACGTATACGTAACTTTTTGTTTTATTATATATAATGTATTTGTGTGATTAATTAATTTTTAAAGTGTTTTTCTTAAAAGGGCAGAATAATAAAATATTCTGTCATTATTCTTTTTTTATATGTAGTCATTTTATTTAGAGTGGAGTGATTTGAAATAACTTGTACATTTTAAATGTGGGACAGAGTGTTTTTTATATAATCTAGAAATGTTAAAGAATTGTTATTAACAGAGGTAGGTAGAGTTGGTTAAATGGAGTTCTAACATATTTTATTAAGCCACTAGTATATATCTAAATCGATCATATAAAGATCGATAAATATAAGGGGATTTCTTTTCTTAATCTAAACTTTTACCTCAGTTTTGTAGAGCTTTGGTGTCATGAGAATTTAGATACTCGTATTTAATTCAGGCTTGATTTTTTTTTTAAATGGATTATTATTCCATCTAAATCTTTCATGTATTACTTGGGGAGTCGGGAATACCCTTATAAATGTGTCTTAGTTCAATCTCCATATTGGTGGACCTATCTTCGGAAATCTCTGGATAAAATTCCAGAAATCATATGTAAAATCTATAAATGACTGGACATAAGCAATATGCTCTGGTTTGAACTCGGATCACGCTCTGTGAACGGGTTTCTTTCTCATCCTACTATGTTTTAGGGTCAGAGCGCTATCCAGCCTCATTTCATTTTACATTCCTCATATGGAAAAATATCTCGGAAAACCCTGCCTCCCAAGAAAAGGAGAAAAATAACGAATCTCTGAGTAAAACATATTTAGTAATACATTTGTTCTATTAAGCTTGACTATCTTCTATACTCAAAGCACTACATGGAAAAAAATGATGATATTGGTGCGGTAAAGGGGAAAAGAAAAAAACAAAGGGAGTTCAAATTTAAATTGCTGGCTATGTTTTTAAATCATAGCTAAAAGAACATCTATTTAACTAATGATCTGTCTTGTTAAGATTCTCTTTTCTACCACCTCTGAATGACCCCTTTTACTCTCTCTCTCTCTCATTTTCTTGAATCATTCACTCTATGCTCACTAAATGTGATAATTTGTAAAATGAAACCGAAGTTTGCTGCATATCTATAGTTATTGTGCAATCCATTAATGCTCTTGGGTAGGCCAAGAGATTACTAACCGCCTCTTTAGAGAGTGATCTTTGTTTATTTCTTTGTTTGATATAATAAATTGTAATTCTTTTGTAAACAATAAATTTCTATTTTATTTTTAATACATTCACATACCACTTTCTTATCTGTAAATTCCCCCTCCGAGACTTGTCTCTCCCTGACCACCGGGCATGTATTGAGAAGAAATTCTAGTGAGGTCTTGGGAAGTAAGTCGCTTAGTGGCAGTCTGAAGGAGTAGGTGAGGTTTGAACCCCCTCAACCTGCATCTGTAGATTGGGTTAAAGCAGCTTTATTTTTCATACCATTACAGTTTTTTTTGTATAATCTGGCGTCCCAAGTGTGGCCTTACCTCAGAGATAGACCCTGAGAGGGGAATAAGGAAAATTGATAATAATGAATTTTTTTTCTCATTTTTTTTGGTGATATGTGAAATTGAAATTTCGATGAATGACAAAAGTGTGGATATATTTTTCACTGCAGTTTTTGCTCTCTCTGAAAATTTTTTTTTGGTTGTGGTTTATATATAAATGTACATGTGTTGAAACCAACCAAACACTGGTTGGAATAATCATTGTGGAAATATATACTAATACTTGTTTTTTTTTCTATTTTTTGTGGTGTGAGGGGACAGAGTGATCATTGTGGAGCAGAACAAAGGGGGTCAAGTCAAAAAATTTTTTTTCTGCAGATTTTAATATTCAATACTATAGACATATGGATAACGGAGCACTAAGTACATTTAGTGATTGTATATGCTAGCAGCAGGAAGAAACAAACTGGTCAGGAAAACACACTTCAAGAAAACCAACATACTAGGTTCAGCAACAGTAAGGAGACAATTGGGAGAGAGCGATATTAAACCAAAAACCCAAGAAAACCAATTTTTTTATTTATTTTCAAAATATGAATAATACACAAGAAGAAATCCGTAATGTCACAATAGATGACATAAATCAGCTGTAGCAGATTATGTTGCAAAACCAAGATATCAACACACCAGAACCTAAACAGATGAGACAGCTATTCCAATTGATAAAAGACCTAGTAGTAAGAATGGAGAAAATGGAGAAACAATTGGAACAACAAGTAGCAGAAAAGAGAGATACACAAGAAAAAAACTGATACTGAAAACAAGAAAAGAGAAACTCCAAGATGCCATTGTGGGATCACACCAGATGGAGTTAAATATAAACAGTGGCACCAAAGATGTATGCCACACATTTCAGACCATGCCGGTTTTACTCCAAGATGCATTCTTGGGATCAGACCTTCTTGAGAAGCATGACTCCCAAATGAACTATCGGGATCAGACCTTTGACTTTTATAATGAAAAAGGGGATGTTAGCAACAATAATTCACAGAATACAACAAATGTAAGTTGTGTTCAAATAAATATACCATCAGCAGAGTGACAAATCATAAACCAAAATACATGGAGTGTAAAAAAGCAACGTACTCCACATCAGGCTTTTAAAAACTTCACAAATCCGTTTTATAACAAAAAAATGGATTTTGGCAGCAGCAGACAACAGAGTACAAGAAATGTAAATGGAGTTCTAGAGAAGATATCAGCAGAACAACGAATTACAAACAAAAATATATGGAGCAATAAAAAGCAGGATATGTTACATTATGCTTTTAAGCATTTTACAAACCTCTTCACTACTCAAGGCCCAGTGACAACACAAGCAAGGGGACATCATGTAGTAAAGAAACCAGTACATAATACAAGTGCAAATGTTCAAGGCCACCCATAAGAAGAAACTGAAAAAATGCTTTCCTATTAGAAAACAAAAAATGAAAACAGTTGTCATCTAATGCAAGAGCATTAATGCCATATCACGACCAGATAAATACACAAGAATGCAATGGAAATACTGGATCCCAGGGAGGAAGATCCACCCATAAAATGATTATATAAGCAAAGGGATAAAGAAACAAATGGACTGATATTTTAACTTTGATGATTTATAAATATATTGCTTGTTTAATCTGGGTTTCTATTTTTAAATTAGATTTATAACTCCCTGGTATCACTCTGCTCCACTCCACACAGAAGGTAACTAGGGTCATTTTTTGTCATTTTTTTTGATGGGTTCTAGGAATATGAAGCAATACATATATACACATGGAATATATATATATATATATTGTAACGAACGGGTTCGAATACACGCATATGTAAATATGACATGATTGATAGTGTTAATGTAGGGACCATGTATAAACAAATAAATAAAAAAATATATGTAAACGGTCATTCGAACCCGGTTACAAGTAATGTAGATATAGCGTATGTGTGAGTATAAAAATACGTAGTTAGTATCGGAGGGGTTGTGATCACTTATATATGTAGAGCTGTATAAAGCGCAATTAATTATTCTTAGATAGATTTTATTCACATAGTTTTTTTTTTGAGTTTATTAATAATTTTGGTAACACGTGTTTTCTTTTGTTGAGTCACCTTGTGAACATGTGAGGACTGAAATAGGATGAGTGAATTGCTGTAGGCAGTTTGGTAATAACTGGCGCCGGGAAGGCGGAAAACTGGTCTGTGGATATAGTTTTTTTTTTGTGTTGAAGAACAATGGAAGGACTGGTCAGCGGCGTAGGAATATGCAGAAAGATTTTGAAGAGTTAAAGGTGAATACAAAGGAACTTTTTTTTTTGTCTTGCGCTCGAGTGGAGAAAAAGAAAAAAAAAAAAAAAGAGAAGCGGCTTGAATACTAACAAGGAGGACGCAAAGATTTTTCTTAAGAAGTTTTAATATTTTTTTGTCAGAAAATGGCGGGGTAATTGGATTGTGCACTAGTCGTTACTCGACTCCGAGGATACTCGTCATGAATTCACCTGACCGGACTTGCGAACTGTCATAATAAATCAAGAGATTTTGTTCCATAGAGGAAATGAAGACCAAAATCGTTCGAGATTTAGACCTTTGCGAAAGAGTACACCAACTACTCCACCTCTGAAACCTGTCGCCGGACCTAACGACCATTGGAACTGTTTGCCATCCGTGAGATCCACCAGATCAAGTTCGTGGCCAGACGTCAATACAGACTTGTTTAATCGCGTGAGTCCAGGTAAAGTGACACGTCACCAACTATTTTCAGTATATGTATCTCAATAAAGAATTCGTGTTACCTCAGTTAATTGCTATATTAAAATTTTATATTTAAAGTTAGATATATGACTATATTAATCATACCGCTCACATATATATGTATTTGCATTATTTGGTGTGTGGATGAATGAGCGTGATATATGTGTGTGTATGATAATGGATGGCCTGAGTGTTTGCATAGCAATCATATATGTAGGTTCGAAGAGATTTATTGGGAAGGTATATGATCAAGTAGAATAAATCCCATCAGACCCGGGTTAGATTAAGGATTTCGAGCTTTAAGCTATCGTAAAAATAAATATATGCGTAGGACAGTGTTGGGTAATTTATAGCCTTGTTCTCTAGATAGACAGATGTCCCTTGAGATTGAGCTAGTTCGGTGCGTCACCACATCAGATAGATATTAGAACCTATATATATGTTTTCGAGGAGGTAATTCCTACCTACTGGTAAGATTGGCGCGTGAGATGGGTTCAAACCATGCTCATAAATACCTCTCGTCGAAGCTTCGGGTGAGAGTCCATAATGGAGGGATATAGATATGTCGGTGGGTGTTATATATATATATATATATATATATATAAATGTCTGCTTCACCATTCACTGTGGTTTAACTAAAGACCCAGAGTTCAACCACAATGAATGTAAAGTAAATGTAAAGTAGAAATATTTATGAAATGTTCTTTTAATTTCAGAAAATGAAATTGAAAGATTTTATTTTTAGATAATGAAATAAAAATTCCTAGAGCTCAACAAGGAGATTAATTAGAGATAATAAAAAAATAATTAATTAAAAGAAACTCACCGTAATTAAAAAAATAAGATAGAGAACAATGGGAATTGGAATGCAAGATGGCCAGAAAGTTATGTAGATAGAGAGAGTTAGTTAGTTTTCTGCGCAGCCTTTGCCTGAGTCAGTTCAACTGGGAGGACTAAGAAAATATCACAAGATATTTTAGTGAAAAAGAATATAGTCAACTTGTGAGTAAAAGCTCCCGCAAAGAAGGGTATCTTAACCACAAACATTTAAAGAAATTTAAACAAAAAGTATCTTCATGCGCTGTAATGGGAATGGCCGAGTAGACCTTTCTCTCTCTCATCGTTTTTCTGTGTTATTGGAACTGGAATGATTTAATATCAAAAATGAAAAGTCAGTGTTAGAACATTCTCCTGCCTGACCAAATGCCTGCTGCTGGACACAGATCATGAAGTGCACTAAAATCTCCATAAGACTATCTCATTAAAAGATGTACACAATTCCCATTTACCGGTAATATAAATCATTGTATTGGTGTTTGTTATATATTTAAATGTTTTCATTAACAAAAACGTATACATAACTTTTTGTTTTATTATATATAATGTATTTGTGTGATTAATTAATTTTTAAAGCATTTTTCTTAAAAGGGCAGAATAATAAAATATTCTGTCATTATTCTTTTTTATATATATGTAGTCATTTTATTTAGAGTGGAGTGATTTGAAATAACTTGTACATTTTAAATGTGGGACAGAGTGTTTTTTTATATAATCTAGAAATGTTGAGGAAGTTTTATTAACAGAGGTGGGTAGGGTTGGTTAAATGGAGTTCTAACATATTTTATTAAGCCACTAGTTTATATCTAAATCGATCATATAAAGATTGATAAATATAAGGGGATTTCTGTTTTTAATCTAAACTTTTACCTCAGTTTTGTAGAGATTTGGTGTCATGAGAATTTAGATACTCGTATTTAATTCATGCTTGATTTTTTTTTAAAACAGATTATTATTCTGTCTAAATCTTTCGTGTATTACTTGGGGAGTTGGGAATACCCTTATAAATGTGTCTTAGTTCAATCTCCATATTGGTGGACCTATCTTCGGAAATCTCCGGATAAAATTCCAGAAATCATATGTAAAATCTATAAATGACTGGACATAAGCAATATGCTCTGTTTTAAACCCGGATCACACTCTGCAAACAGGTTCCTTTCTCATCCTACTATGTTTTAGGGCCGGAGCGCTATCCAGCTTCATTTCATTTTACATTCCTCATATGGAAAAATATCTCGGAAAACCCTGCCTACCAAGAAAAGGAGAAAAATAAGGAATCTCTGAGTAATACATATTTAGTAATACATTTGTTCTATTAAGCTTGACTATCTTCTATACTCAAAGCATTACATGGAAAAAATTGATGATATTGGTGAGGTAAAGGGGAAAAGAAAAGAACAAAGGGGGTTCAAATTTAAGTTGCTGGCTATGTTTTTAAATTGTAGCTAAAAGAACATCTATTTGTTAAGATTCTCTTTTCTACCACCTCTGAATGACCTGTTATACTCTCTCTCTTATTTCCTTGAATCATTCACTCTATGCCCAATAAATGTGATAATTTGTAAAATGAAACCGAAGTTTACTGCATATCTATAGTTATTGTGCAATCCATTAATGCTCTTGGGTAGGCCGAGAGATTACTAACTGCCTCTTTAGAGAGTGATCTTTGTTTATTTTTTATTTGATATAATAAATTGTAATTATTTTGTAAACAATAAATTTCTATTATATTTTTAATACATTCACATACCACTTTTTTATCTGTAAATTCCCCCTCTGAATGTTGTCTCTCTCTGACCACTGGGCATATATTGAGAAGAAATTTTAGTGAGGTCTTGGGAAGTAAGTCACTTAGTGGCAGTCTGAAGAAATAGGTGAGGTTCGAACCCCCTCAACCTGCATCTCTAGATTGGGTTAAAGACCTCTATTTTTCATACCATTACAATATATATATATATATATATGAACACATACTATTCATACAATTTCAATACAATTACTACACAAGTAGTTTTTAATACAATTGATGGTCCTACACCATATCAATAAAGGTAAAACAGCTATTCCTACTATTCTGCTTTACAGAAAGTAAAAAAATTAATAGAGGTTAGTTAAATCATCTAGAGTTTACAAATGAGTTGGTTGTCTTTATAAATAACATTTCAAAGCTTCACAAAATGTTTTCAGAATTATCAGATGAAAGAAAAAATGTAGGGCTAAAGATAAATGTTAAAAAATAAATTAATATTTAATGGTTTTTCACATAAGAATAAAATAAGGATTGACAATAATGAATTAGAAGACCTTCAAATACTTTTTGCATTATTAATACAAATCAAAACATAATAATTGATATTAATCACATGATTAAATTTGAATGAAGATATTTTGGTAGAAAGAATTATATATATATATATATATATATATAATTCTTTCTACCAAAATATATATATATATATACATATATATATATACATATATTGTGCCAACAATGTGTTGGCACATAATAATTTTGTCTAAAAATTATTAAAATAAACATTTTTCGTTAAAAGAGAATAGTATGTAAAAGTTTAAGAAATTTTTATTGCAGTTTGTTTTCAAAAAATGTAAAATTAAAAGTCAAACAGTTTTTTATTATTAGTAGTTGAAATAAAAGTTACAATTAATTAATTAGAGAGGGGAAGGGGGGTTTGCTTTAGAAGTGTCAAGTTAAAAGTTTTATAAAAGAAGTTAAAGAGTTTTCTTTATTAATACTAGTTGAAATATAACTTAAAGTTTAAAAATATAAATCTCCTTTTATTTAAGTAAAAAAAGTCATCTTAGAAACTAAATAGTGGATTGATTTTAAATTATATATGTGCGTAAATGATGAATTAATATGAGTTTGTTAGTAAAATATATACATGCAATTGTAAATATAATAAAGGTATGCGTAGTAAATATTAAAAAAAATGAAATAAATGAAAGTTAAAAAATTAAAAACACTCAGCAATGGCTATTAAATTAAACAAAAAACAACAACACTACATTGTGATGGCTTCTAATTAACATCACCAACAACATGATTAAAAGCTTATCTCAAGGAATGCAATTAAAACAAGGAAGGAATTTCAATAACATATTGCTGGTGGACATCTAAATGACAATAGACCTTAAGTATAAATAGTCCAGTTTTTCATCAGACAATTAGTTTAGTTTAGAAAACAGTTTAGATTGTGCAGTTGAGATTGAGCAATTGAGATTAAATCAGTCAATAATGCCATGTTAACTTCTCAGAAACATACGACTTGCTCCAGCCTGAAGTCTGTGAAACAGCAATCTACCCAGAATAGAAAAATGCCTGCATAACAACTTGAAGAATCACCATCATTATTTAACTGTCTCCAAGAATAGCACCAATGAATAATAATAAATCTCCACAGGAAAACTTCAAATCTTACCGGTCAGAAATATTTCATTAGAAGCAGCAAATAGCAAGAAGTATCCATGTTCTAAAATCCTAGGTAATAACATTTTTCTTATTCTCATTTCTAAAGTAGCTATCACATTCATAAAGCCTCCGAGGGTCAAGTAATATGAACTCTATAGCATACATAGATTAATTATTGATGTGTGTGTTTTAAATGTCAAATATTAGTTAATGCTTTGTTATATGATAATCTAGTGTCTTAATTAAGAATGTGCATGATCATTATATAAAATACCAGTGTTATGTTAGTTAGGATTTACAAAAGTATTTAAAATTAGTATAATAAATGTTAATTAAAATAAATTGTCTTTAAATCTAAAACTTAATTTGTCGGTCAATTCTTTTGCCACTAATTGAAATAATTTGTTATTGATTACAAGTAGCTGAGCTAGTTAAGGGATTTTGTGAGGCCTGGTTTATGGCCTTACTGTCCAAACCTGTTAGTTATGACACTTGATGGCACTGAGGGTCACTCTGAAATAAATACAGGGTATGGATGGTAGGGGTTTGAATCTAGAAGTTAAGATGGGCCACAGTCTGGAAATGTGATCGTGTTATGCATGGCATAGCTTGGTCTGACTGTGGGTATTGTGGATGGCTCTACCATCAATAGTATTCTCCACTCTTCTCGAATGGACCAGTTCATTCATGTAATATTTATAATGTAAGATTATAAATTTATTATAAATAGGTTTAAACCCAGTTAAACCCAGCTTGCAGAGTAAGTGAGATTATCTATGGTTCAAACCTGGTACAAATTAGCATTCCCAACATAGGGCTGAACCTAGGAAATAACAGTGATTAAATACTTTGCTTCTTGTTTGAAAATAAAAAGTTTAAAGAAAAGCTAAATTACGTATTTTAAAGTGTTTTAATTAAAAAAAAAATGACCGATTTTTTTTTACTTTAAATGAAAAGAAATTTTGACATTTATGTTATTTAAAATATATTATTCTTTTAAACTAAAGACAGTTAGATATTTTGGGCAGAGCTAAAGCATTAAAAATGGGTAGAAAAAAAGACAAAAGGGTGGAGTCAGTCGTATGTTCCGTGTAAGAAATTAAATAAACAGCTCATAAGTAAATATTGTTTTAAAAATGAAAAAAGAGAAAGAAATATCTGAGACACAGATGATGATGAAAATGATGATGAACATGACGAATATGATGCAAGAATTCAAAGCAGAAATATGAGAAATCAAACAAAGTCAGCAAGAGTTCAAAACTGAACTGAAGGAAGAAATTAATCAGGTCAAAGTAGAAATGAGTAGAGAAATAAAAGAAATAAAATGTGAGATAACAAGAAAGGTAGAGAAGAGCCAAGAAATTGTAGTTAGATTTTATTAAAGAACATCAGGAAGTTGAAAAGGAAGTCAAGGTAGTAAGAGATGTAAGTGAAAGAAAGGGTGATTTAGAAAATGTAGCAGAACAAGATGGTGTTAAGTATAGGGATATGGAAATAAAAATAATAAAGATAGAAAATAAGGTAACAGAGTTTTCAAAAGGAAGTAAAAATGAAAAGGTGAATGTAAGGGTTATTGTTCATTCAAACATAGATTTAAAACAAAAAGAAACAATAGGAAAAATATTCTCAGTTTGAAGTAATATGGAGTGTTGTTAAATATAAATGTTTTCTGATTTACAAAGTTGAAAATACAATGGCATGGAAGAGAAATAAATTAATAAATTAAAAGCAAGGGATAGACAAGAGAGAAAAGTTAGTTTAAATTATAGAGTTAGTAGGTAGAAAGAAATAAGTGCCTGACAAAGTTTAAAAGTTAGTAATTGGGCGGAATAGTAAAGGAAAAGAAACAAAGGACCGGAAATGGACAATGAGAAATTTAAATCTAAAACTTCTATTTAAAATTAAAATAATAAATTTAAAAATAAATGAATAATAATAAATGAAATGTTTGGAAGTAATAATAACAAAGAGGCTTCATTGAATAAAAGATATTTTCTCCACACACATAGTAATTAAAAAAATGTTCAGAAATAAATGAGTCAAATTAATGATTTAAAAGTAAAGTTTGTAGGATTAAATAAATCAACAAAATCAGGTTAAATAAATGGTTTAAATAAAGTAATCAAGTTAAATAAATAAATAAAATATTCATAATAAAATAATAAAAAATGAATTGTAATAAAATAAAATAGTTTTTGAATATATGCAGGTTAATAAGAGGAAGTAAATAAATGATATAAAGTAATCACATCAAATAAAATAAATAAAAATATCTGTATAATAATGAAGAGCAATAAAATAAATAGTTTTCTGAGTACATGCATGTTAATATAAGAAGGTAAATAAATGGTTTAAAAGTAATATTGTAATATAAATAAATATGTTAAAGTAATGTTCATGTGAATTTAAAAATAATATTGTAAGGTTAAAATAATATAAAATATAAAGGTAATCTAAGTTATATTAGGAATGAATAAGGGTTTGAAATTAAATGGAATGAGGGTAGTATTGAAATAAGTTTCAGATAAGGATAAGTTAAAGCTGTTGGCTGGATAAAACATAGCACCCATAACTGAGTTATCAGGGATTATTCCTCTTTTAAAATGTGCACTGGGAACCATCAGAATAAGTCACAAGTCACTTCTTCAGAAAAAATCCCCATATCTTGTATCTCATTTCAAAAGCATAAAATGAAATGGACAGTTGATGAATCCTGCCATTCACATGACCTTTTCTTTGTCAAAGTTTGGTCAAAAGAATCGGCACCCGAAGCTTCGTTTTTCATATGTGTAAGTTGGTATAAGATAGCAAATCTGCATCCACTTCATTTAGAAAAGATCCCTGTATCATAAAAAGATGCTTTCCTGGTTGTCGTTATCCAGGACTAAGATCATTGTAAGCAATGTTGCCAACATTGAAAGAAGTAAAGTATAATTGAAGATTGCCCTTAGCATGTAAAGTGTCAGGTATTAGAAAGTAAACTTAGAAAAATAATAAATAAATTAAGATTTAATAAAGAATTAAAGTTCTCAGAGATAAAATGGTCAAAAAATGACGCATTTTACTCTCAAATGGAGGGTGGTGTAATGTAGCAATATTGTGTTGGCACATAATAATTTTGTCTAAAAATTATTAAAATAAACATTTTTCGTTAAAAGAGAATAGTATGTAAAAGTTTAAGAGTTTTTTTTATTGCAGTTTGTTTTCGAAAAACATAAAATTAAAAGCCAGAGTTTTTCTATTATTATAGTTGAAATAAAAGTTACAATTAATTAATTATAAGAAGGGGGGGTTGCTTTAGAAGTGTCAAGTTAAAAGTTTTATAAAAGAAGTTAAAGAGTTTTTTTATTATTATTAGTTGAAATATAAATTAAAGTTTAAAAATATAAATCTCTTTTTATTTAAGTTAAAGAAAAAAGTCATCTTAAAAACTAAATAGTGAATTGATCTTAAATTATATATGTGCATAAATGATGAATTAATATGAGTTTGTTAGTAAAATATATACATGGGATTGTAAATATAATAAAGGTATGCATAGTAAATATTAAAAAAATGAAATAAATGAAAGTTAAAAAATTAAAAACACTCAGTGATGGCTATTAAGTTAAACAAAAAACAACAACACTACATTGTGATGGCTGCTAATTAATATCTCCAACAACAGAATTAAAAGCTTATCTCAAGGAATGCAATTAAAACAAGGAAGAAATTTCAATAACATATTGCTGGTGGACATCAAAACAACAACAGGCTTTAAGTATAAAGAGTCATTTTTCATCGGACAATCAGTTCAGTTCAGTTTAGAAAATAGTTTAGATTGTGCAGTTGAGAATGAGCATTTGAGATTAAATCAGTCAATAATGCCATGTTAAACTCTCGGAAACATACAACTTGCTCCAGCCTGAGGTCAGTGAAACAGAAATCTACCCAGAATAGAAAAATACCTGCATAACAACTTGAAGAATCACCATCATTATTTAACTGTCTCCAAGAATAGCACCAATGAATAATAATAAATCTCCACAGGAAAACTTCAAATCTTACCGGTCAGAAATATTTCATTAGAAGCAGCAAATAGCAAGAAGTATCCATGTTCTAAAATCCTAGGTAATAACATTTTTCTTATTCTCATTTCTAAAGTAGCTATCACATTCATAAAGCCTCCAAGGGTCAAGTAATATGAACTCTATAGCATTCATAGATGAACTATTGATGTGTGTGTTTTAAATGTCAAATATTAGTTAATGCTTTGTTATATGATAATCTAGTGTCTTAATTAAGAATGTGCATGATCATTATATAAAATACCAGTGTTATGTTAGTTAGGATTTATAAAAGTATTTAAAATTAGTATAATAAATGTTAATTAAAATAAATTGTCTTTAAACTTAAAGCTTAATTTGTCGGTCAATTCTTTTGCCACTAATTGAAATAATTTGTTATTGATTACAAGTAGCTGAGCTAGTTAAGGGATTTTGTGAGGCCTGGATTATGGGCCTACTTCCAAACCTGTTAGTTATGACACTAGCTGGCACTGAGGGTCACTCTGAAATAAATAAAGGGTTTGGATGGTAGGGGTTTGAGTCTAGCAGTCAAAATGGGCCACAGTCTGGAAATGTGATCGTGTTATGCATGGCATAGCTTGGTCTGACTTTGGGTATTGTGGATGGCTCTGCCATCAATAGTATTCTCCACTCTTCTTGAATGGACCGGTTCATTCATGTAATATTTATAACATAAGATTATAAATTTATTATAAATAGGGTTTAAAACCAGTTAAACCCAGCCTGCAGAGTAAGTGATATTATCTATGGTTCGAACCCAGTACAATATACATATATATATTTGTTATATATATATATATATATATATATATATATATATATATATAATAACAAATCTGTTATATGGCACATAATAATAGAGTGTGTATGCACAAATGTATATAAATCTGAAAGGAAAAGTAGAAATAAACACAGACATTAATTTTAGTTGATATTTTTTACATTTCACTTGGAATAAAAATAATGAACAAAGGATTCAATAACTCTGAATTAAAACAGAATTTTATTATGAAATAGATATTTTAAAAAGATCTAATAAATATTATTTGTTATTCTGATTTTGAAATTTAAAAACAAGCACGGTATTTTTGAAAATTTTTAGTTAATTGAACAAAATTTCTTTCTATTAGAAATCTCCTAAGTGAAAACATGTATATCACACTTAGATATAAATTTCAAGCTTGTTTTTAAAAGGTGGAACTCTGTTTTTAATGAAGGTGTTAATTGTCACCCGAGAATAAGCACCCAGGTTTGTGAAGAGTGCCTGGTTTCAAATATATATATATTAGTTTAAAATCATTTATTAAAGAAGAAAAAAAAGTGTTTAAATTTATATTTATAAAGTTTATAGCTGGCCATTACATTCATGGTACTAAGTGGATAGAGCATTGATGATGATCAGCATGTTTTAATGTCCCAGCATTATTTTTCTGATTTTTTTATTATTATATACTCTGATGGATAAGCACTTAGTTTGTGCTTTCAAATTAATGGTTAAATAATTGTCCCAAGCTGGCAAAGGCTCAATAGTTAGCCTGGTCTGCAGAAGACCTATTTCCAATCCAGTCACCAGATTGACTGTTGATTTATTATATTTTCATTATTGATCATTCATGATGATAAATGCTATTTTGAGTATTATTCAGTACTAATAATTACTTTGACTTATTATAATGTTGGTTGATGGATAATTATACTTATAGTTGTTCTGAGGAGTAGCTGGCTGATCTCTCAATTCTCTCTAATATATAAAATTGCTTATATATTTTTTTGATGTTAAACATTACTTTAAATTTTTTTTAATAACATCTTACTATTATATTACTTAAATATTATCTTTTTTATAAATTTTAAATTTAATTTACTTGGGAGTGATCTCCCCATCCTGTTACAATATATTTGAACAAAACTGGTTATATTTCACTTTATATTTAATTAATTTTATGCTAACTTGTCAAGCATTGTTGGTCGAGAGGTCAGAGATAGATGCTTTACAAGCAGTTGTTCCGGATTAGTGGGTTCACTTCCTGGCTGATGCTATGACACATGAGAAATTTTTTTTATGCTAACTTAACGCATATCCTATTTTACATACTTTATTGGGATGGCTGTCTAGTCACCATTGACCTGAAGATGAGTTGTTTTAGAACTTATCTACCATATATATATATATATATATATGCCTGACAATAATATTTCAATATTCTTGATTAATATTTACCCTAGCAGCATATTTATGGTCATCGGATGTCACCGATTCAAAGCGCCAATCCTACTATCTTAGTAAGAATTATCCTGAACAGTTTAGATGGGAAATTTTACAATAGTGTAATATCAAAAAGAGCCTAACTCTAACTAACTCAATCACAGGGTGGATTACCTATACTGACAGAGATATATTAATGACAGAATATCTATTCGAGTTGACTCAGTGAGATATATTTCTAAATTAATGAAATGTACTTAATGAGATTTAAAGAAAAATAAGCATTCATTATTTTTATGAAATTACATATATTATTGTTTTAATGGTCAAAAGCTATCATTTGGAGAATAATTCGACTTAAAATACAGTTTGACAAGGATTAACAAACACGGAAGAAAAATATATACATACATATATGTATTATAATCAACAATATATTTAAATCAAAGAAAATCACAAATATTACCTTAGCCCCAAGGAAGTCATGATATTTAGATATTTATAAAATGTAAGCTTACTACATAAAGGTAGGGCCATAAGAATTGTCCACATAATGTCTCTGTTTTCAGTTTTTGAAGACTCAGTTGACAAATTAATTTCTCCGAATTCATGGGAAGACTGAATCTGATGCTGATTTCAGTTTTTGTAGATGGCAGGATCAAAAGCACATTTCTTGCATAGGCAGCAGGGGATAGCTGAACACGTTTATGACTTTACTTCCACATCATCATGTTGGCATGCATATATTCTTTTTTTAGTGGCATCTTTCAATTATATTTCTTGATAACAATTTTTAACATTTTGAGGAAATATTGATTTTTCCACAGACAATGGTTTTATTTGTCATCCTAATTATGAGCCTTTAGTGCTTCAATTTTCCATATATCTGACACATTTTTTTCTCCTCTGCTCTCAGGTAGCTTCTAGTACTCTGCAAACTATCTCTAACCACAGATTTCTTTGTATTTATATCACTTTAAAATAATCTAGAATGCCCTATCATTTTTATCTTACGTGATATCTCCCGTCATTTACTAATTAAAAGTGAAATGTTCGATCTTTTTTAATGTGATATCCAGATCTGGCTTTCCTTGTTTCTAAATACTTTTACAAAAGAAAATCTTTTAGCAGGTTTTATCTAAAAGTAGTTCATTCGAATATTTTTTTTTTTTCAAAATAAATAACACAAATTAAAATACATTGATAACCATCTGTTTCTTTTACAGAAAAACAAATATTTTTTTCTTTTTGAATTAAAGAAAAACCTAACTATACATATAAAAAACAAATTATATATATAGGCCTATTTTACATTTGGTCCTTTTAATATTACATGTATGCACATTGCATACAAGGCAATGAGCAATAAACCCCTCTGAAACATACGATGGGTAAAAATAGTTACTTATTATATGATTTTTTCTCTCTCTTTTTTAAAACAAATATATACGCTACTGTATCTGCAGGCCTACATGAGAATATACTTTCCCTTGTGACGGGGTTCGTATTCGATCCCTGTTACAATATATATGATAAAAAACAATTTTAATAGATGTAATCATCAGTATTTACAGAAGGATCTGAAATTTGGATACTTAATAGAAGATCAATATAAAGACTTTAGACAATACAATATTTCATGAAATGATGTGCTGTAATAACAAGAAGAAATCAAAAGTGAAATACATGAGTGAAGAAACAAATAGGTAATACTAACCTTATTGAAAGAATTATGAAGCAGAAATGGAATCTGTTATTAGAAGAATAATATTAAATAAATAGATAAAAATTTAAGCTAAATTTCAAGACTTTGGAAAAGAGCTAGAATAAATTCCAGAATAAAAAGATTTTTCTATAATGCTGAGAAGAAAAGAAACTACGGATAAAAAAAAAACTGGGTTCAACATAAAGAATCTTTCATCTTGCAGTGGATTGGCGATGATTGAAAATGGTACATATAAATTTCAATGAGGTATATATATATATATATTAAAATCACGAAATTATATAAACAATTGTCTAATTATCTTAATTTATACATTAGCACTATGATCAAGTGATATTTAATAATCATTAGAGGTTCTTTGCTATCTTTCTTAACATAATTTATTTTAATAATTCAAATTTAGAGTTGTATCATAAAATAAAGAAACTTTTTACATTATTAAGATTTATAAATAAAGCTATTGTTTTCTCAATTTTATAACTGTACATTATAAAAATTTGATACTTTATACTAACACATCTTCAAAATATTATACTTTTATCTAGTATTTCTCTTTGCTATAGATACATTGCTATAAAATGATGCTGATTTTAATTTGTCACTAAAACAAAATTTTAAAATATTATAAAGGTTTATAAATAATTTTAAAAAAAAGTTTAGACATCTTAATTATTGTTGGCTTTTGCATATTCTTTTTTTTTAAAGTACTATAAATGTCTGTAATGTGAAAAACAAATTTATTTGCTAAAACTACATTTATTTCTAGTAAAGTAAAATTAGATTTACTTCAGAAAGTTACTCTTGTAAGTTATTTCTGCCTTTAGATGCAAATGTATATTGTATTTGTAGAAATTTTTTTTATCTACGACAAGGACTTCTGTTTCTTCAGTACACATTACTGTTGCAGTACGTCTAACATGATGCAGTAGAGCAATTTCCTAATATAACATAATAAATTATATATTTCATTATAATAAAAAACTAAAACTATATATAAATCAAAACAGTGAACACTCTCTATCATGACTATATAAAATCATGTTTACTTTAGTTACAATTCAATGAATGAAAAACAAATGAATATTACAACAGCTGTGAGTTAAAATATAGAAAAATAAAATAAAAAAATAAGATTTTATATATATATAAAGATAATTTCTAAATTACAAACTACTGAGATTATGTATTATATATACAACAGTCAATTTCTAAATTGTAAACTATGCCAATACATGATTCATAGTATTAGTTTTGAGAATAAACTTTATAATAGTTTACAATTTAGAAATTGACCGTTATATTTATATAATATTTTATTTTGCAATGATCTAATAGAGAATGCTCTCTTATTCATAGTTACTTAAAAATTAATTTAATATATACAAAATATACATCATCATCATTAAAAGACAATGTCATGCTATTGCACTCACCCATTTTATCTACAGCAATTAGTTTCATATCTGCATATGAGACACTTTCAATAATAATAACAATAATGTTCGAAAAATAAACAATAAAAAAAACCTTTAAAAAACAGATATCACATGATTTTCCAGATATTGCATAGACCAATATTAAAAGATTGCCTATTTATTATAAAATCTTTAAATTGATTAATTACTATTGCTTCTTTAATATTTATGTTTCTCTGGTGTCTTTCTTCATGGTAAAATTCTTATATGATCTCAATTGAAGAAAAAGTTAAAGTTATAAGGTTTTTCATGGTCAAAAAAGGTGAAGCAATATTAGACTAATTATTTGTAGCATTTTTTAATGTTTTTATACCTATTCAGATTTTGTTTTCCATGAAAAAGCTTATAACTTTAAATTTATGTTCAATTCAGATCACACAAAAATATTACATTAAGAAAGACATCAGAAAAAAAAAAACATAGTTCCTGCAAAGTCATATAACATCTGCTTTTTTCTCAATAAATTCAGTTGATAATAATTACAATGTAATTGAATGTACTTCTGTTTAAGTTGTATATTATTACTATTTATTTTGTACTATTATTATACTTTAAAACTATTATTTATATATATATATATATATATATATATATATAAATTTATAGTATAATAATAGTTTATATATACATAAATATATATATATATATATATATAATTATTCAAAACAATACAATAATTAATACAGTAACAATATTTTAAACAAATATATACCAATTTAATAGAAGTACTTTCAACTATCTATGTAGTCGTTGTCAACTAGACTCAAATTGTATTAGAAAAAACCGTTACAAATGTAAACAAAAGCAATACGTCATACATCAATTTTCCCACAATTCATTAATTTTTATATTGGCTGTCTATCTATTTATCAACTGTTGCTTTTCACTTTTTATTAACATAGCTTCTTTAATTTTGCGTTTATTATTATTTCTTTCAATACACAGAATTTTAACTTTATTAAAATCAAAATCAAAACCATAATTACATGTTACATTATGATCAAAAAATACTGATGGTGATACATCATCATTTCTAACATTCTCTTGTCTTGATTTTTGCACTCTTTTATATAATAACAAATGCTCCCTTGATCTTTTCTCCAATGTACATCGAGATTCCCCAATATATGCCTTTCCACAAAAACATAGCCATTTATATATTGCACAACTTTGATTTAAAATACCACACCTATTTTTTGAATTATTTATTAATTTATTTAAATTAGGAGTAGTATAAAATGCAACTCGACATATATTTTTATATATCTGTTTTATAAATTTAACCTGTTCATTACAAATAAATGGTATTGATATCCAAGTATATTTTATTTTATCAATATCTATAGCATCTAAAATATTTCTATTATTATTAAACTTAGTAACAATATTATAAATTAATTTATGATCATATCCAACATTTAACAAATCCATAATAAATACATTTATGTTACTTATTTTATCAGAACTATATTTACATAATTTATTATTCCTAAATAAAAATGATTTTAAACTGGATAATTTATGTGCAATTGGCACATTTGAATACCAAGGAATATATCCTCTTTTTTCAATATCTTTTATTACCATACAATAATCTAATTTATTTTTATTACGTGTAACTTTAATATCTAAATACTGAATTGACTTTTTTCTTCAAAAGATTTACTCCATTTTAAACCTTCTAAACTATTTAATTCATTGAATAATACATTTATAATATCTAAACTTCCACAAACGAAAACATCATCAACATACCTGTAATAAATTTTAATACCTTGGCAATATATATTAGTATTAAGAATTATATCTTCATATCTTGATACCACAAAACTACATATTTGTGAAACTACAGGAAGTCCCATAGGCCATCCGTAATCCATTTTATAATAATTTTCATTAAATATAGCATATATATTTTTATCAATAAAATATAATACATCATTTACAAATTTTACTTTTTTAACATCAACTTTTTTTAACCTTAAAGCATCTAATATAATTTTTATAGATTTTAATCTATCTATTGAACCGTACATCTCACATATATCAAATGTACAAATACTATCATTATTATTAATATTAATATTTTGAATTTTCTTTACAAAATCAAACGATGAATTAATAGTATATTTTCCAAATCCAAGAACATCTTTTAATAATGTTTCTATAAATCTACAGGTTTCATAGTAAAATGATCCGCCAAAGTCAATCATTAATCTTAAAGGTTTATCTTGTTTATGTAGTTTAATATTCGAAAAAATTCTAGGACAAATTGCAGCAGATGGATAAAGACGATAATAGGTATGAGCATCTATATATTTATTCTTTTTAGCTTTTTTTAAAATATCATCAATAAACTTTACACGTAAATTTTCAATGTTTATTTTTCCAACTTGTTTAAATTTAAGCTTTTCCATTTGAATTAAAACTTTATCGTAGTAATCAAGTTTTGACATAAGACATAACCTTAACCCCTTATCTTCTTTTAAACAAACAAGATCGTTATCATGAAGAAAGTTTTTAAATCTAAATATATGCGAATTCCAATTGCAATTAGTTCTATTTTTAAATTTCTTAACATTCACTTTTTGTATTAATTCCTTTGATATTTCAGGAGAACATTTAATTACACTAAAAGAATGTTCAACAGCAGCTTTTAACTCTAAATTACAATCCACCCACATACCACCAACGTATTTAGAACCATAATTCAAAATATATTCTTGTTGAAAATCAATATCCATGTTAGATAAATTGACATAGTTACTATTTTTTCTTCTATTTACATTTTTATTATATAGAAATGTAATTTTACGATTAAATTTTTTATAAATTTTTATATAGTAGTTATTCAAATAATATTGACATCGACTTTTATAATTAAACCATTCATCAACATCATGAAGATTAATAAAATAATTTAAACACTTTAAATATTTACGCTGGTTAAACAAAAAACATTTGCATTGACTTATTATATTCCGTAAAATAATCATTTTAATATCTTGTATTTTAGTATCTTGCAAATTACATTCCTTATTTATTTTAACGTTGCAACAGTTTGGAAAATATGACTCATTTTACAATTATATAAAAATTGCAATCTACCTTTTAGACGTATTATTCTCATTGACACTCGCTTCCATTCTTGTAAAATCCAAATTTGATTATCCATATTAAAAATTTTAATACTCCAAATTAAACGTACTAATATATATTGCCAAGGTATTAAAATTTATTACAGGTATGTTGATGATGTTTTCGTTTGTGGAAGTTTAGATATTATAAATGTATTATTCAATGAATTAAATAGTTTAGAAGGTTTAAAATGGAGTAAATCTTTTGAAGAAAAAAAGTCAATTCAGTATTTAGATATTAAAGTTACACGTAATAAAAATAAATTAGATTATTGTATGGTAATAAAAGATATTGAAAAAAGAGGATATATTCCTTGGTATTCAAATGTGCCAATTGCACATAAATTATCCAGTTTAAAATCATTTTTATTTAGGAATAATAAATTATGTAAATATAGTTCTGATAAAATAAGTAAATGTATTTATTATGGATTAGTTAAATGTTGGATATGATCATAAATTAATTTATAATATTATTACTAAGTTTAATAATAATAGAAATATTTTAGATGCTATAGATATTGATAAAATAAAATATACTTGGATATCAATACCATTTATTTGTAATGAACAGGTTAAATTTATAAAACAGATATATAAAAATATATGTCGAGTTGCATTTTATACTACTCCTAATTTAAATAGATTAATAAATAATTCAAAAAATAGGTGTGGTATTTTAAATCAAAGTTGTGCAATATATAAATGGCTATGTTTTTGTGGAAAGGCATATATTGGGGAATCTCGATGTACATTGGAGAAAAGATCAAGGGAGCATTTGTTATTATATAAAAGAGTGCAAAAATCAAGACAAGAGAATGTTAGAAATGATGATGTATCACCATCAGTATTTTTTGATCATAATGTAACATGTAATTATGGTTTTGATTTTGATTTTAATAAAGTTAAAATTCTGTGTATTGAAAGAAATAATAATAAACGCAAAATTAAAGAAGCTATGTTAATAAAAAGTGAAAAGCAACAGTTGATAAATAGACAGACAGCCAATATAAAAATTAATGAATTGTGGGAAAATTGATGTATGACGTATTGCTTTTGTTTACATTTGTAACGGTTTTTTCTAATACAATTTGAGTCTAGTTGACAACGACTACATAGATAGTTGAAAGTACTTCTATTAAATTGGTATATATTTGTTTAAAATATTGTTACTGTATTAATTATTGTATTGTTTTGAATAATTATATATATTTTATTATAATTGGAATACAGACATTGAGGTTACTATATATATATATATATATATAGTAACCTCAACTTTAGTTCAAGTAGCTATTCGATTGAATCGAACCTTGGGATCAAACAAGGTCAACTAGTGTGTTTATCTAATGATATTAATAATAAGACTAAGTATACCCAGGCACCAAATTGCAACTATGAAATCATAATGCCCACCAGAGATCATCTTCATCCATGCTTATTACTATAGAAGACAATGGAGAAAATAATTAAATTGTTTCTCAAAAAAAATATAATGTTGATAAATCAATTCAATTTATTGTGGTCTTGGTTTCAAACCTAGGAATAATTATGCAAATGTTTTGATGATAAATTCTCATTACTAACTGAATAATAATGAGACAACTTTCTTCCACAACCTTATATAAATACATGATCTCTAAGTAGTAACTATGAGAAAGTTGTATACATTTCTAATACATACATGACTAGAAATAAATTAGTAATCGATGTGGAGAACTCATAACTTATACTTATAATATAAAATTATTATTTAATTTAAAGTAGAATAAAGAAATGTTATAAATAAATCCTTCCCATTTAATCCCACTACTTTATTTTTCGTTCTCAGCATCTATCACTTTCAATAGTTACAATTATATAACACTGACTGTCTGTGTTGTGTTCTCCTTGATATGTTCTTAACTGATAACTCTTATTCCTATTTCCTTAAACATACATATATACCTTCCAACCGACTATAGACTCATTATCATTATTATAAATATATTAAATTTAAGCGTAAACAGATAATATAATAACGTGAAAGCTAAACACCTTCAAACAGATACGCTTTAAAAATGCTTAAGTGACAGCCAATCAGATGGAATAATGGCATCACATGGGACCCCAAGTTCTAAAACACAAGCCAGAACTATTAGAAGGTATTTAGCTTCACACTCTTAGTTCAAAATGCTTGAGTCTGGCTTATTTAAATATAATTGAGGCATAGATTAGGATGGATCCACTTATTCTGGATCCATCTTTTTCTAATAGTTCTGGCTTGTGTTTTAGAACTTGGGGTCCCATGTGATGCCATTATTCCATCTGATTGGCTGTCACTTAAGCATTTTTAAAGCGTATCTGTTTGAAGGTGTTTAGCTTTCACGTTATTATCATTATTATAATAATATTTCCCAAATTTTAATACCTGCACTACTTGACTTCCAAGCTAGCTCTCAGATCTAATAATCGAAATACTTTTTCTCAAGATCTTGATCTGCTAACAAAGAGCAATTATGAACAATTACAATGCAATGGATATTATCTCAAAATTTGCTAAATTAAACTTTAATGTGAGTTTACCAGTGGGAATAATATTAAATACCGAAAACAGAAAAGGGATTTTATGTCTGCTCCCAATGTTCATAACATTGCAACAAACCATATGACTAAATTTAATATACCTAAATTGACTATTTTCTTTCATCTTATTCTATTTCATATCATGTTTGCCCAAATTTAATTAGTACTTTTAAATCTATTACATTTTTTTGCCAAAGTAAACTATGGAAGTAAACCATGGACATTAATAATGGGAAATCGATCAAGTAAATCAATTATGTAAGTGAAACATGGAAATCAATCATAGAAATAAATTATACAAATAAACTATGGAAATCAATCAATATAAAACTGAATTATGTAAATCAACTATGGAATCAATCAATATAAAACGAATAATGTAAATCAACTATGGAATCAATCAATATAAGACAATTATGCAAATTTAAATGTGATCTGATATTAATTCTAGATATAAGTGCTGGATATAGATTCTGGAAATATTCGAAATATCAAACACAAGACTCGCATGTAAATTCGTAACAATAACAAATCTTTATTACAATAATAATAATAAAAAAACAAACACATCTATAATATCACTACACTCAAATATTATATGAAATCTACTAAATAATGATAATAATGATACATAATACATATTTACATTAGCTAAATTTCTTTATAACTTAATCATTGTCTTGACCCATCTTTTAATTGAATACTAATATGCTTACACACGGAATCAGAATTCCGTATTTAAGTATACATGAAATTTTCTTATAACTTTGCATAGAACCTATAGATTTCTGCTCCCCTTTTATTACAACCATTATAAATTGAACTATTCTAACAAGCAATAACATCTTTACAATAATTATATATTTAATTATTCCCAACAAGCAATAATCTCTCTTATATTTCCTATGAAAAGTTGATGTGACATGTAAAATCTCTAATCGGTCCAACAAATAGGTTTAAATATAAACCATAATTTGACATTCATGTATGTTAAATATTCACCACTTTCCACTTTAGTGATTGTATACATTTTGATAGGCCAGTGTGTTGCCCCAGCTTGACAATGTTCAATTTTATTATTCTTCACAAACTCTGACCACAGATCAGTCAGCTTATAAACTAAACTCTTTGTCACCCCCCACATCAACACACACATCTGACATTTATCTTGTCTTGCAAAAAATAAATTAAAAAACCTCTATATATTTCATAGCACTATACAGCACTTCATAATGCATACATAAGTGTTTCAATAAGGGAAATTAAACAACTCACAACTTCAAATATCAGCATTCTACAGAGAGAAGCCTTTTCTGAGGCTAGAATTATGTGAAGAACTATAGTCTCTACACACTTACTCTATATAAGCATGCATAACATTTTCTACAACTCTATCAATAATTCCCTACTTAAATGAAAACAAATGGAGCTGGGAACTGGTCCTCGATCTACTGCAATAGTAAATAAATTATGAGATAGTTATTTCCTATCTATCCCTTTGAGATAGTAAGATAACTCTACCTCAGTAATAACAAGCATTTATAGTTTTACATCTACACCCACATAGGGCAATTACAGTCTTGATGCAAATGACAAAGTCTGACCGGATCACAAATCAAACCCATGAACTATCTTAATTTACAAAGTCAAGAACACAGCAACACCCACCAATCTTTATAATAATAACAGATCGAATCAACATATTATAGCATAGCAATGACTATTCACATGATCATCCAATCACTTTTATACATTCTATACTAAGCATATAATTTTGATAATAAAAAAAAATCTTTTCTATTTTTTTACATAGTAAACATTTATACTTCATTATTACACATTAACAATTTTTTAATCCCCCCCCTCCTTTTTAAAATTTCAATGGGTCATTATCGGTCAAAATCATTTTTCTTTTTTTTTAATTTAAAAAAAATAATATTAATATAATTGTTGAATCTCTATCAACCACACTACACATATAAATAAAGCAACAATAATAATAAATAATAAACATTATAAATGACACAGTCTCTTTGTTTTGCATTTCCACCAACACCAATTACCATTTAGTTCACTTTCTTGGAAAATGTATATTTTATAGATGCACATAATGTTCCTTTAATCATGATGTAGTTACATTGATCATGATAATTAAAAGTGTTTGAAATTGATTCCTGCAGATTACTTACACATTTTGTATATTTTTCTTCCTGGGTTTAAATTTAGATGCTTGGTTTCACTTTTTAGCTTTTTCAAATATCAACATTTTTCTTATTTTCTTGGTTTTTTGTTTTCCTTTTTTCTTTGGTTTTTTTAGGAAAAAAAAAAATTTCAAATAAAATAATGTTCTAGATGCTTTTCTTTTTGTCATTTTAGGATCAAATCCCAATCAAAATAGACAAATTTTACTGTTAAAAATATGGATTAGTCATTTACTTTATATAAAAGTTTGATTGTTCCCCTTGGAGTTTTATTAACAGCCATGGATACAATACCATTCTTGAGATGTGTACTGAATACAAAATCTTTTACTACAAACTAATTTGGTCATAACTGATCTAGGAAAGAGAAAATTATACATCATTTATTATTCAATTAGCACTTCATCTTTAAGTAATACTTATACACTTCTTAACAAATTGAATCATTTGTTGCCCTCCTAAAGAGAAAATGAGAATGGTCAGATATAAATGAGCAAGTATAGTTCAGAGTATCCCCCCTTCACCTTCCCTAGCTCCTTTTATAAACCAGAGAAAAAAATCATCTGCCAGTTTCCCTTTCCCATGCCTGGTTTTCTTTAATTTATGACTTTCTTCCCCCAATCAACCTTTTGAACCCATCTGTTACATGTTAGTTTAGCTTATTATCTTCAGTTCAATTTCGTGAACACATTGCCTTTGATTTATGAAAACCATTAAAAAGAAATATAGAATTACTGGTAATTTTGTAAAACAGATATGATTTAAAGAATTCTGTTATTTAAAACTTAAATCTAGTTTAGAGCTGAAAACAATAAATAATTCCTATACAAATAAATTTATTTTACACTATATTATCAAATAATACAGAGCACAATGCACAAATTTCTACAAAAAATCTAGATATGCATTACACATGCACATATGCATGCACAACACTAAATACAGAACTGCTTGTTCAGATTCATATTAGTACAAAATATCTTTTATTCACATTAATACCAAATGTCTTTTTTAATTTCCTATAATTTTAAAACCTATATCATGAAAAGGACTGTCAAACTAAGGCTATCTATAACTAGTTCAATTTCAAATTGTATCAACATTTTTATTGATAAATATTATGATTCACAAAGGCTTCTTATTTTAGACATACAAATATTTATTTTTTAGATATTATAGCATGTGCAACAGGCAATTGCTCTTCCCTCTAGATAATTCTACTATAATTTTAAATAAATACAAACATATTCTTCTATATATAATAAAATTAAGTCACACAGTTCTCTAATCTCTCCAAATAAAGCTTTTCAATTTTTCTTAAACTTAAAAAAATTTTTTTTACTTATAAATAGTTGAGAAATTAACCCTACCATTTATTTTCCAATCATTGGTTTCTGTATGAAAGAAACCAAAGGTCACTATATATATATATATATATATATATATATATATATATATATATATATATATATATATATATATATATACACACTCTAACCTTGCATGTGTACCCTCACTTCTGGTAAATATAATATTAAGTAAAATGGGTCTAGCTCAGTTAATGATTATGTTCGGTTAATTCCAAATAATTGATAAATAAAATATTCTGCATTAATATTAAATATTCTACTAGCTCAAATTAATAAAAATAATAATAAGGTTCAGTTTATAAAAATAAATAAATAAATACTTATTAAATTATGAGACTTGGAAGTGAGATACAAGTGGCAAGAAAGAATACCTTGAGCCTATATCCCACAGGATACTACCTCAACGGCATAAGAACACTATCCCCCCATTACTATCTCAAATAATAAATCTATAGCATTCTTACAACTTCAATAATAACTAATCATTAAGATTACATTAATAAATAAATCTTAGTCTCTTTATCTACAATAATTTAGCTAAATAAAATCTCAGGTTCATAAAAATACTTAATCAAAATTACTGTAGTAAAGTATGATAAGAGATTTAATATCATACTCATCCACACCTAACTACTAACAAATATAATAAATAATAATAATATTCTTCATTGTATGATTTAATCTTATATATCTTTTTCTCCACTATAATTCTTATTCGCTATAATAATAATAAAGAAATACTATAATATAATCTTTATCTTTCATATTATCTTGTGATAAAAATGTGGTAGCATCTTATAATCTGAAAAATATATGTGTGGCAAAGGATAGCATTATAATTCGGTGTACTATTATAATAATTAACTTATGACCATAAAAAAAAATAATCGTAAGAAAATATTATAATTCTTAAATAATACTTTATTTATTTCTACGCAAATGTTACATCTTGGTTCAAAACCTCTGTGTTTCAACATGTTGTGTGATGTGGAAGAGAAAACAATCTTAATACACAAATTTTGACAACAAGTTTAACAAAATTTTATTACAACAAATAAAATAAACAATGATCTATTTACAATATTTACAATTTGTATAATAAGTCTTGCACCATTATACATCTATTATTCATCGTAACTACTAATACAATAAACCATCAATTTAAGTCTTCACTCCGACTTAAAAAAATATAATACAATTTTCTATTCCCTTCTTTGTTAATATTTATAATAAAAATATAATCACTTTACATTAATTCTAAAAATATTATCTCTTTAAATATTATTATAATATGTTTCTTTCAAACATACATTGAAGCATAAAGTGGAAAACACAAAAAATAACAATATCGAATATAGATCTTATCACTAAATAATTTCTCATTTTGCAATGTTATTAGTATTATACACAAAACATCCAATGTTGGTTTATTAATACAATATGTAGACATCATTACTAATCATATTATTATTATTATATTATTATTATTATTATTATTATTATTATTATTATTATTATTATTATTATTATTATTATTATTATTATTATTATTATTATTATTATTATTATTATTATTATTATTATTATTATTATTATTATTATTATTATTATTATTATTATTATTATTATTATTATTATTATTATTATTATTATTATTATTATTATTATTATTATTATTATTATTATTATTATTATTATTATTATTATTATTATTATTATTATTATTATTATTATTATTATTATTATTATTATTATTATTTTATTATACCCAATATCTCCTACTTAATATTATTTTAATATGGAATAGTTGCAATCACTGATGTACTTCTTAATTATTAAAATAACTACAAAATTGTAACTATGCTTATTTTGTACTGTTTTGTTTTACTACATTATCCATCTTGAAAAATATGCAATACTTATAAAATAAAATAAAAATATTTGAAGTTATTTAAAATTTCAGAGCAACTTCACTTCATTTATTTATTCATGAAATTTATTTTATTTCCAAAATAAATATAGAACATATTCTATGATTCTTTATCATTTAGTTTTGTTTGATTCTTAATTCCATTTTGCATTAACTCTATTCTTCCTTATAAGTAAATAAACCTATCTTATTCATCCAATAACAGTCCTTAAATTCTAAATTATTTATCATTTCCTTTTAAAATACGATACTGTGCGATATAATTACTTTGGAAAATCGAGATAGCAAATAGATATGTAGGCACAGGAAAAAAACTAGAGTCTTACTCAATAGTACATATTAGATAAAACATAATGGCACAGTGCATCAATAAAATAGAGGATGACCTATTTGTCTAATATCTTCCACTACCAACAACGATGTCAAAGCTATTATTTCAGCTTTCTAAAACATCAATATTCAATATAAAATAAACACTGCCCACAGATAAAATATACCAGCTACAGGGCTTTGTTAACTGTACCTCTATACTTAATAAGATTATAAAATTTTATTCCTGTTCCCATAATAAATCCTTCATTAATAACATCTCATTGGTTTCAAGTTTTTTAAAATTACTACCAAGTCACTATCTTATAAAATTTTCCTATAGATTTATCAAATCTACATTGACAAATAAGACTAACTAACATAGTCAAAACAACAAACAAAGTTCAGTTGTAATTATAATGATCTCAACCAATCAACAAGAAAAAGATTACTTTACTTTTCCATCCAATATTCTTGAACAAAATACAAAATAATAATTTATTCTTACTTTAAATATCTAAAACATTAAAGTCCTTTGTAAAAGAATCATATAATTATTCATCATCATGTTACATTATTCTAGTAATATGAAATTAAAGCATGCATATCCTTAGAATAAATAAATTCTAATCTTATATTTTTAATGTGTTGTATAAATGTATTCACATATAACCAAACATTCATCCTTCAACATTATATAATTCATTAATAATCTGCAAAAGAAAAATACATCATAAAATATCAATATCTACAACTATTACCTAAGTGATATCAACTTGTCAAATCACTTATGATGTCTTCTTGGCCATCAATTAAAATGAACATTGCATAATATAATAGGCATTCATACTATCACATGTAGAAATGTTAATTTATTTTAAAATTATCAAAATATTTATTATAAAACTATAATATCATTAGTAACTAAATTAATATTTATGTACCTATTTTACTAATTAAATAATATTACACTTAAAACTAAAGTTAATAAAAAAAATCAAGACAATAATTACATATATCTTCTATATTGAGACGAATGTTCTTTACAAAATAAAATGTTTTTATTTTCGTTGAGTTTTTTTTTTTTAAATTTCTCTTGAGGAGCGATTACAACTGCCAACCTTTGTTGCTATATTCTTTATTCAGATGCTTGACGATGAGAAACAAAGCAAAACTCTCCCGAAATTGGCACATGCCCAGTATTCCTTCCAAAATGACTGAAGTTTTAAAATAAATGATAAAAATAAAAATAAAGGTGACATCTAAAAATCTAGGAAAATAAACAAAAATAATCATTGATCTGTTCTGGAAAAGTTTATAGAATAATAGTTCATAGTTTCTATTATTCAGAACAATGATTATTAAAATAATAATAAAACAATAATATTGAAAAATAATATTTCAAAGCTTTTTTCCTTAGGATCCTGTATCGGCTTTGTAATGCATTATATATGGCGACTTGACTTCGGACATCCGATATGACTTTTGTGCAATTTTTAAAAATTATTTCCATGAATTCAATAATTACTTATTTGTAATTCCTTCATCTATTGGCTTTATTTGTCAGGATATCTATCATTTTTTTAAATACAAGTATGGTTATTTCCATTATTATTCAAATTATCGTTTTTTTTAAATAAATTATTTTAAAACATATAATCTTATAATATTTTAGATTTATTACATATGCTTTAGAATATATTCATTTAGTTATTATTTCTGACAGCTTTTTCTTTAAATTATTCGTGTTTTTCTTCAAAAAGATAAAACATTTTACTTCCATAGCTTTATTTCCCACATAAAATTTATCATGAGTTTGTCTTATTATTCATCAGTCTCTGATATGACTATCTCAATACTAGAAAATGCATTATAAATTTAAATTTCCGAGTATCTTTCCTGTTAAGTTTTCCATATAATGTCCAATATAACTCTTTATTTAATAAAATAGTTTTCCTTGATAAAACTATCAATACCATATTAATAATTATAAATTTTACTTTCAAAAATCTTTTAAATAAATACGTATTACTCATTAGTATTTCCATATTTCAATGTGAAGCTGAATTAAGTTTTGACAAAAATTCTGACAAGGGAATTTAGCTTTTAACAATGCATCCTTTACATAAAACTTATTATAATTTATTTATAATATGCTCTCTTTAAATACTTAAAATTGATATCCTTATCAGTTGCAAATAAATTATAAGAGAGCACTAAATTGACTAAAAAATTTTTTTTTCAAAGAAGTATAAAATTTTAGAAATTACTAGCAACAACCAAGAACTAATCATGCAGCAGTATTTATACCCAACAAACTACATCACCTTATTGGTGGATTTTGCTTTTCATCTGTTACTTAATTTGCATATGATTTTAGTATTGCACAATTAATTTTAAAAAATAAAATATGACTCATTTTTATTTAAAATATTATTTAAGATATTAATTTTAAATCAACTTTATGCTTTATTAAAAATTAACCAAACACTTTAAAATGACTTTTAAAAACAATATTTTATCAAGTTATCCCACCTTTTATTTTTAATGTATCTATTTTATTTAAAACTATATATTTAATTTTAACTAACTACATTCGTTTTATAATACTATTTTAAACATTTTACGATAATTAACTTTAATAGTTTCTCTTGTGATAGGTAAATAAGTATATTCAATTCTATAGTATAACTTTTTTTTAAAAGTAATTTTGAAACATTGTTAACACAAATACTAGTAAGCATGTGTGCATGTCTGTATTATACAGGTCACATGACTTATAACTAAGACAGACTGTATCAAACTTCTGTCTGAAAAATGTTAATTGCAACAATTATTACATTAAATAAATAATATAGTAATAAAATTTGGAATAATAATTTTGAAAATATAGAATTAAATATAATTTCTCCTACCACAAAGATTACTTTTAAAATGTATAATATTAAATATAATTATTAGATATAATTTATACTTTAAAATATAGTATTTATTTAATTACAAGTTTTAGCTATTAAAATTCAACTTTTAAAATATATTTTAAACATTTATTGCTACATTATTTATTATGTCCAGCTTTCCTAACCATATGGAATTAATACTTTTAGCTTTATTTAACTGTTTTAATGTTATTTAGCATAATGTTAAGCCTTAAATATCTTTATTTTGCTTTAAATTGAACTTTTAAAAGATTATCAATATAATAAAATCATTGTACAAAGAGAACATATCCTAAATTTAAATTTTTTTAGTAAATTTCTATAATGAATAAATTCTGTTCTATAGAAAAGGGCACTATATATATATAATGGGTAACTTATTAGTTTACACATGTATATGCAAACTTTATACTTTACATATATACGTACAAATTAAATATGAATACAAATTTTTATCTGACTAGAAACTAAAACTTAAAAATGTAAGCTGGCAGTCTGTTGTCAATTATTTGAAAAATAATTTACTTTTTAGCAGTGTGTGTGTAAATATATTTATAAAACAATGCAACTTTTAAACATTATATGGGATTCAAATTTCTACTTGATCAGCTTCATCAGCTAGATATTAGGACTAGTTATCCCATTCTGACAACTAGAAACAAACTTTTTACAAATCTAAAATCTTTAATTTCCAAAATAGAATATAAAGATGGTTTAAATATGTTGCAATTTAAATGAAGTTTAAACAAATATAATACTTTATATTAATAAATCCAATCATTTAGTACAAAAATCATCATATTTGGGCTTAAAATTCACAAGACAATAAACACTAAATGCAAACATCTGTAATAGGTATATAAATAATGTTTCACATGTAATTACAAAATATCATTAACCAAATAAAATGACTGGTATTAAATTATTGTGTTAATATATTGTTTGTAGATTGTTTATTGTAAAATGACTTAAAATCAAACATGAATATATTGAGGGTATATTTCTTTATATAAAATACGTCAAAACATGTTTAAAATAGAGAATGATATATAGCTAATGAATTTATTGAAATAAAAGTTGAACCTACTTGAATGCTTATACATAGTATGTTATATTGCAAAACTAAGCTTTTTAAGCATAAGTAATGTACGTAAATATGCAATAAACTTTGCTTAAGAATGCAACTGAGATTAAATTTTGTAAATACCTAATATTTCTAATATGACTTCAATAAAAATGAAGCAAATAAGCAATCTGATTGAAACACAACATAAATAATCAAACAGAGGCATTATTTTATAGTGCATCTAGTGTTATTTATTAGACATGAATGGCTGTAGAATTAGTTTTATATATAACTGTTAAAGATATACCCATTACCTACCATGCTCACACCTAATTCATGTTGTGTAATCTAGCCCAGTTAAGGTTTAGGGTAAGCATTGTATATTTCCAGGTAATATGGCTTTAATTATAATATATTAACTCAGACATATGCAGTGATTAGCATTGCTTAACGTAAACAAAAAAAAAGATTTAATTATTGACAAAGGGATGAGACCAGCCCTGGAGAAAGTAATGGCAGTGAAAAATGCAGTGACATCTACTAATATTAAACAGTTACAGGCTTTCTTAGGACTCATAAACTCTTTCAAGCCTTTTTTGGAAGGTAAAGCCCATGTAGCTAAGCCATTATATGAATTGTTAGAAACGGATCAGAAGTGGCATTGGTTTAGAATTCATGAAGAAGCGGTTCTGTTAAACAAAAAATCTTTCTGTTATCTGATAAACTATTAGTAAATTATAATAACAGTTTAGAAGTACGCCTAATGACCGATGCATCAGAGTGGGGAGTGATGGTGGTGCTATCTCATCCAAGTCACAAGGGGGGATGCCCTATTGCTTATGCATCAAGAACTTTCTCAAAATCAGAGAAAAAATATAGCCAAATTGACAAGAAGGCACTGGCTATAATGTTCAGCCTTAAAAAATTATATCAGTGGTCAAAAGGAATTTTCACATAATTACAGACCACAAACCACTACTGGGAATTTTAGGCCATGATCATTTAGCTCCCAAACATTTAAACCCACACATGATATGCTGGAAGAATACAATGTCAGCATATAATTACATATTAGAATACAAAAAGGCAAAGAGATTGTGCATACTAATGCTTCATCAAAAATGCCAAACAAACATGAATAATCAATGATGGAACCAGAAATTAATTATATTGATATCCTAAACTAAGAATTGAATAGAAAATGTGTAGACAATTGGACAAGCTCTGATAAAAGCTATCAGATACTCATGGGATGGATCAGAAATGGATGGCCAGATTCAAGGCCTCTGAACCAGGGTTCTGGACAAACCATAATAAATTATCTGTATGTAAAAAATGCATACTGATGGGCGATCAAGTCGTGATACCAATGGAAGGTTGACAGCAAGTATTGCACTTACTTCACGATGGCCACCCTGGAATTGTATGAGCAAAAGCACAAGCTTGCAGCTATGTCTGGTGACCAAAAATAACCATTGACATCGAACAAAATATCAAAAAATGTTTGTCTTGTCAAACAGAAATGAATATGAGAGTTAACGTGTACAATTTGTTGCCAGCAACAATGAGAGCATGGCAAAGAGTCTACATAGATCATGCTGGACTGGTAAATGGAAAACTCTTACTCATGGTTATAGATACATTCTCAAAATGGACAGAGTGTCGAAACGTAAAAGATTTAATGGCTACTAAAACAATTAAGACTTTCAATGCTGTGTTTGCATTTCATGGTTTACCGGAAACCATCATGTCTGATAACAGAACTGCATTCATTGCTAGAAAGATAGAAAACTATTTTCATGATAAATGGCAACAGAGATGTACATATACCACCATACCACACAGAGTCATATGGTCTGTCAGAAAAGGTAGTCCAAATAATTAAAAGGTGTTAAAGAGAGCAAACAATCAAGATTTATAACAAACAATTGATAATGTAATGTTATGTCAACACTCAATGCCATCAATGGGCACTGAAAAATCACCTGCAGAATTGGTGATGGGCAAGGAACTGTGCATTAAATTAGCCTTATTGCTCCCAGATCCTATCGAAAATGACAGCAGTGACAAAAATGTTAATATGTTCATAAAGGGGCTAAAGATCAGGTCTGGGACATGTTACAAAAGAAATGGATAGAGGGGATATAATCACGAAATTGTTCTCTCATCAAATAATAATCGTTCAGCTTCAGGATGGCATTACCTATAGAAGACACACAAAACATGCCCATCAGTGAGTTGTTGAAAAGGTACAAATGTTACCTGACATTCCAAGTGAGTTATTGTTGGATAGAGCAGCAAATCACAGAAATGAAATGACAGTGACAAATGGAGAGAGGTAATACCGATGAATAGTGAAAGTGATACAGCATTGAGTTCAAAGATAGATAAAATGCAAAATAATATAGCCAGACCAAAATGGCAATCTGAAAGCCATACAGCTAAAAGTCTATATATAGTGCAATTGCGCAAAAATCTTTTCTGGAGTAAGGGGGTGTGTTATATATATATATGTAAATAGAGCCAGTAAAGGCACACATATTAAGTAATAAATATTTAGCAGATATATAAATGGGGGAATTATATATAGGGTTCAAAATAAGTAAAGTGGAATAAAGAGTAATTAAATCAAACCTTATACACTATAAATAATCAATAATGCCAAACTATTAAATAATTAAGGATGCATTGTTTTAACAGACCAGACTATCAAGAATTAATAGCCAAATGAATCTGTTTTGCACACATGGGAAGAAATATATTAATACTCCAGAAAAGAAATAATGAGAGTGGGATTTCGAATATCAAAATATAAAAGGGCAGGCAAAATACTCTCGACATCTTTTTTCTGGGTGTTTTCCTGAGTGCTGTTTCATTTTTGGACTGTGATCCCAGGTTCTCAGTGCCTGTAGGTGAATCCAGCTGCCTAGAGTAAAAGCAGATCACACGGTTCTTAATATAATTTTTAACCACCCTAAGTGGCTTTTTGAGGGTCGATAAGCTCACTACCCAGTGAAGGTACTGTGTTTTATTGTATTACTGTAGACTGAGGAGGGATTGAATTGTAATGGAATTGGACATAATATATTGAAGCAATCACTCTGTAGTCAGAGGGAGCTTCATGTTTTCCTACCTAAAATATACTAATATGTACAAGGGTTCAAACCCAACAATATTTAAATACTAACAATGCCATCATATATATGCAATTATATATATTACAAACTATTATAATGAATATTTTATAATTTTTGATGCTGTTATTTGGATATTTTCATACTTTTGAATATTTTAAGCTTGTTTTTTTATTTAAAAAAGTTTTTTTTTATCACACAAAGTTTGTCATTGGTAAAAATTATTTGCATTTAATTTCACATTTGTAAAAATATAAAAGAAAGGAGATATAACCAAGATGGCAGGTTAAAATTAGCCCATTGTGAAGTTTTTTCCACTAATTAAATATTTTAATGCTTGTTTATAATTAATCAAAATATCATCTCATCATAGTTTTACTTTTATAATTTAAGGACTTTAATTAAAAGTTTTGCAATGAGATATTTGAACCTTATCTGGTTATATCTTACTTTTAATTAAAATGAACTAATTTGTTCAGGAATTTAATAATTGTCTCATTTGCCTCTGGGCAAATGAGCCAAAACATTCCTGTAATAGCTTGGGTGATAAAAATAGAATAGATTAGAGATAAGTCAGTTTTTAGTCTGAGTCAGACAGTCTAAGTCTGAGTCTTACACTTTGCTTTTACTTTTTTGTGTAGTTTTAAAATGACAGTTGAGTAGGGCCTGAAACGTCTTTCCCTGTGCCTCTTAAGGCTGCCTCTAGTATAATGTCACAAAACTCCTGCCATGGAAGAATGCTGCCACCAATGGAAGATCCATAGTAACCAAGACTGTTGACCACCAGGCTGATCCCCACAACTGAAATTCAGAGAATGAACCATTTAACCATTTACCCCAAATATACTGAGGTAACAGTCCACCAGCTATGTAAAGTTGTCGGTGCTTGCCTCTAAATACTAACTGTTTTTGTTATATTTATATTTAATTATTACTTGTAAGACCTCTGTATATATGTAATATATTTTCTTATAATATTAACTCCGATTTCACTTTATTCTGGCTTTATAAGTCTGTGTATTCTGTTTCATATCTTTTTTCAATGTTTTCTTTAGTAATATGCCAGTTCAGCTCAACTTCATGATTTTGAGATATAATTGTTTTTTTTTTTTAAAAAAAAAGAAACAAAAGCAAAGTAAATTGTAATGATAAGGATTTATTTATCATTCACTCCCTGTATGATTGAATATATATTATTTTAAAATAGACTCATGGGATTGATCATTCTAAAACTCTCTTCTTAAATTATTATTATTATTTTTTTATTTTTGTTCATGAAAAATCCCAGAATGAAGTGTTAATTACTGTCATTGCCAAATGGTCAAAAAATTAGAAATTTCACTTTTGTTTGAAGGGTAAATGGGAAAGCATAACTGACTAATCAAATAAATAATTAATTAAATGTCTCATTTGATATTTATAACCTGATTCACTATTATACATACCATTATGCATGGGGAATTAAATCATTAAAGTTATTTTATTAAACACTATTTTTATTCTCATATGTATATTGTACTACTGGCATAGCTTAACATTTCTTCAGTATTTCAAATGCTTGGTCATTCGGGAATCTTCAAGAATCCGAAGTTTTTCCTCTCTTTTGAAATCGTTCATAATCAGGGATTATACTCCTTGTGGAATGTGAGGCTAAGGTTTTGGATGCTCTATGGAAGAGATTGTATGCCAGCTCCCATATCACTAAACTTACCTCAACCTTTGTACCATTTCATCGTATGTGTGAACGTATGTCTTCCTCATGAGAATACGTTCAATGATGAAACTATTTGACCAGCTGGGGCTTTCCTACATATATGTTTAACCTTTATATGCTAATAGTTACAATATCCATTCATTAAATTGTTTTGCTTGTTCTATCCTGTTAAGAAATAAGAGTATGGGATGTGTGAATCATGTTAGAAGAAGTATTGTATAGATTCCTGTAGTGTGCTTACTTTAAAGCTGCCTACCTTTTTAAAATTAATAAACCATTCCTGTATATGCATATATTTTTTGTTCTCTAATAATAGTCAAAAGAAAATATATGTAAAATATAAAAATAAAATAAATGTTTTTTATATTTGCTATAAATAAATGTGGTTTATAACGTTGACTGTCTGGCTCCTACTAATTTAAATCATTGATCGATCTTTCATTTCTTGTGAAAAGAGAGTTTATTTTGGCAAGGTGAATTCACACACATGACCTAAAACAACATATTGTATAACTCCTGTTAACAACAATTAAGAATTATTCAGTGTTAATGTAATAAGTGTAAACCTATCTAAAGTGAAATTGCTATATATAGATAAATCACTATATATAAATATATGTTGTATTCATGCTAGTTTGATATTAAAACACATTAAAAATCCAATCCAGAGTTCGAATCTTTACTTTGGTTAGTTTTTAAATATAAAAAGATTTTATATAATTATGTATTGTTATAATTCACATATCTTATTCAGGGATTCTTCCTCAACAACCCTAGTTTGAGTTTCATGTCTCTGTAAAACTGTGTAACGTCCGATACAGTGGATTTCTTTTCCAGATTATGTATGGCCATTTGTGGGGCTCTGATCAATACAATGGCCCTGAGAAAATTTATACTTGTATAGATTTAATATATATATATGTATAAATTATGTATAAATCATTATATGTATGAGTTATATATATATAAATCAATTTTGTGTTTCTAAAAAAAAAGGGAAGAAAATATTTTTTCTCTCAGATATAGATTTATTGATATTATGTGTTCACGTATATATATTAACATATGTATACATAAATGTACTGTACATGTATGACAAATTTAAAGTTAAGAATATTGGAGGTATTTATAGAATACCATTTTGCAAATATTATGTATACATAAATGTAGTGTACTGTATATGTATGACAAATTTAAAGTTAAGAATATTGGAGGTATTTATAGAATATCATTTTGCAAATATTATTAAATATTATATATGTGTTTATTGTACTGTTGGCTGGCCCCTTATGAATGTGCCAACAGGAAGTGTTAAAAGTCATGTCATTCAATGAAATTGTATTCAAACCTGGATAATTTGGATATAGAAAGAGTCAATTTTAGTATATTCATGGACTGTATTTCTGGGTATCATACATGTGTTTGTCAAGTAATAATCATATTTTGTTCTAGTCTGTTTCAGGTGTGGCAGAGCAACCAACAGGGAATTTAAGGAGCAAACTGAGTGTAGTGGAATAAAATTAAGCTGTGGTCAGCAGTGAGTAATAGATAGGTGCAGCATAAAGGGGATAGTTTAAATAAAGAAATGGAGTTTGTGGTTGTGTAGGGATGCAGGCAGTTGAAGAGAGGGGGAGAGATGTTCATTTTCATTATTATAGAGAATGTTTCATAATCAAAAGCAAGGTTATTAAATCCAAATCAGAAAAAAAATGTGATCCACATTTTATTTTAACCAACATTTTGAATCTATCTATCTATCTATCTATCTATCTATCTATCTATCTATCTATCTATCTATCTATCTATCTATCTATCTATCTATCTATCTATCTATCTATCTATCTATCTATCTATCTATCTATCTATCTATCTATCTATCTATCCATCCATCCATCCATCCATCCATCCATCCATCCATCCACCCACCCACCCACCCACCTATCTATCTATCTATCTATCTATCTATCTCTATCTATCTATCTATCTATCTATCTATCTATCTATCTATCTATCTATCTATCTATCCATCCATCCATCCATCCATCCATCCATCCATCCATCCATCCATCCATCCATCCACCCACCCACCCACCCACCCATCTATCTATCTATCTATCTATCTATCTATCTATCTATCTATAATGGATCAACAGAATGAGAACATGAAAAATGAAAATCATCTAAATCCTGAGAGGCCATAGAAGACCAAAGTAACTTGGTGACTAAGAATTCAACAACATTTATTACTAGAGATCATCACAAGTGGCATGGTTTGCACATATGCAGATTTTCAGTGGTGAGCCTCATCCAGATCCACAGGAACATCTTGAGAATCTTCAAGTATTGTTTTGTTTTAGCCAAGCCAATGAAGCTGAGTGTGTGGCTATTGCCAGCCACTATTTAAAAGCCATGGCCAGGGATTGGTGGCATTCACTGCAAAAGCAGCCCACCACATGTGAAGAATATAAGGCCATTCTATTGCATAATTTTTGGGGAGAAGTCTGTCAGGAGAGTATCCTACATACATTGATGACTGAGAATTACCAGGCTCACCATCCAGAAATTCTCACACAGTTTTTTTGCATCAGGTGGCCAAGTTTAAAATCCTCACTGCATTTCCTTATTCCAATTCTCAAATCATTTGTATCATCAGATGAAACATGCCTGCTTGGTTGCAGAAAATGATGCTCTGCAGTCAAATTTCTAATATAACAGAAATGATCAAAATTTTAACATTCCTTGACAATGGGATATTGAATCCAAGGACCACAGCACAGGTCAAAGAAACTGACACTATAGGAAATCAAAAGGCAAGAGAAGACAAAGATCCAGAGCTTGGTCATCAATATGACAAACAAAGAGGAGAAAAATTAATGTCAGGCAGCATCAGCCTGAGGAATATGATTATTCATGAGAAGAATGACCATGAAGAGTCGAGAAATGATGAATGTATCACCTACAATAGGAGTATGGGTTGGATCCCAAAGTGTGAAGGCTTTATTAGATTTCAGAAGTCAGGTATCAATAATATCAAGGATATGGGTAATTACTCTCAAGGAAGACAACACCATCATCATGCAACTCCTGACTTGCCCTATTACATTAACCTTAGCACGTGGAAAAAAGTGTAAGTGAGAATTACCAGATGTGGTTAGAAATTGGTTTTGGAAAAACATAGGCCACACATTCCTGATAATGTCAGGACTAGTCTATGATATAGTACTAGGATATGACTTTCTGCAACAACACTACTGCATCATTGATTATTCCAAAAAGGACCTGCTAGATACACAATGAAAGTATCCATTTTGAAATCAATAATCAACATGTGGGGGGAAGAAAAAGTTACCTCATTCAGCCAGATGATCCAGCCTTAATCACAATCAAGGTACAAGAGGCAGATCTTCAAGAATCTGGTCACAGACTCCGTATAAAGAAAATCTTGGAGGAGTACTCTGATGTATTTTTGAACATTCCCAGTAAGATCAGAGGATATACTCACTGGATATAGGTCAAAGAGGAGTCCTATGCTCAAAACAAGATGTAGCCAATTCCCTTCCAGTATAAGGAAGAAGTAAAAATGCAAATTAAACAAATGATAGATTGGGACATCATTGAGTGTAGGTCATCCCCATACATTAACTCTCTTGTTGTGGTCAAGAAAAAGAATTGGAACCTTCAGTTACATCTTGATGCCCACCATATTAATAGTATATCAATTCCTGAGAGAGACACTCCCCCACCCATACAGAAAATATTAATTCAGCTAGCTGGAAAAAAACTGTGTTTTCCACCTTGGACCTTACCACCAGCTACTAGCATATGGTTTTGGACCCGCAGAACTGGAAGTATACTGCTTCCAGATACAATGGTCACACCCATGTATTCAAAAGGGTCTTGTTTGGACTCATCAGTAGCAGGGTGGAGTTGATGTGATATCTGAAACAAGTAATATCCAATGACATGCAGAAACACATGGTATGCTACATTGATGATATTGTCATTGCCTCAAAGGACATCGAGGAACATTTGAAATACTTGAAACAGTTCTTCAGAGAATTCCAGAGGGAAAATATCACAATCAACTTGGAAAAGAATAAATTCACAATTCAAGAGATAATGTTTTTAGGTCATGTAATAAACAAGCATGGGGTAAAAGTCCACCCTGAAAAGGTGGATGCTATTGAGAATTTTTCAACTCCTCAGAACCATAACAGCTCAGATCCTTTTTAGGAATATGTAATTTTTATCACAAGTTTTATCCACAGTTTGCCTGTGAAACTACAAACCTTGTTAACTTGCTAAAAAAGGATCAAAGATGGAAGTGGACAATGATTCATGATCAAGACCTCAGTACCATAAAGCAAAATTTGTTGCATGCCATTATGCTACACCACCCCAACTTCAGAAGGCCATTCTATGTACAGACAGACAGTAGCAGAAGAGGCCTGGGTGCAGTGTTATTCCAGACCAGTGTGCATGGAGAACATTATGTACTCTATTTTAGCAGTCAGATTTTGAAAGGAGCAGAGGTGAATTATACTCCCACTGAACAAGACATTCTTGCCATTGTTTGGGCCTGCCAAACATTCTGAAAATTCTTACTGGGCTCTGAGGTAGTCATTATCACTGACCACAAATGCTTGGAGTTCTTAAATAAGAGTTCCTCACAAATGACCATGTCATCAGGTGGAGCTTAACATTGCAAAAATTTAGGTACAGTATAATGTCTTGCCCTGGCCCAGAGAATGTAGTGGCCAATATCCTGAGCCATCACCCTGTACCAATCCAAGCACAAAAACCCCAATTGTTAGAGAACACAGTCATAATCACGATAATCTCCAAGGGCACATCAATAGAATCTGAACTGAAAAACCCCCAATATTGGCAGCAGACAGAACCTCAGTATTGTCAAATTATTCACAAATTACATAATGGTAGCTCTAACACTATAAACACCCTTTGAGAGGAAACACATGCAATATCGATTAAGGGATGGTGTTCTGCAAACATACATCCTGGAAAAAGATGACCCATGGAAAATCATGACTCCCATAAACTAAGAATCCAGCTTATAAATCATGTGCACCAAGCATTGGGGCATTTTGGAGCAAGAAAACTGAAGAGGCCCTAAAGGCAGTTTTATAGGCCAGGCATGTATAGTCTTATCCTCTTCACATTAAGAAAATGCACTAAATGTGCACAAAATAAATTTCCGAATATATCGTACACAGGTACCCTTCAACCCATCACAGCATCCAAACCAAATGAATTACTTGCAATTGACCATTATGGCCTCCTTCCTGCATTCTGGAGGTTCCATTATTTTCTAGTCACATATGATGTGTTCTCCAAGTATGTGCAGGTATACCCAGTCAGGGCTGCCAATTCTAAAAACACCATCCATATCCTCCAAAGCAGGCAATTTTTGGAAGTTGCAAAACCTGACCCAAGTCTCACTGACGATGGTCTGCATTTACATCTAAGGAATGGAGAGTTTGGATGTCTAAACAAAATTTAAACACCGTTTAATGTCCATCAGAAACCCCCAAGTCTAACTCATATGAAAGAATTATGAGAGAGGTCAATCGACTCTTTCATATACTCCTATGGATCATCATGGTTAAGTGCATAAAACTGATGAAATCATATCTTACATTAACCATGCCATTAATGTGTCCACTGGTTTTATTCCAAGAAGACTCCATTTTGAAGAATCAACTCCAAAAATTTTCAGGACACTTCACCCAAAGGGCCACCCACCTATTGACCCCAGCCAAGATCAGAGAGATGCACAGACATGATTGACCCAGATAGCTCAGTATCATATCAAAAGGGGACATATCCAACAACACCAATTTCAGGTGGAGTATAGTGTTTGGCTGAGAGCACCAAAACCTAGCAACATGACGAAAACAGAATTCAAGAACTTTTCCCCATTGTATCATGGACCATACTGGATTCAACAAAAGTATAGGGACAATGCATTCCTGTTAGAAATGGATGATGGGGTAAAAGAAACTTTCAATGCAAGTCATCTTAAACCTTATGTATCTCCAGACCCAGAAAAATTAAAACCGGTCGGTCAAATTGTTACAGACACCTGATTAAATTTTTTAAAAAAAATTATAAATGAATATAATTATAAAGTCCAACAAATGAAAGGGTAGATTAGGTGAAAGTAAATAAGGTATAGAGTTTTATTTAGAATAGCATTACATTGTTATTGGTTGCTCTTCCAGCCACCAAGAGAACTGAAGTATAAACTTTTTTTTTCATCATTTCAAGTGAGGAAGTCTGAAGCAATTATTCTGTAGTTAGAGTGAGCTTCATGTTTTCCTACTTAAAATAAACTAATATGTACAAGGGTTCAAACCCAGCAATATTTAAATACTAACAGTGCCATCATATATATGCAATTATATATATTACAAATTATTATAATGAATATTTTATAATTTTTGATTCTGTTATTTTGATATTTTCATACTTTTGAATATTTTAAGCTTGTTTTTTTATTTAAAAGAGATTTTTTTTATCACATAAAGTTTGTCATTGGTAAAAATTATTTGCATTTAATTTCACATTTGTAAAAATATAAAAGGAGATATAACCAAGATGGCAGGTTCAAATCAACCCATTGTGCAGTTTTCTTCACTAATTAAATATTTTAATGCTTGGTTTTTAATTAATCAAAATATTGTCTCATCATAGTTTTACTTTTATAATTTAAGGAATTTAATTAAAAGTTTTGCTAATAACAGATTTGAACCTTATCTGCTTATATCTTACTTTTAATTGAAATGAACTAATTTGCTCAGGAATTTAATAATTGTCTCATTTGCCTCTGGGCAAATAAGCCAAAACATTTCTGTAATAGCTTGGGTGATAAAAATAGAATAGATTAGAGATAAGTCAGTTTATAGTCTGAGTCAGACAGTCTAAGTCTGAGTCTTACACTTTGTTTTTACTTTTTTGTGCTTAGTTTTAAAATGACAGTTGAGTAGGGCCTGAATTGTCATTCCCTGTGCTTCTCAAGGCTGCCTCTAGTATGATGCTATGAAACTTTTTCCATCGAAGAATGCTGCCACCAATGGAAGATCCATAGTGACCAAGACTGTTGACCACCAGGCTGATCCCTGCAACTAAAGTTGAGAGAATGAACCATTTAACCATTCACTCCAAGTATACCAAAGTAACAATCCACTAGCTATGTAAAGTTGTCAGTACTTACCTCTAAATACTAACTGTTTTTGTTATATGTATATTTAATCTTTATTTGTAAGACCTCTCTATATACGTAATATATTTTCTTACAATACTAACTCTGATTTCACTTTATTCTGGCTTTATACATCTGTGCATTCTTATATATATATATATATATATATATATAAGAATGCATAGAGAAAACTTTGAATCTTTATATATATATATATATATATATATATTCAAAGTTTTCTTTAGTAATATGCCAGTTCAGGTCAACCTCACGATTTTGAGATATAATTGTTTTTTTGTTTTTTTTTAAAAAAAAGAAATAAAAGCAATGTAAATTGTAATGATAATTATTTATCATTCACTTCCTGTATGATTGAATATATATTATTTTAAAATAGACTTGTGGGGTTGATCATTTTAAAACTCTCTTGTTTAATTTTTTTTATTTTTTTTATTTTTGTTCATGAAAGATCGCAATAAAGAATGAAGTGTTAATTACTGTCATCACCCAATGGCCAAACAATTAGAAGTTTTAATTTTGTTTAAAGCATATATGGGCAAGCATAACTGACTAATCAAATAAATAATTAATTAAATGTCTCATTTGATATTTATAACCCGATTCATTATTATACATACCATTATGCATGGAGAATTAAATCGTTAAAGTTATTATATTAACCACTATTTTTATTCTCATATGTATATTGTACTACTGGCATAGCTTAACAATTCTTCAGTATTTCAAATGCTTGATCATTTGGGAATCTTCAAAAATCTGAAGTTTTTCCCCCCATAATCAGGGATTATATTTCTTGTGGAACATGAGGCTAAGGTTTTGGATGCTCTATGGAAGAGATCGTATGCCAGCTCCCATATCACCAAAACTACCTCAACCTTTGTACTGTTTTGCCATATGTGCGAATGCATGTCTTCTTCATGAGAATATGTTCAATAACGAAACTATTTGACCAGCTGGGGCTTTCCTACATGTACGTTTAACCTTTCTATGTTAGTAGTTACAATATCCATATATTGTACAATTTATTTACATATATATGGTACAAATTGCTATTTGGCATTGTACATCAGTTGTAAAAAAAGAAGAACATGATCTTAATTTTTTTTTGTAATATAATTTTTTTTAAAGTAAAATGTACAATGAAAGTTTAAATTTTTTTAGGTAATTTAATTAAAATAAATTCGATATTGGATAGTGCATACCGAATAATTGATTCAAATAGTGAAAAGTTCTTTCAAATGTAAAAGATTACCATCAGAAACACCTTTCTGAGGATAATTAAAGATGGCAGAAATTCATAAGGGGAAAAGCAACTTTCCTGTAAAAAAAACGAAATAATATACAAGATTATAAAATAAGAAAACAAAAGGTAACGAAAATATGTGCAGAACTTCTAAAAAAAGATCTGCAGGTATAAAAGGAGCTGACAGGTTTGAAAAGGGTCTTTGTCTTTTTTTTGTGGAGTGTGTTGAGCAATTTTATATACCTCATTTTTTTTATAAAAAAAGTCAAATGTGGCCACTTAGATATGAGCTGAAACCCGTCTTCATGAGTGAGTAGAACTCGATCATTTGCCGACACTTTCTCTTGGAAAAGTCACCTAAGTCATCGTCTAGCTCTACCTAAGTACCAATCAAAGATTTGGAAACAATAAAACAATAAAAACTACTGCAGACTACACATCAAAGTAATTGGATGTCAGATGATCAATCACCTGCATAAATTTCTAACTTACCGGTAAGTTAATGGCCATAACTTTTATTTAAAGATTTATGAACCAAATTTTAAATGAAACAATACCATCACAACTTTTATTTAGAGATTTATAAACTGAATTTTAAATAAACTGATTCCCTCACAACTATTATCTAAAGATTTATGAACTGAGTTTTAAATGAAATGGTTACCTTTTGATTTTTTTTATCTAAAGATTTATGTGCTGAGATTTAAATGAAACTATTACTACATAAACAAAAAAATGACACAAATTAGATACTACTTCAAGAAGAAATATTTGAATCAAATTGTTAAATTAGTTATGTGCAATTCTTTCCAATATTATAATTTTTGTTACCATAAGTGTTAAATGTTTAGCATGCTAGAATAAATATTTATTCCTCATGTATCTTTCATTGTATGTGTATAAAATTAATAATGTTATTATATTTGCATTTTAGATTTTATTAATTAGAGTTAAATTAGTGTATAAATTACCTTTGCCCAGTATATTTATCTTCTTAATTAAGTCAAAGGGAAATGTCTTCCATGAATTAACAGGAATTTTAATCCCGAGCATATAATTATTACTTTACGAGCATGATACATTTGATGCAGAATCAGTGAGTCTAATGACTCTGGTGCCCTTTTTTATAAATTAAAAACTGATTCAGTTGACAATCATAATCATAATAATTCCTAGGTAGAGTTGATCAGGAAATATAGTAATGCTTTTAGAAATAAGAGTGAAACATTCTTTTATTTCATAACTTGATCCACTCATGCAGTTTATGTGTACTGAGACCTAGCCAGATGGAAAAAAAACATTACTATATATATTGGATTGGTGGAGGGAATATTAACCAATTACTCATAATTGTTGTTTTGTTTGTATTTACTATGTACCAATAAAAGATCTGATGTAGACTAGTTGGTTGTTTTTATTTTTAAAATGAATATTCAGATTTGCGGTTCACTCAGCCACAGCTGAGGACACAGCAACCTATTTAAATTATAGGCTAAATTTTTTTTTCCATAATCATATTTAATGGTTTAAATTTATTTTTTTATTAAGCATCAGAAATCTCTCTATCTAACATAAAACGATCAATTCCCTAAGAGTTTTATGAACTAATGACATTATATATGTATAAGTATCTTAATACCTGAATAATTAATTTAAAATACAATAAAGTATGTTGATATCAACAATTGAATTTTCAAAGAAGACTGCTGAGAGAATGTATTTATTAGACTTGAACAAACAACACATTGTATCTCTTTTCTATTTCATTTATTTTAGGTATTCTTATTTCAAGTTAATCAGTAATAATAAAAATTATGTAATATAATAACCATAAAGATTTCAGAGATCTATTAATGATATTTATAATTCATTATAGTCAGTCAAATTTTATTTACCTTTCTCTCCTTTCCTTTTTATAGTTAGATAATATTAAAATATCCCAGAAAGTTATTTCACTAAATATTATAAGTTCAAAGTTTCATTTCTTACTGGTAAGATTTTTCCATAGATTGGTTTCTTTTTTTAATAAATATGATCCTCATATTTTTCTCGATGATTCACAGGTTAAGTTTAACTTCAATGTGAGGCTTTCATTTCAGGCAGGTGACGACTTCATTTTTTAAAATCATTATATGGATGTTTTGAGGGGAAAGAAAGATCATCGATGTATAGGCATTCTAGCTGCCTATCTGATTATCAGCAACTATGTTGAGGTAATACTGCATCTTGTGGCAAATATATAAAAGAGGAAGCTTCCTCATGTTTATCCCTTTCATATCCCTTTGAAAAACTCTTCACACATGTGTATGTATAACACCCCCTGAATTCCTTCTTCAAACATTTATCTTTTGTTATATTTTTGCTTTCAAAGCTCTCTTTCTTATAACTAACATGGCCATATTTAATTACTCATGTCACACTTCACAGAACTTTTATCAATATTTAAAATCAATTGTCTTTTCATTTATTATTTAATTTCTCTTTTTTTAATTAAAAAAAACACATGTGACTGCCTCAAAGAAAAAAAAATTTCTAATTTTAATCAAATTGATTTATTATATATTTCATTTATATAAATACAAATCCACCTAACCTACTTCTATTTTATTTTTGTATATTCCTTTCTCAGCAATATCTTCTAATTCAATTGCCAATACACCTTGCATGGTTGCAATAGATATAAAAATAAAATTTAATAATGGTACTACACTTTAAATTTAAATTTTTGGTACTTATAACCTAATCGGACTTGGCCACTTGATGGTGTTCTGGCTCACCAAAACACCTAACAAATGCTGTTTACAAGGCCTGACTTACGGCTACAGAAAACATCTAATGTTTGTCTTAGCCATTATAAGGCTGTTGATGATGGCGTAATGCAGAAATAATACGGCCTATTTCTGCTTCATGACAGTTACTGTGAATCAACACACTTATCTTTTGTGTATACTTTGATATATATGTGTATATATTTTGATTAGTCAAATTTTTACAATATATGTTACACAATCTTTGTATTTGTAATGATTTTAAGAAACCTGACTTTATAGTAATTTTCCAAATGGCCACACTACTATTTAGAGAAGGTATAATGTGTAAAAGCTTGCCGAGGGTACGTCAAAACAAATTCAGCTGAGTTCACATGCAAAATCTCATTTTCATGTAAAATACCACATAGTTTATAAAATGGCTGGTGATCATGTAACTTTTTCCACAGTTGCCGAAAACAGAAGCCGAGTATTTCTGCTGTCCCATAAAAATATAGATGATTTTTTGTAAATTTCATAGAAAGCACATATTATAAACATGTTTAATAAGTAAAGAAGACATTTATATGTGTTTGTTGTTGTTTAAAAAAGTTTGAGTTTCTTTCTTTTGTCAGACTATGGTTACAATTTTGACATTTTTTATTTTAGCATTACAAACAACAGAACACTAACCCTAAAACTAATCCTAAATTAACCCTAAAACTAACCCTAAACTAACCCTAAACCTACACAGTTGTTTTGTTATGTAGAAAGCAATAAATAAGCGAAAGACATCGCTAAATAGACATTGCAAAAAAAAGTTCTAGCAATCAATCAATTAATAACTAAAAAGGAGGAATGATGATAATTTGTCCAAAAACAGTGATTTAAAAATAAAAAAAAGGTTGTCGTTTACTAAATACAAAATTAAAAAGGCATGAAAAAAAAAGTTATAGCAATAATAAATTATAACCAAAAAAAACAACAACAGCAATTTAAAAATCACATGGCCCCATAAACCTTACATTGTATTGTTTTTGACTGCCAATAATGCCATCAAGTGGCCAAGCCCGATTACATTATAATTACCAAATTTTTTAACAATAATTTTAATTTTATATTATTAATTTAATTTGCAATTTAGTAGATAAATACAATGAATAGCTAAAGAGGATTTCCATACACAAGTTTACCAGATAGCATATACTATTTGATAAATAATACAAACTCTTGCAAATAATTATATAATTAAAAACTATTAATAGTACTAAAATAATATAATAGTAAACTGGGCAATGGTTATGAAAAATCACATTGATTGGGAAAATTTGTAATACCAATTTCTAAAATTATATTTATAAAAGTTGGTGTCCATAAAGAATGATTGTTGCTAAGCATTTGCTGTTGTTTGATAAAGAATATAAGATTTAACATTATAATTAGTCCCTTTTTCATTCTTACCTTTCACAAATTGCATTCTGAACACTCAAAAAGTAATATAATTGATCATAATAGGATACAATTAAAATAAATATTTTACATTGTAGACTATGCTAGTTGATGTAGAATGTTTAATTGGAGAGGAAGAAAAAGGAAAAATGTACTTAAGCATTTATGACCATGTTCAAAGATATTTTAGTTAAAGCATGAGTTATTAAAAGTGACATTAATTGCAGAGGTTTTGTCATATCTGACCTTGCCTTCAAAAGTGGACTATTCTAGATTCCTTACCTGAGTGGCTAGCACCCAGTTGCTACCCAATGAAATCAAATCATTCTCTTGGGTTCGTGCACCAAATCTGCATATTTCCGATAAAGTAGAGGATCTGTCATTAAATAGTCAGCCTTTTGGAGGCAAGGCAGAGAGCAAATACTCCTATTAACCTGTATGACAGAACGTGCTCTCCATTAAACCTCTGCCATCAGCAAAGGTATTTATCTAGTCATTATCATGATGTCAATGCAGTGAGGCAAGTCCACCTACAGACTGGACCTACATCCAAATTAGAGCTGACTCAAGACAAGCTAAATACATAGCTAGAAGAGTCTTACAAAAGCTCATGAGACAGGCTAATCATTTAGCTAGAAGTGAATTCCATACTCGACTCAACTATCTCAGCAATCAAGTGTATCAACTATATTTATTCATTTGTTCAACTAATGTGTGTATATTTTTTGGAATAATAAATTGTACATATTATTTGCTGAATAGTTATTTTTTATGAACCTGTAAGCCTAACCAAACACAACAGATTTTGGTGCAGTCACAGAAAATTTTTTTCCTCACAGCTAGAAAAATTATATTATAAAATATGCCAATTTCAACAGTTAAACCTTTAAAATGAATATGCGAGTGTGTATTTTGCATATTTGTTTTATTATTTTTATTTTGAAATTTTTTTTACTTTACCATAATTCTATTACAGTAATTTTTTTTGAGAAAAAACAACAACATAAAACTATTGAATAAAATTAACCACAAACATAAGGGCATATCAATTTGAAACTTCAACCAGTTGCAAGAGCTTTATTCACAAGACAGTGACAAAAGCTCGCTCTATTAGTTTAAATGCTTCGCTGAATTACTTACAATAATGTAACTGTAAAACCAAAATGATTACGAGTGGTTATTCAAATAAATAAAGATGACTAAAGCAATCAGCTCTATGGTATCTTTTGATCCAGTTCAATCTGAGAGCTGGCTAAATTATAAAAGGTATTTGTTTTTTTATTTACAGGCTAAGGCAGATAAAAAGCTGAGGTAAAGTTAGCTATACTAATGACCATAATAGGTGTGCAAATGTATGATGTACTGAAGTCTCAATCTACGGCTGTAACCCCATCTGAGGTGGATTTTGACAGAGTGTTGACAATTCACACAGAATATTTTCCCCCTAAATCCTTAATGATAATGCAGAGATACCATTTTAATCTCAGCATACAAGAACACGGTGAAACAGCTAGAGATTTTGCAATACGAATCCACATATTAGCCTTCAACTGCAATTTCAAAGACTTCATAAATGAAACACTTCATGATCATTTTATTTGTGATATAAACAATCATAATTTGAGGATGAAAATGTTAAATGATTCCTGACTTAGTTTTTTGAGACAGAGGTAGCTCAGGCAGGACTAGAAGAGACAATAGTTAGTCAAGCTACCCCATTAAAAAGAATTCCTAAGTATGATGCGCAAGAAATTGAGGATAACACTGGGTCGGTCAAGCACTCAGTCAGCTCAGATAATTCAGCATCAAATAGTCAACAGCATTGCTATAGATGTAATAAAAAAGGCACACACACACAGAATGTCCACATCACTATACAATATGTGCATTTTGCAAGCGAGTTGGACATATAAAGGCTGTATGTCTGAAATTAAAAAGACAGACAGCTGATTTGACAATGGAAAGTTATATCCCTAAAAACAATAAAGGCACTTATAAGAAAGTTGCCTATATAAACCATACATCAATTGACAAGTCTGGGTTTATACACACTGTCATTATTATTATATTCAAGGATTTGAAATGATATAAGACATGTATATTTAACAGTATTAAAGAGTCTGTAGAACCCATGCATATGTTTCTGAGTGCACTCATGATTTAAACCTGGGATTTAGCATAGATAAAATATGGCATCTGTTTCTTCTCTTTAATAATCCAACCATTTACTCCATCTAAAGTAGCGTATTTATTTTGCTGTTCCTTTTCTTTTTTCTTTTGAATATATTCAGGAATGGCAGATGATCTGCACTAGATCCAAATAGTTGTGGTTCTGAAAAGCAAGTCAGGATGTTGAAGGTAATATATATATATATGGAAAACAAAAAACAAGTTTTAATCACATTAAAACCTGCTGTTGCTTGTATTTATGATCAATAGATGACGTTTTACCAAAAAAAAACACTGACCAAGCATAGTTTGTTTACATAAATGATCAAAGAGTCAGAATTAACTATCTCTTTCATTTTAGCCCACCTTCAGATCAGCTGATTTCAAGCTGATTTGCTCTCATCAGTGAAGAACAGAGCCAAGAAACTAGATCTGAACACTGACTCCAAGTGTTTATGCACAAAGATTCTATCAGTTTGCAAGCATGAAATTTTTCAGATCGATAAAGTCTTAAAACTCAGCCAAACAAGCTAGATAGCTATATGAGTCTGATCTCAGTTCAGTTTCTCCACAAAGTCAAAGCCTCTGCAATCTATATCATTGCAGAAACCTTTAAAGGTACATTTATGAAAAAAAAAAACAAGCTTTAATCACATTAAAACCTGCTGTCACTTGTATTTATGATCAATAGATGGCGTTTTACCAAAAAAATGGCAACCAAGTATAGTTTGTTTACATAAATGATGAAAGAGTCAGAATTAACTATCTTTTTCATTTTAGCCCACCTTCAGATCATCTGATTTCAAGCTGATTTGCTCTCATCAGTGAAGGACAGAGCCAAGAAACTAAATCTAAACACTGACTCCAAGTGTTAAAATGAAAGAGATAGTTAATTCTGACTCTTTGATCATTTATGTAAACAAACTACACTTAGTCGGCGTTTTTTTGGTAAAACGCCATCTATTGATCATAAATACAAGCAATAGCAGGTTTTAACATGATTAAAACTTTTTTCTTTTTCATAAATGTAACTTTAAAGGTTTCTGCAATGATATAGATTGCAGAGGCTTTGACTATGTGGAGAAACTGAACTGAGATCAGACTCATATAGCTATCTAGCTTGTTTAGCTGAGTTTGAAGACTTTATCGGTCTGAAAAATTTCATGCTTGCAAACTGATAGAAACATTGTGCATAAACGCTTGGAGTCAGTGTTTAGATCTAGTTTCTTGGCTTTGTCCTTCACTGATGAGAGCAAATCAGCTTGAAATCAGCTGATCTGAAGGTGGGCTAAAGTGGAAGAGATAGTTAATTCTGACTCTTTGATTGTTTATGTAAACAAACTATGCTTAGTCAGTGTTTTTTGGTAAAACACCATCTATTGATCATAAATACAAGTGACAGCAGGTTTTAACATGATTAAAACTTGTTTTTGTTTTTCATAAATGTACCTTTAAAGGTTTCTGCAATGATATAGATTGCAAAGGCTTTGACTATGTGGAGAAACTGAACTGAGATCAGACCCATATAGCTATCTAGCTTGTTTGGCTGAGTTTGAAGACTTTATCGGTCTGTAAAATTTCATGCTTGCAAACTGATAGAAACTTTGTGCATAAACACTTGGAGTCAGTGTTTAGATCTAGTTTCTTGGCTCTGTCCTTCACTGATGAGAGCAAATCAGCTTGAAATTAGCTGATCTGAAGATGGGCTAAAGTGAAAGAGATAGTTAATTCTGACTCTTTGATTGTTTATGTAAACAAACTACACTTGGTCAGTGTTTTTTGGTAAAACACCATCTATTGATCATAAATACAAGTGACAGCAGGTTTTAACATGATTAAAACTTGTTTTTTGTTTGTCATAAATGTACCTTTAAAGGTTTCTGCAATGATATAGATTGCAGAAGCTTTGAATATGTGGAGAAACTGAACTGAGATCAGACCCATATAGCTATCTAGCTTGTTTGGCTGAGTTTGAAGACTTTATCAGTCTGAAAAATTTCATGCTTGCAAACTGATAGAAACTTTGTGCATAAACACTTGGAGTCAGTGTTTAGATCTGGTTTCTTGACTCTGTCCTTCACTGATGAGAGCAAATCAGCTTGAAATCAGCTGATCTGAAGGTGAGCTAAAATGAAAGAGATAGTTATTCTGACTCTTTGATCATTTATGTAAACAAACTACACTTGGTCAGCCTTTTTATGGTAAAATGTCATCTATTGATCATAAATACCAGTGATTGCAGGTTTTAACGTGATTAAAACTTGTTTTTTGTTTTTCATAAATGTAACTTCAAAAGTTTCTGCAATGATATAGATTGCAGAGGCTTTGACTATGTGGAGAAACTGAACTGAGATCAGACCCATATAGCTATCTAGCTTGTTTGGCTGAGTTTGAAGACTTTATCGGTCTGAAAAATTTCATGCTTTCAAAATGATAGAAACTTTGTGCATAAACACTTGGAGTCAGTGTTTAGATCTAGTTTCTTGGCTCTGTCCTTCACTGATGAGAGCAAATCTGCTTGAAAACAACTGATTTGAGGGCTAAAATGAAAGAGATAGTTAATTCTGACTCTTTGATCGTTTATGTAAACAAATTATGCTTGGTCAGCATTTTTTGGGTAAAACGCCATCTCTTTATCATATATATATATAGTCCAATGGTTTACATGGCATAGATACGTAGACCCTGGCATAATGGAGACTTTACCCCATGCAATTCATGAGGTTTCCTTTATGTTTTATTTTCAGTTCACACACAATCTTTCCAGCAATGAAGGCAGTAATCACAGTTTATTTCCGAATTTTTCTTCTTTGCAACCAATTTATTAAAATTTTCTCTGTAGATATTCTTCAATGCATTCTATAACACACTGCCTTCTGCCCCATCAGCTCAACAAACACTATCTTTTTTATAATTAATAATCCAAGTTTCCTCTCTCCTTATCTCTGGTATTTCTTTGTTTTCGAAATATATATTTTTACAAAAATGTTAACAAAAGAAAAACCACTTAGCAACCTCGACATTTACTTATCTTTTTTTTTTAAATTTTTGGAAGTTTTTAATTCCACTCTTTTCATTACTTTAACTAGACAAAAACAAGTCAAAAAGAATTTAATAATTAATGGGCATTCCACATTCATTAATTTTAAAAACTATTTCCACAAAATCCGAATATTTACATCAATCCATTTAATTAAAAAATGAGATAGCCATCAAGTAGTTAGATCTGTTTCTTGAACAATAAGAGATATGTTTGGCTAATTAATTCATTCGGGGGAAATAATAACTATAAAAGAAACTTATTTTACACAATTTAAAATCTTTTAGTTTTTACCCTTCTTTTCTTTCTCTTCCAAAAACAACATTCACCTATATACATGCATGCCAATTAAATTATTTACCCATACCATCATTCTTTATCATTCTAGAAAATACATGTGCACTTGTCAGTGCGACTTTTTCAATAATAGTTATAAAATAAATAATAATAATAATAATAATAATAATAATAATAATAATAATAATATTATCTAAAATTTACCCTTTCTCTCTTTTTGTAACAGGGTTTGAACTCAGTTTCTGTTACAGTAGATTCTGATTTGAAAATGAATAATTTTAAAATTAGAAGTTTTCTTTCTCCTTTCTCTTTCTTTTGCAAGTACTTCAAGAAATCAGTCCAGTTTCCCAAACAAATATATTATTTAGTACTCTATTATTTGACAGTCAATAAATTAAAATACTTAAAAAGAAGAAAAATATTTTCAGATATATGTTTGGATTTGCTGACATGCAGGTCAAATTATCAGTCAGCAATTTTTAAGTTGTTCAGTCCTATTCATCGAAACTAATGATATGCTCAAATTTTTACTCAAATATTAAAATCAGATTTATCCTGCATTTTAAAATCAAAGTTTTTCTGTATAACAATAGAAAGAACAAAATATTTCATAAATAACTATAAAAAATATTAAGACTTTGAAAATAAATATTACATCCTTTAAATTGATGCATATTAAAATAATTTAACTTACATATTCATAATATTGTGTTGGAAGTATATAATTTATATATTATCCTACTTTAACACCACACATAATGTAAACATAGAAATATGTATGTATAAGATATTACATATTTTATTGATAGTATCTATATAATACTAGTTACGATTGCAATAAAAATAAATAGAAAAAAGAGTAAATATTAATTAATTTTATTATAGTTATTAATTTTATTAGCTAACATTACTATTTTATTACTTACATGTATTTTTAAAAGAATAAGGTTAATTTACCAACTTTATGCTATAATAATAATACTTTTTTTTTCTTCAGTATTTTGCTATCATAATAACCATTGTAACATTCTTTAGATTGATGCAAAACTTTTTAAAACAACTATATATCAATGTTTTTGTTGTATTGTACATGATCTTACATCATATATAAAAATTGAACTCAATTTTTGAAGGTACATTTTATATATCGGAAGATATATATATATATCATGTATATATATATATATATCATATATATATATATATATATATATATATATATATATATTGTGACCTTTGATTTAGGTCCCTGTATTAAATAATCCAAAATTTTAAATCATAATAATATATCTGGCATGAAAATTGTAATGAGTGGGCTTTCAATAAAGACTGCTCTGGATACTCTAGGAAATTGCTTGAGTGGAGATGAGATTTTAAAACCCAATGTCAGTTTGAAACTAGGGATAAAATAACAATTTTTAAAATATTGTTATTAATTGGGAGATAAATATATTTCTATTTTATTATTGTTGAACAGCAATTGAAATAAATAAACAAATAAATCAAATTTATTAAATCTTGTAAATAAATGGTTATAGTCAATTACTTAAGCATATTTTTTTAGTGAATCTAAAGCTGTCTTGAATAAGTATGAGTAGTTATTAAAAGGACAGCCAGAGGGGGTAATATTAATATATTCACACCAAGATTATTGGTTTATTTGCTCCCACAGTGCATTGTAATAAAAAGCTATATATTATCTAAACAAAGTTGTACAGGGGTGGATTAAGAAAAAGAGAACTAAACAACCACATACTTCAACTCTGATCTTCTAAAATAAGGAGGAAAAAAGCTAAAAATCAGAAAGAAAAAAAGGAATTTAATTGAATAAGGATTATAGTATATTGCTATCAAAAAATGTGGAATAAAATCTAAAAGCCTTGCTATCATTTTAGGCACCTTCTCCATCTATTGATAGTTCTTAAGAGTTATACTGGAAAGGAAATGTAAACCCTGTGCATTATAACTGACTCACATAAATATTGCTTCAAACCCAGAAAAATTCAAGAAAAAGTAAGCTTTTGCTTGTATTTTATTCATATTTTAAAAATCTCTTCTTTAAAAATGATGCACAAATTATTTATAGTTAAAATAAAGAGTTGATAATGTTTGTATTTTATGCCACTCTTATTATCCAGCGGAACAATATTGTGCTTGTAAATTAAAATTTCAAGAAAAAAATAATAATTTGAGATAATGTTGAAGACAAGTGTTATGATATATATAGTAAATAAATTAAAAAGTCATTTTTGAATCATCTAACTTTTAATAAAGTAAAAAATAATTGCATGATTTTATTATCTATTCTCATCTACTGATTTTTCCTAGCACCAATTTTGTGTAATGATAGAAATGAATGATTACAGATTCATTAAAAAATGCTCAAGATATCATACTTGTAATTGGATAAATTCTTTTTAATAGTGCTAAACAGTTATTACTTTGTCAAGGGAAATATAATAAAATAAATCTTTACTTTTAAAAATTTTACAGTGCAACGAATATAAATAAGATTTTTTAAAAAAAAAAGTCTGATAAATGTCCCAATTACTTAAAGTGTTACAAATATTACGCAAATGAAAAAGCAGAATCAATAAATTATATTAAAAAAAAAAAACCAAGTTGAAGATATTAATTGCAATAAAATTATCAAGTCATTTTCAAAGAAAATTATCTGGATTAAAACATAAATAAACCGATTTTAGTTAATATCGAATAAGTCAATAAATGTCTTTAAAAAGTTTGTTTTGAAGATTATAATAACCTATAATGTTATTCAGAAAAATTATCTAGGAAAAAGTAGATAAACCTATCCTTTTAAGTATGCTACACTTGGAAGTGTGAATTTTAATTGTCTTATTAATTATCATTACAGAAACCATTAAATACATTTTTTTTTGCCTTTGGAGAAGTGTTGAGTATTGCTTTATTATGCATCGAACAGGATAATATATATATATATATGTAATAAATAAAGTTTGATATCTGTATTCGTTTCACAATATATGTAATATACAAATCAATATATATGTCAAAATACAGTACAATTTATATAACATATTCTTTTAGAAGTACTTTTGACTATACACTTTGTAGTCTTTATCAACTATATAACATTGAATAATCAAAATGAGACAACCCTTAACAATACCCATAGTTCAATTCAGATTTCCCACAATTCTGTTATCTTAACATTTGATGACGGGTGATTCGTTAAAATTTGACGATTTTTTGAAATCAACATAGCCTCTTCTATTTTATGTTTATTATGAAAAATGTACATTTATTTGTTAATGACTTGTTGAAAATTGGTTATTATAAAAATGCTATTGCTAATATTATTAAAGGATTTAAAAGAAATCAACACTATAATAAAATTAAAAATAAAAATATCAAAATGAAATGGATTTCAATACCATTTATATCAGATGAGCAGGTCAAGTTTATTAGGAAAATTTATAATGGTTTGTGTCATATTGCTTTTTTCTCTACAAATAACATAAATATATTGCTTAATAATTCTAAAATTCAAAATTCAAAGTTTAATCAAAATTCTATTATATATAGATTGATATGTGGATGCGGCGTACAATACATTGGTGAATCTAAGTGTACATTTGAGAAGAGAATAAAAGAACATATGCTTTTATATAATAGAATTCAAAAAGAGAATCAATATGGAACAGATGTAAATAAACCTTCATCATCTGTTATATTTGATCATAATAAATCTTGTCAATATGGATTTAAATTTGATTATAAAAATATGAAAATTATTCAAATTGAACGTTGTCATAATAAACGTAAAATAAAAGAGGCTATGTTGATTTCAAGAAATCGTCAAATTTTAATGAATCGTCAGTCATCAAATGTTAAGATAACAGAATTGTGGGAAATCTGAATTGAACTATGGGTATTGTTAAGGGTTGTCTTGTTTTGATTATTCAACATTATATAGTTGATAAAGACTACAAAGTGTATCATCGAAAGTACTTCTAAAAGAATATAATTTATATAAAATGTACTGTATTTTGATATATATATATATATATTGATTTGTATATTATATATATATATATATATATATAATATACAAATCAATATATATATATATATATATATATATATGCATTATTTGGAATGTTTAACCATCATAATATCAGTTCTTATCATTTTAGCTCACCAGAATAAAATAAACTTTGCTAACAGAATAAACTCTGATGGTAGAAAACGTTTGTTTATTTTTTTTATTACCGCTATGTTGTCTTATAATGCTTACATCATGTGTTATTTGGGAATTTTGTTTTTAAACATATATGCTTTATTGTGGTATGAAATATATTGATTTAAAGAAAAAAAATGTGGGAAATATATACATCTATTAAATGTATAAGGGAAAACATGATATTATATATATCGTTTATCTAGAGAGAGTGAGAGAGATATTTCTCTTATATTTTAAAACAGATTTTAATGTATATTATTAAAGGGTGAACATGCAGACATTTTGTCAAAGATATATTAGAATGAATGAATTATTTTAAGCCTTTTTCATTTCATAATTTTGTATAGAAATGAACTTGTCCACTTTGAAGACAAATGCAGGTTGATCTTTATTGCTTAAATACATTGTGCTCTTTCTAACAAAAGTATAGTTGTCATTTTAAAATAATTAATGATCATTTGACATATATATTTTGGTTTGTCTATTGATACATTAATGGTTCGGCATTGTGAAATGGAATATGTATATCTCCACTGTTATTGTTAGTATTGTTTTACCTTGCTATAATATTGAGAATGATTTGTGACAGTTTTTAGCTGATAGGATGTGCCAATAGAATAGCATCCAATAGATTAATATTAATATTGAGCATGTGTTGATGAAGAATCACCTATTGTTGATTCCATGAGAGGATAGTCTGGTAGAGGCTGAGTAATAATTAATGCTTGTTAGCATAAATAATCCTAATAAAAGGAGAAATATCCAGGGTCTAAATTCTATTTTTTTATGATGAGGCAAAGCCCACATGTATATACCCATAGAGAGGTAGTAGAATTAGCCATAGTATTATACAACTGTCATGTTGTTTTATAGAGCTTCTTTTTTATTGTTAGATCCCTCATGATGATATAGACTTAGTTTTTCCACCGTGTATGGTGAAGTTTCATATTTTAAAATCATATGGCAAGGATAAAATAATGTTAAATTTAGGAACAATGATCTAGCTATAGTGTTTGCCTAATTAGAATAGTGCTTTATGATGTTGTAGGATCATCATCAGTTATAGACAGACCAAACCAAGATCTATTTGTAATTGTAGAACTTATAGATGTAAGAGCAAGAGATGCATATGGGCAGTGTGGATTTATTTTTATTAAGTAATGATTTAACAATGGATTGGTAAGATCAGTTAGGTATTGAATAATTAGGTTGTGGAAATAGATGTTTTAGTGATAAATGTGTGTATTTTACTTTTGATGTCTGTTCTTAACATAATGCACCAAACCTATTTCTCTCAGATTTTAAAGTTATTAATTGTGCAGAATATGATAATTGCCCTTATCATATTCTGATAAAAGAAATGGCCTTGATATAATGCATGCCTTTATAACTTTTGAATTCTAAATATAAAATTTGTGCATACCATAAGGTCCTAAATACACTGTTGTTTTTGTAATTTAAGTGCTAGTTCAGTTTCAATAGGGTTTCATTATCTTATTCTTTAAAATGGGCTAAATAGTAATAAGTGATACTTTGAATATCATTTTATAAGCTGGTGGTATTGACTAAGAATATGGTCAATGGAATACTAAGTATTTTTTTTCATTCCTGAGTTTAATTTAATATATTGGTTTTATTTCATCCCATGTCTTTGAATTAAAATTTGTAAATATTTTTAGTAAAGTTTGTTGTGTTTAAAAATTTATTTAGTTGCCTGTAATCTTATTGCTAATTACCATATATACACTATTATTGTTATTGCTATCGATCTATCAGAAGATTATAAATTGAAATCATCATCGACCAATATAGTACTATTAATTATATTATGCTAAATCACAATAGTTTTGTTAAGCCTTATAATTTATTAGTACATCTAATGCATCATTACACAATAATCAAAATGTTAGTAACTTAGAGTACAGATTATTTTAAGTAATAGATTAAAAGATAAATATAATATTGATTTCATTGGTTTAGTTGAACCCACAGAGCTATCATTCACTGCTCTTGATCACATGGTTTATAATTATTTAAAAAAAGGAATTTGGTAAGTTATTGTGTTTATTTATTAAAAAGTTATTCCTATTTCTTAAATATTAAAGTTATAAGAGTTATTGAGTTCATAAAGTTTATTTGTAACTGCTAAAAATAGTTCTCAATTTGAGATTATATTGAGAGCTGTTTTGTGCATTCTATTTGGGTAGTGGTAAAATCCCTCTCACTGACCCAAATATATGTTGTATAACAATTTTGAAATGTTTGAACCCTGAGAAGAATTAGTTGTTAAGTTTCAAGGTAGAATTTAAATTTGTAATAAATTTTATATCTAGTTAATTATTATAGTTGGACTTGAAATAGATTACTTTCACTGTTTTATGAAAGTCAACCAAACTTTAAGATGTAAATTACTTCTTTTGGCATAAAATGTATAGTTTGTTTTAACTTCATGATAAATATTCTGGTTGTATCAAGCTTGAAATCCCTATTTTTATTTTACTTATCTTTTTACCATTTAATACCATATTAGTTTATAGTTTAAGATTTCAGTCTCCAGCATTAACATTGTTCTTCAATTTCATCTTGATCATTTTTTATTTATTCATTCTCATTTGACATTAATTCATTATTATGATTGATTAATCATACATTAACTTTTATTCGTTTATCATCTTAACTATTCATTTACTCTTATTCTATCATCATCTTAATCATTCATTATTCTCATACATCTTCATTCTTTTCTCTTCATTCTTAGACTCATTTCATTCCACTATTTAATTATTATTTCTTTCCACCATCCATTTAGTCATCTACATCATAATTTACTTACCATTTCATTTATAAGTTTAATTTCATAATCATTCCAGAGATATAATTATTAGTTATTTATTGGTTTTCTGAATATCAAATTTATCTCATCACCTCTTGTTTGTATGGATTTTAAAGCTGGTTTGACCAGAAGTTACTATCTTTATTAGTCATTTTGTGATCTTCTTTAGATCTATAGTTTCATGCTAGTTTTTTATTCAATACAATAATCATTTTGTTAGTTTTACATTTTTGTTTTTTTATGCTTATATTCTTGATAATCAAAGTATGATAAGTTGCATAGGAGAATTTAGTTGCTAAAACATACGGCATGATTCATTTATGACCAGTTAGATCAGGGAGAAGGTTACAATATATATATGTTAAAACGAAGATTTGCACGGGTTAAATATATAAAATACATATTTTGCGGTTTCATCCATGTTAAAAACTTTTAATATTAATATACTGACATTTCGACTATGTCAGTATATTAATAGTAAAAGATTTTAACACGGATGAACCCGCAAAACATGTATTATATATATATGACATTTTATTTTGTTTTATATATACACCTGGGTTTCTTTTTATGCGGACTTATTTAATGCGATTTTGAAGTTACGCGATTCATGTTTCTTTGGAAGTCAAACTCTGATAATGTGCTATTACTTTAAATAATAAATTTTGCACACTTATGTCATAGTAATTTCAATATTTTCAGTGCTGTATAATAGTAAGATTTTATGCAATAATGAAATTAAAATCATAATTTCCACATTTTATGTATACACACATTAAATTTTACAAGATTATAATGTAAATTTGTTCAAACATTGTGCATGTTAATTTTGCATTTTAAATCACATTCTGTTTTTACTTTTTTAAAAAGAACGTAATCAATTATTAATCATTTAGTGTCCGCAAGTTTATTTTTAAAAGATGAGTTAATAGCAGTGGGTACAATTACATTTGACAATTAAAAATTAAAATCTTATTTTTAATTGTAATTATCAATTTAAAAATTACGTATGTTGACAATGTGATGTAAAACGAAATTTGATTTTTAAACGGAATTGAAAATTAAAAAATTAAAGACAAAAATAAGAAGTTGGCACTAATTGTATTTCCTCTTGTGAAGAATCTGAATTTTTACCAGTTTGCAAACAAACCTGTTTATTGGCAAATAACTATAATAATTAAAACATGTATAAAAAATGTAAATTACTGTACTGTAAATTATGCATAAAAATATATTATTTTGAATAAAATTAAATATTATAGTTAAAAAAAGTTTGTCTTCTATCAATTTTTTTCGAACTTGAAATTTTTTCTTAGTCATATTTTATTTCCTTATTTTTTTTTTGCATGTATTTTAAAGTAATTTTACATTGGTGCTTTGCTCTTATGCGACTTTTGAAAAATCACAGCCCATATCCTCCTTTTTTCAAGGTAAATTACATCTATTTTTGCGCAATTTCGTTTGCGCATGTTTTCTGAGGAACTTATCTATTGTGTAAAACGAGACCCAGGTGTATACTGTAACTGTCAGAATTGCACAATTTATATGCAAATCACCTGAGAACAATCTATATATGAATTCCACATTCTGTCATCACAGAATACCAATATTTTTTTTCAAATCCTGTTAAGGTCAGGGAGAAAAACAGAGACTCTTAACTAATTACTTAAATTGTTGATTACAAATAAAGATTACAAAATCCCCAAAGTAATGAGATATTACTATTTATTCACATATATACAACACAAAACATACCTTGGCAGGTGCCAATATGGTACATGTTCAACACCATTTTGAATTTTATAACTCACCCTAAATTCTCCCTGACACATTCAAATGAAAATGACATCAATTATCAACAAGCATACTAACAATTGTACTTTATTTTTAAATTTAATGTATTTGTAATCATCTAGCCATATTAAATTAATCTGTGTTCTTTATCTTCTAGTTAAGAAACAAAGTATTGAAAAAAAATCAAACTAGTTTTCAGTCAACACATACCACTTAAATAACTTCTAAAAACAATATTAATAAGAATGTGGAGTTTATATTACTTTTTAAAAAAAATAAAAAAACTTAAATTTTAGTGAATAAAGAGTTTCTGATAAGAAAAAACTAAAATGCTATTATATGTAAAAATAATATGCTGTATTTCATATTTTATAACTTATAATCTTTTGCCATATTTCTGAAAAGTAGGTTAATTAGGTTTTTTTTTTAAAAGTATAAAATGTAAATTGCCTTTTGATTTCTTTCATAGGCTTATAACAAACGTAAATTGTATTTTGATTTTTGAAAGATTTATGGAAATTGTTATAATGTGACTTGATGGAAAGTATTTACATTATTTTATTTTGATATTTTATTAAATGTTAAATATTAATCAAAATTAGAATTTTGATTTTTAAATACTCTATGACAATTAGAAACTTTGCATTTTGATTTTTCACATTAATGATGAAATTTGCAATTTTTTAACCATCCTTTTTTGAAACTACATGTTGATAATTGATGTCATTTATCACTTGAATGTATTGGTGGGGATTTTGGGTGAGTTATAAAATTCAAAATGGCACCAAGTGCATACTGTATCGGCACCCATTGGAATGACTTTAGTCAATGGATTTATAAATCAACTTAAGATAATTAAACCTTTCCCAATTTTATTTTAATTATTTTCATTGAACTTATGCACAGATATAGTATATGGCAGTATAAAGGTTTAAAATACTTGATACTATTTTAAAATACTATTATTATAGACTGATAGAATGGATTCCAATTTATTGCATAGACATTTAACAGCTCTCTACTCTCATACTACACTGTTCTAATGCTAGAAAATACATGCTTATAAATTAAAGTTAATCTTACTACTTGACTGTTGTGATCAATTACAGGTTATGTTATTAGTATGCAAAATAATTGTAAAATATTGGAAATCATACTGTTACTACATTAGTTATATAAGGACACATACATGAACACATTATATGCTTATGGTAGGAATTAATCTTCTACAGCATATATAGCGTATAGTGACTGGCAATCACATATGTAAAAGAAATTGGATGGCATGTGGTAGAAATTGATTACCTACTACACATCATTATTTAAATGAGATAATGACAGTAAGGGATCAGCAGTCACAAATAATGTTACAATCATCAAATATTAATGTATTACATAAGAATGAGAATCAGATGTAACTCATAACCTGAATTAACAGATACTTACTGTGCATTTTTATCAATAATAATTTAAATATAAGACTAGTTAGCTACAACTTAAATCTACTTCATAGAACCCCAATCTAGCTTGTTTATAAAGCACCATTACCCACCACTCATAATTTATAGACTTACTGATTTAATCTAATAAATAAAATGGAAATAATGATATAACTAATATACACCTTTTAATTGCATGGCAAGAGACTGCATTTGTAAAGTAATGTCTTTTTATAAACTAGTTTATTATAATTAGCACCAACTAAATTGTGTGTGATATTTAAATAAAACAAACATCTTGTCATACTTTCTTGTAAACAGATTAATTATCTAACTATTCATTAACATATTTCATTAAATAGAAGACAATAATTAACTAAGTATTAATTTAAAAGTTATATTTATTTTTTCAGCTTAACAGTTTATGTTCAAGTCCAATCCTTAAGTAGTGGTGGATTTAATTGTTAAAAGCGTAGCTATGGTAGATGAAGGTTTAAATCACTAATTTTTGCATTTATTTTGGATGCATAGATATTAATTGGATCTTGGTTTGGCAGCTAGTTCTTCCTATAGCACTGGACATCAGTCTTTTCCTCTTCTAAGATGGGTACATAGTGAATACATGTTTGTATGGTTCTTCATATGCAGATGGCTTCTCTTTCAGGACTCAGTGATGGTTTTTTGGCCAGCCCTCTGCCAGCATAACAGAGCAAGGCAGATAACAGCTTCTCTACTCTTGCATGGTGGATTTGTTGAAACTATCTAATAAGAATTAATTAAAGCAGAATAATAACAATGGCTGAATAATAATCACTGACAGCATCAAGATAGAATAATAGAAAGATAATCATGAACATAATTTCCAGCACTATTTATATGATATGAAATTATCTTATCTGTAAAATTTGAATCAATCTCTTATTGTTTGGATCCTTTGATCTATTGGGTATTATAGTTAACTCCAATACTTTCAATGTCTGAGTTTATTTATCCAATTCTTATTTGCACACTCTTATTTTTGAATGGGAATAATAGTATTTTTAATAAATTATTTTAATTATTTATCTCCCAAAATTTTAATCTAGTAATCTGTTTACAAACATTTTAATTACTTTTCCTAGAGTGTCATTTCCCTCTTTTTTATTGTTAAAAGAAAACACCTTTTTCTTCCAAACTACTTTAAAGTTAAATTTAGAATCTATTATCTTTTTTAAATTCTAGAAAAATATTTTGTATTTAACACAAAATAACTATATAATTCATTATATTGTATACATTTATCTGTGCATTTATAATAGATATTTAATTTTTATTTATAAAATTTATTAAAATTTTTGAACTTAAATTTTGTTTGTAATTTTTTTTGTATGCAAACATGATGTATAAATATGTGTCAATATATATAGCTTCATTATAAATATTGTACTCTCACTAACCGGAAATATAATAATAGTAAAATAAGACTAGCTCAGATAAAATGATTATGCTTGGCTAAAATACATATAATCAATAATACAGATGTTCCATGATACGATTTACTATTTAACTAGCTCTAATTGATTAATAAATAATAAATGGTTCAGTTTATAAAAATTTAAATAAATAAAATATTAATAAATCATGAGACAATAAAGTGAAGTACAAGCAGTAAAGAGTTACATTGAGCCAATATCCCACAGGATACCATCTCATTGGCATAAGAATACTATCCTCTTTATTAGTTCAAATAATAATAAATTCATAACATTCTTATGACTTTAAAACAATAATCAATTTTATATAATATTACTAACTAAATTCTAATCTCTTTATTAAAATAAAGAATATAACTATAATTATCTCAGGTTCTTTAAAAGAATTCTACTTAATTTATAATCTTCTGTAGTCAAGTATGATAAGGAATTTTGTATCATCCTCAACTATGACTAACTAATAATAATAATCATCATCAATAGTAGTCTGTCCAATAGACAGGTCCAGAGAGTAGTCACTACATCAGTTTATCCATTCTTCCATTCCATTCTCTTCCTTGCCCACTTCCTCAATTCCACATAACCCCTTCCATTTCTTATATCATCCAATAATGTCAATATCTTCTGTCCTTTCTTTTTATTTCCACTCACCATTTCTTCCAAAACATCTTTCATTAAACTATAATCTTTTCTTAGTATATGTCCAATCCAGTTTCTCTTTCTCTCTTTGATACTTTCAATCAATCTTCTTTCCTCATTAACCCCTTTCAAAACTTCTTCATTTGTTATTTTATTCACCCAACTGATTTTTTCCATTTTTCTCCATGTCCACATCTCAAAAGCTTCCAGTCAGTTCTTAATTCTATTACTCAATGTCCATGTCTCACAACCATACATTAATACATTCCACACATAACATTTAATTAATCTTTTCCTTAATTCTATTTCCATAGGTCCACAAAATATCTTCTTTCTTTTTACAAATGTCACCTTTGCCAATGCTATTCTTCTTTTAACTTCATCTTCACTTCTTCCATCCTCACTCAACCAACAACCCAAATATCTAAATCCCTTCATCTGCTGCACTATGTCATCACGGATTCCAATTTGCAGTCTTTTTGCATCTCTCCCTATCCATAAACACTTAGTCTTTTCAATATTAATATTCATTCCATATGCCATACATCCTTCTTCCAATTTATTCAACATATTCTGAAGATCCTTTTCTTCCTCAGCAATAAGAGCCATATCATCTTCAAATCTTATACACTTTATTACTCTCCCTCCAACATTTGCTCCTCCACAGTCCAAATAATTATTTAGCATATCTTCTAAATAAATATTAAACAAAACAGGTGACATACTACATCCTTGCCTAACTCCACTTTCTATATTCACTTCATCAGTCTCATTACATCCAAATCTAATTCTTATTCTTTGACCATTATACATATTCTATATCAATCGTCTTTCTTTCCAGAATACTCCTTTATCTCTTAAGATAGACATCAGTTTATCCCAGCTTACTCTATCAAATGCCTTTTCTAAATCTACAAAACATATACCAATTCCTTTATCTTTTTTAATATATCTTTCTGCAATTGTCCTAACAATACCAATAGCATCTCTTGTGATTTTCCTTTTCCAAAAACCAAACTGTTCTTCAGCAATATAATAGTCAACCTTCCAATAAATCCTTTGAGTTAAAATCCTCAATAACACCTTAGAAGCATGAGACAATACACTTATTGTCCTATACTCTTCACATTTAACAGCTTTCTTCTTTTTAGCAATTGGAATCACTATAGTTCTTAAAAAATCTTCAGGCCAAACTCCACTATTATATATCAAATTGCAAAGTCCAACTATTTCCTTCATAGTAAATTCTCCCATTTCTCTCAAAAATTCTATAGGTACTGCATCAAATCCAATAGCCTTACCATTCTTCATTTGTGTGATTGACTTTCTTACTTCATCTGGCAGTATGTCCATACCTCTATCATCCATTGCAACATCTTCATTTTCAAGTTCATAACTAATTAAATTATTTCCTCTACTAAACAGATACCGAATATATTCTTCCCATCTTTTTAATATATCATTACTATCGGTTAACCTTCTTCCATTCTTATCTGCAATCTCACTTGCTACCCATGTCTTTTTCTCCCAAGAAATACTTTGTATTCTATCAAATGCTAGATCATATCTTTTCATCTGTTGAAATCTTTCTATCTCTTTACATTCTTGCTTCAACCACTTTTCTTTTGCTAAATCTGTTTCTCTTCTTAATTCATTATTAAATTTCCTATATTCCTTTTGCCCTTTCTCAGTATTTACATTCTTCCACCATCTCCACACTTCCATCTTTTCCAACATACCTTCAGTTATCCAAGGTCTTCTAGCTTTTCTCACATGAATAATACCTATTTCATTTTTTTGCTATTTTCAAGAATCCCTCTTTAATTCTATTCCAACACTCATCAGAGCTATTAATATAGTTCCCATCCTGAACACTTCTTTTAAATTCATTTTCACATATCAAACCAAATTTTCCTTTTTCCATTTGTCTCAATTTATCCAAGTCCCATCTTGTGTATCTTTTCGCTCTTTTAATTCTTTTTAAACTTAACTTTAATTTAGCCATCACCAAATTATGATCCGAATCTATATCAGCACCTGGCAAAGCATGTGAACTCTTAACAGCATTCTTATATCTATTCTGAATCAATATATAATCAATTTGATAATGTTCTTGGTTACCTGGAGCTTTCCATGTATACAATCTCCTAATATGATTTTCAAAACAAGTATTTGCAATGACAAACCCATTCTCTTTACAAAATTGTACAAGTCGACTACCCCTTTCATTTCTTTTTCCAATACCATAATTTCTAACAATTTTCTCTTCCGTACCTTTCCCCACAACAGCATTCCAATCCCCCAATAGCATTATACATGCATTTTTTTCTTCACATTGAATACTTTCTTCTATCTTCTCATACATTTCATCAATTTCACTATCATCATGAGTACTAGTTGGCATATAAACTTGTATAATTACCAAATCCCTAGGACTTGCATTTATTCTCATCACCATCAGTCTATCATTAATACCATCAACCTTTGCCACACTATTCCATATTTTCTTCCTCACAGCAATGCCAACTCCATTAATTGACCTATCACCACCTGAATAAAACAACTTTACATCTGCACTACTTACTTCTCCACATCCCTCCCACCTCACTTCACTTAATCCTATTACATCAATATTATTCAAATGCAACTCTCTTTTCAAATTCTCCAATTTCCCACCTTTCCTCAAAGATCTAACATTCCACGTTCCAATTCTCAGTGTATCCCCTCTCAATGAATTATATTTATGAGGATTTCGCAGGTTGATGACCTGAGTAGCCTCATGTCCACTCCTGCCGGGCAAGACACCAAAGTTATTCTTAACTAAGGTCTCAACACCAAACGTAATGATTCCTGTAGACATACTCATAATAAAACAAGGGAATTATAAGACAAAGTGGTTTCCCATTGCCTTCTTTGCCCAGCAATAACCTCTATAATAGGCTTAGTGCGCTAGCCAAATCCCATAAAATGAAAATCCAACTACCGCTTCCTTCTCATCATTGTCACCTCTAGTGATCTTCTGCTGACTTGGAAGAAATGCCGTTGCTGACCCAGCACCCAGCGGGGTGTTGACTTATTTAATGGCGGTCAACACTCACCATTATACATCCACCGTCATAGGAATTGTGGCACTTTATAGAAGTAAACACGCCACTGTCTTCTTCACCACTTCCTGATAGTGAATGTTGTCCCATTGTCAGTGACTGCTTATTTACAGTACTCTGCTTATTCGCAGCTAACCTTCATATCTGAAGGCCATACTCCTATCCGCAACCTGGGGATGCTCTGGGTGGCATGGGACCCATGCCTTATTCCCAGAATAATAATAATAACAAAAATAATAATAATCTTCAATGGAGAATTATCAATCTTATCTACTGTTCAATGTTATGATAACTATAATAATAATAATAACAACAATAAGTAATATAATATAATCTTTAATTCTTATGTGGCATCTTAAATAGAACATGTGGTATAATCTGATAATCTAAGAATATGTGACAACAAATAATGTTATAATTCTATGCAATATATTGTACAATTAGTTATGACCATAATAATATTAACAATGTAAAATGAAATTTCTCAAATATATTATATTCTGAAGCATTGTGATTTTTTAAGTAAATGATTATATTTGTACTGTGCAAATATTATGTTTTTTTTTTGGTATCTGGCGATCATGTATTTGTAATGGTGAATAATCAACACAACACAAAGTTTTATAAAAACAAGTTTAACAAAGTTTATTATAGACTTTTAACAAAATTATATACAATATTTACAGTTATATTTTAGATAAATTACATACTTCCTCATTAAAAATAAAATAAAATAAACAAGTAAATAAGCCTTTACTCCGACTTATAAACTTTTACACATTTATTTAAAATAATGATACTACTACTAATTACGAATACACTTATAGTTGAATATAACATCCATTAATTGACATATTTTAAAATGTATAGTTTTCGCAAATATACACGAAAATATAAAAAATATAAACTACTGAAGTAACATTCATTTTTAAGATATGTTCATAGATTTTATAACAAATTAATCAAACTTCTACTATGATATTGCTGATGTTATCTTAAATATTTATCTTGGTTCGTGCAATAAATAAATTGACTTGAATAAAATAATATGAGTGACATACTTTTATATACCTTGCTTGACATTACTCTAATAAAAATCCCTATGTGTGTGTTTTATGTGTGTTCTAAAACATAAAATAATATTAACAAAATATAAGTACTCATTCTATTTTATGTTGTTTCTTCTGTATGTTCTATTCTTTAAAAATATGCATTACCATGTATAATCAAAATACCCAAAATTATTCAAAAATCTCGTGAATAATTTATTATCTTATATATTTTTTAATAGTTTAATAAAATACGAAAATATTTGTGATTCTTTATTATTATAGTTTGCATTTACTTTTAATCTCATTTGTATTTGAGTTCAACATAAATAAAAGCAAGTAAACCTATCTCATCTTCTTTCAAAAATAACGATTCTACAATTGTAAAATTATTCATTATTTTCCTTCATAAATATAATTCTGTACAATGCAATAACTTTTGAAATTAAGATACTGAAGCAGATGATCTGATGCTCAGATCCTGCTTTACAGCCCACATCCAATCTCCTACCACCTAACGATTCAAACCCGCCTTTACGCACGTATATACATAGCTAATAATATATATATATCTTTGCTCAGTATTATAACATAAATAATGTAAACGTATGTATTTTAATTTTAAAATATTTTATTTAATAATAATATTCTCATGTGTATGCGGGCGTAAATAATAAATATCTATATATTTCAGTGTAGGAGATTGCGAATGTATTAATAGTTATATTATATATGTATGGTATTATATATGAAACTTATTATTTTTTCATATATAATTTTGTAGCCAGAAATTATGCAATTTTGTTAAAAAGTCTCTCGAAAAACAATTACCCGGAAGACCCCTTAGATTAAAGTAAAAGATTACAAATTGGTAATAATAAAATAAACCCATTAGTGGAAATTGTTTTAAAATCATAAGATATATTTTAAAACAATCGTTCGAGAAACTGATAACAAACTTGCATTGTTTCAAACATCTTACTAGATAAGAGTATCCGGTCAAACTATTCCAGATGAAACTAAGTGCTTAAACCACCTCAGGTCCAGCAGTAGTTGCTAATTTACAGCTTCAAAATAAAAGTATATATACTGCTGGATTTGAATCCACAGAAGAGGAAACCATTAAATAACTATGTTGCTATACATATTCCATGCCAGTTTTAATTCTCACTCAATGTGTCATGAGTAGGAAATTTCACCTTGTCCCTCCGTTCTAATATGCTGTTCCCATGAACGAAGCTCTGCATCCTGTACTACTGAACTTTATGTATATTTTTCCAGTGAAAGTGAAATGCTATCTCTCAAATTAATAATGCTACCCTAGATCTAGTAAAACAATACCGATGGACTGACTCCTAATGAAATCGTTCTTTCAAATAAGCAAGGTAAAAGAACTTTGACCGCTTATAATTATTAAATCCTGCCTTCTCTGTAATATTTATATTTTAATCACCTATTTTAAATGTCTTCAAATATGTATTCGTATAACTTTATACAACTAATCTATATTAAGCCTCCTATATAATGTTTTCTTTTTTTTTATTTCCAAGCGCCAAACAATTTTCATTTACATGTATGTATTTATATTTTAAAAGATGCCAATAATATTCTAAAATCGCAAGCATATAATTCATTTTCGTTTCCCAGCCCATCATTTATGGGTAAATAACTTATAATTTGATTAAAACAAGTCTTATTCGACTTGCCCAGGTGCTCGCGATTTTAGATAAACTAATTATATTTTTATGTTTACTGTAGAAAAACAGATTGACATCTGTTTTTCATATTTTCCATCCTAAATAATGCACTATCTTTTATTCTTAAATTATATTATATATGTAAAACCCATCTTAGCTATTACCACTGCCCAATTATTTTGTGATCATTTATATATTTTTCACAAGGGCATTGATTAACTAAAATTGAGATTTATTAAATGTATGGGAAGTAATGAATAATATTAAGTAACATAATGTAAGGGGGAAAGGAATCTTAAGAGCTTAGTTTTATATTTAAGTATAATTATTATCCATGTTTGTTTAATGAAGCCATATCATTACGCCAAATATTTCATAATTTGTGGGCAATAAATATGTTAGATAATCTTTAACCTTTAGAGTTTAGTTTATATTATATTATTAAGAGTTACGTGCATAAAGGCCGTTTCGTATATATATATATATTTGTGCTTCTTTCTCACATGGAGGCATCCGTGAAGTCAGGCCCCATCGTCATTCTCAATGTCCTTAAACCAGGCTGTAAAACTTCCCTGGGGACATACTTGGTCATATGTGCATACTTTATATAGGGAGCGATCTGGGAAACCAGCCCAATAAAGTCGTTGCCGACCACTCTTCATCATCCATGATTCACCTGTACTTCACTCCAGGGAATCTTGGACTCTTTCGTTCGTCAAACCGACTCTGCCTACATTTGCAGAGGAAATTGGTCCACTTCATTATTTAAAATTCATGAAGCATACTCCAGGATCCATAAATGGACCGACCCAATCAGCCGCCATGCACACACTGCCTTTCAGTGTCATCCAGAAGTATTCATAAGCCATAATGAAATGATTTCTTTAAACGGACATATTTCCATTAGTTTAATATAAGTATTAATGTGATAGATTTAGTATCATTTATATAATTATTCATTACCCATCCCGCACATTAATTATCTATAACTCCAAATTAATAATCATATTGAATGTAACCAAATGTAATATCTGCGTATAAAATTACTGTTTAAATTAATTAAATACTCTTGTTGTCTCTGGGGGTGTAATAGTATTCCAGTAATGTATTCTAATAGCACTTAATCATTAAATCACACATATATATTATTGGCATAGCCGCAAGTCTTATGTTATCATTAAATATGAATCAAATACATATATATAATACTCATGAGGCTAACGTCGGCTAAATAACCTGACAATTTTGTTATTAATAAATCTTAAATATATATATCAAACTCGAACCATTGCTTTCTTTTAGTTAAGATAACATATTACATTATTACTTATGCTAAATATGACTAGATGATCTCCACTCAATACATAATTAATATGCTAGGTCATGAGTTTTCATTGCTCATAAAATATAGCTAGTTATTAAGTTATTCTATCATAAGCTTAGCGTAGAGTCTTTTTGTGTCTCCGATGACCGATGCCGGCGGTGAGAAGTAAATTAAGTCGATGTCATCAGGATTGTTGTTTATAATGTTATAGATCTGGGGAATAGGCAAATAGGGCAGAGTTCATGAGTGTTCCTGACCTGTGTATCTTGCGCATGATTGGATTCGAGGTACTTTTGCCTAGATGCTAGATCTTGTTACGTGAACATACAAATCCGACTGGCACAGTTTTTTTTTTTCTCCAGGTTTGGCGCTTCGAATACAAACACCCATATACCTGATATAGTAGTAGATAGTGATATATATAACACATGTTTAAAAAAAAAAAATTTTTTTTTGAAAATTTTTTTTTTCGGATACCCAGCTTAAAAATTTTTTTGATTATTGGTACACACTCCCTACGAGTCATTGTTAATATAAATATAAATAATTTTCTCTCAGTATATATATATAAATATGTTTCAAGTAAATAGTATGTTATATACTCAGTAATTTTTCCCACATAAAAATTTTTTCGTTTTCACGAACCTATAAAATAAATTAGTGGCAGTTTTGTTTTGTTCTCTTTTATGCATATGATTTGAATAATGATAGTGTTATATAATGTTTTATTCCTTGTCTGTAAATGTTTATTACATGTATAATTCTCGTGAGTTTTTAAAAAAAAAAGTAAAGAGAAGTAACAGCTTTTAAGGGGTTTTTACTTTCATATTAATTAAAGATAAAGAAGTGCTTTCCCAAATAATGTTTATAGTTTTCGTATACATGTAAGTTTCCAGTGATATAAAAGAGTGACAGCTTTTAAGGGGATCTCATTTTTATAAAATAAAATGTGTTTTTCAAAGAAGTGAATAAGATGTTGTATAATGTTTTTTTTTTCTTGGTCATAAATGTGAAATTGCATGCAGGATGCCCATAAATAAAATAGTGGTAGTTCTAAGGGGCCTCCACACTCATAATAATAAAGTAAAAAGTATGTTTTAAATAGTGTTTTTATATATGTAAGTTTCCATAAATAATTTTAATAACATAAAAGTATTTTTGAGTTTACAGTATGATAAAATAGTGTTAGCTTTTAAGGGGCCTCCACATTTATAATAAAAATAAAGTATGTGTTCTAAATAGTAGCGTTTATATATATAAAAGTTTCCATAAATGATTTTAAATAACAAAAATATTTTTGAGTTTACAATGTAATAAAATAGTGATAGCTTTTAAGGTGTTTTCACATTTAAAGATAAAAAGATAGTAAAGAAGTGTGTACGATATATAATTTTTTCATTTTAATATGTTATAAATAAATATAATATGCCCAAGTTTTGAAATGTGCGTTAAATAATAATATATAATAATTTTTCATAAATGCTTTAAATAATGATCTATATAATTTTTTTTATAAATGTCTCAAATAGTGATATTTCCAAGTCTGAGAGAATTAAATTAGTGTCAGCTTTTAAGGGGCTTTCACATTTAAAGATAAAAAGATAAGTAGTGTGTGCACTAAATAATATATAATTTTTCCATAAATGTTTCAAATAATGATGTTAAATATAAAAATTTTTTTTTCTTTGTTAATACATCTGTTAAATAAGTATTTTAAATTTATAATATGTACAAGTCTGAGAGAGTTAAATAAGCAACAGCTTTTAAAATGCTTGCACTGTTAATAATAAAATAAAGATTCTAAATAATCGCAAATGGCCAGATTTTTTTTTTGAAATATTTTAATAATATTCATGCGTATATAACTGTCTCAAATCAATGAAAGAAATAATGACAGTTTTTGTTACACTTTCAGTCTCTTATATATGTAAATATGTGCTAAAGCCATAATAATGTTTTTTCTGTCAAAGCTGTAAATGTATAATTATTTAAGTATAGATCTTAGAAAAGTATACAACCCAATAATAGCGGATCATCTGGTCAGGTCATATAGCCCTATCCCTTTGACTGGCACCCAGTATTAATACCACTATAAATTTGCCAATAGGTGATTGAGTTATTTAGAATAAAAGTTTAAAAGCAATGATTCTTAATAAAAGTTATATAGAGTTTTTTTTTTTTGGTTCAAAATATGTGTATCAAGTGTATCAATGCAATCGTTAATCAATCTTTTTGTTAAGATGTTTCAGGTGCTGAAGATCAACTCCAAAAACAGACCACGAAAGAAGTCATAAAGAAGGCCAGGTAGAAGTTACAATAATTTTTTTGATATACTTTGCATTAAAGAGCTAAATAATAATCAGTATAGATATATATGTTTCACAGTAAAAACTAGATCTAGAAATAATTAATATTAAGGAATAAAAGGTAGGATAGCAATAAAGATTTAAATAAATGTAGATTAAATATGGGAGTGGGAGAGTAGAGTAAGGGAGAAGTGTAGAATTGGGGGAGGAGGTGTTCATCCATATTAAAATAAAAAAATAAATAACCATAAAACTTATCTGGGTAATAAAAAAAATATAATTTTATCCTAAATCTAAGATAGATGAAGAACAGCAGTGAGGATCGGGATCAGGGAAAGACATTGAGGTTGGGTAAAATTATTTTGGAGAGTGGTGACTGACCCAAGAAAGTCGACAATCCATCTGTAACTATGGAAACAGTGATATGGATGTTGCAGAGAATGGAAAAGAGATTTGACAATTTGGAGGCAAAGATCGAGGCCAGATGGGACAACATAAATAGCACCATAGCAACAAAGGTAGAGGAGGCATGAATAGAGTGCCGACAGGAATGCGAGGATATCCATAACAAGTTTGAGGGGTCTCTGGAGGACCACAAGTATGAGATTCTGGATGCCATCCAAGAAATAAAAGACGAGCTGACAGCCAAGCAAAACAAACAAGAAGCCACCTTTCATGTATGCATTGACCAAATTAAGGAAGAGATGAATGGTATGAAGGAGGATATGCCAAGAACCAATGAGAGTGTAAGCTTTGAGGAAGAAAGACCAGGACTGGAGAGAATGACAAACAGTGGACCCCAGCTTCCACTAGAAACCTGTGCAAAAAGGTCAACACCCATTATGTCCAAGGACCGATAGTACACTCACCAATATCATTGACCAAACTTGAAACTCAAATTATGACAACAATACAGCAGAATATGCCACACTATGTACAACAGATGATGATGAGATGTCAAGTTAGGAAGATAGAGGAGATGGCCCAATTCCTCACATCAATCAATCATTCACCCATACAAGCAAGACCACCCAAATATCACTCCAGACCGATGGGGCAACCATCCAGATACCAGCACAACTTGTGGCGAGATGAACCAATTAGCAGCAAAAGGTATGAACCACCGGATAGAGGGAGAAGCTAGAGGAGAAGCTGGATGGATAGAACATGACGACATGAATATGCAATGGCAAATGATTTAGGACTCTAATAATTTGTATATGTTATAATAATTTTTTTATTTTTATTTTATGTTAATCAGTTAACCAAGCAGTTTTTTTTGAAGACAGTGAAAAATTTTTCTAGTAACATAGCAGAGAGGATACTCTATCATAAATGAAAGTCATAAATTTCTAATGTAACAAAGAGTTAGGATATTCGATAGTAAATGAAAGTCATAAAAATTTCTAATATAGCAGAGAGGGTATTTTAGCATAAATAAAAATCATAAAATTTCTAACATAGCAGAGAGCTATTCTATCATAAATGAAAGCCATAAATTTCTAATATAGCAGAGAGGGTATTCTATCATAAATAAAAGTCATAAAATTCCTAATATAGCAGAGAGCTATTTTATCATAAATGAAAGTCATAAAATTCCTAATATAGCAGAGAGTTAGGGTATTCGATCATAAATAATGAAAGTCATAAAATTTCTAATGTAACAGAGTTAGGATATTCTATCATAAATAAAAGTCATAAAATTTCTAATATAGCAGAGAGTTATTCTATCATAAATGAAAGTCATAAAATTCCTTTTAGATACATCGCCAATCCAAAAGCTGTTTTTTAGTTACCTGGACATCAAGTAAAAGCTTTTTTTTTTTTTTAAACATTTTTTCATTTTTTTCCGGTAAGTTCAGGAAAATGAAGCAGATGATCTGATGCTCAGATCCTGCTTCACAGCCCACATCCAATCTACTACCACCTAACTATTCAAACCCGCCTTTATGCACGTATATACATAGCTAATAATATATATATTTCTTTGCTCAGTATTATAACATAAATAATGTAAACATATGTATTTTAATTTAAAAATATTTTATTTAATAATAATATTCTCATGTGTATGTGGGCGTAAATAATAAATATCTATATATTTCAGTGTAGGAGATTGCGAATGTATTAATAGTTATATTATATATGTAAGGTATTATATATGAAACTTATTATTTTTTCATATATAATTTTGTAGCCAGAAATTATGCAATCTTGTTAAAAAGTCTCTCGAAAAACAATTACCCAGAAGACCCCTTAGATTAAAGTAAAAGATTACAAATTGGTAATAATAAAATAAACCCATTAGTGGAAATTGTCCACGCTAGCTTGTTTTGAAATCATAAGATATATTTTAAAACAATCGTTCGAGAAACTGATAACAAACTTGCATTGTTTCAAACATATTACTAGATAAGAGTATCCAGTCAAAATATTCCAGATGAAACTAAGTGCTTAAACCACCTCAGGTCCAGCAGTAGTTGCTAAGTTACAGCTTCAAAATAAAAGTATATATACTGCTGGATTTGAATCCACAGAAGAGGAGACCATTAAATAACTATGTTGCTATACATATTCCATGCCAGTTTAATTCTCACTCAGTGTGTCATGATTAGGAAATTTCGCCTTGTCCCTCCATTCTAATATGCTGTTCCCATGAATGAAGCTCTGCATCCTGTACTACTGAACTTTATGTATATTTTTCCAGTGAAAGTGAAATGCTATCTCTCAAATTAATAATGCTACTCTAGATCTAGTGAAACAATACCGATGGACTGACTCCTAATGAAATCATTCTTCCAAATAAGCAAGGTAAAAGAACTTTGACCGCTTCTAATTATTAAATCCTGCCTTCACTGTAATATTTATATTTTAATCACCTATTTTAAATGTCTTCAAATATGTATTTGTATAACTCTATATAACTAATCTATATTAAGCCTCCTATATAATGTTTTCTTTTTTTTTTTATTTCCAAGTGGCAAACAATTTTCATTTACATGTAAGTATTTCTATTTTAAAAGATGCCAATAATATTCTAAAATCGCAAGCATATAATTCATTTTCGTTTCCCCACCCATCATTTACCGGTAAATAACTTATAATTTGATCAAAACAAGTCTTATTCGACTTGCCCAGGTACTCGTGATTTTAGATAAATAAACTAATTATATTTTTATGTTTACTATAGAAAAACAGATTGACATCTGTTTTTTATATTTTTCATCCTAAATAATGTGCTATCTTTTATTCTTAAATTATATTATATATGTAAAACCCATCTTAGCTATTACCACAGCCCACTTATTTTGTAATCATTTATATATTTTTCACAAGGGCATTGATTAACCAAAATTGAGATTTATTAAATGTATGGGAAGTAATGAATAATATTAAGTAACATAATGTAAGGGGGAGGGGAATCTTAAGAGCTTAGTTTTATATTTAAGTATAATTATTATCCATGTTTGCTTAATGAAACCATATCATTACACCGAATATTTCATAATTTGTGGGCAATAAATATGTTAGATAGTCTTTAACCTTTAGAGTTTAGTTTATATTATATTATTAAGAGTTACGTGCATAAAGGCCATTTTGTATATATATATTTGTGCTTCTTTCTCACATGGAGGCATCCGCGAAGTCGGGCCCTATCGTCATTCTCAATGTCCTTAAACCAGGCTGTAAAACCACCATTGGGACATACTTGGTCATATGTGCATACTTATATGGCGAGTGATCTGGGAAACCAGCCCAATAAAGTCATTGCCAACCACTCTTCATCATCCATGATTTGCCTGTACTTCACTCCAGGGAATCTTGGACTCTTTCATTTGTCAAACCGTCCCTGCCTACATTTGCAGAGGAAATCGGTCCACTTCGTTATTAAAAGTTCATGAAGCGTACTCCAGGATCCATAAATGGACCAACCCACTCAGCCGCCATGCACACACCACCTTTCAGTGTCTTATTAGTCGCCCAGAAGTATTCATAAGCTGTAATGAAATGATTTCTTTAAATGGACATATTTCCATTAGTTTAATATAAGTATTAATGCGATAGATTTAGTATCGTTTATATATTATTCATTACCTATCCCGCGCATTAATTATCTATAACTCCAAATTAATAGTCATATTGAATGTAACCAAATGTAATATCTGCTTATAAAATTATTGTTTAAATTAATTAAATACTCTTGTCATCTCTGGGAGTGTAATAGTATTCCAGTAATGTATTCTAATAGCGCTTATTCATTAAATCACACATATATATTATTGGCATAGCCGCAAATCTTATGTTATCATTAAATATGAATCAAATACATATATATAATACTCATGAGGCTAACGTTGGCTAAATAACCTGACAATTTTGTTATTAATAAATCTTAAATATATATATCAAACTCGAACCATTGCTTTCTTTTAGTTAAGATAACATATTACATTATTACTTATGCTAAATATGACTAGATGATCTCCACTCAATACACAATTAATATGCTAGGTCACGAGCCTTCATTGCTCATAAAATATAGCTAGTTATTAAGTTATTCTATCATAAGCTTAGCCTAGAGTCTTTTTGTGTCTCCGATGACCGATGCCGGCGGTGAGAAGTAAATTAAGTCGATGTCATCAGGATTGTTGTTTATAATGTTATAGATCTGGGGAATAGGCAAATAAGGCAGAGTTCATGAGTGTTCCTGACCTGTGTATCTTGCGCACGATTGGATTCGAGGTACTTTTGTCTAGATGCTAGATCTTGTTACGTGAACATACAAATCCAAACAGCACAATAGCGATATGATGCATAGGCATGATGAACTAACTAGAGTATAGACTCAATAGTATAAATATATGGGATAATCTACATGGCAACAGTGCATATGAAGATGTATGACTTCTCTGTTTAATGACCTCCACTATAAAAATAATATCCAGGCTATTTGTTCAGCTCCTTTGAACATTTTAAAATATATAATACTAAGAAACACCATACCCATGGAAACTATATACAAGACACAGGGCTATGTTATCTGTACTTGCATAAACTACTAAAATAATATAAGTTACTTTCTATTGCTCATAAATCCTACATATAAGCATCCCATTGGTTTCTTTTCATAATCCCAAAATCACTATCACTTAAAAACTTCATAATAGATTTATCAACCTACATCGCAAAATTATCTAGCATTACTCTAAACAATAAACAAGATTCACATATGACTTCAACAATCTAAAACTACTATAACAAGAAAAGGTTTATTCACTTTCAAAATTCAACAATAAAAATACAAATGATTTTTTTTGTTTTAAGATATTTAATCAATATTTAAAATATTTCTAAAATAAGGTTTATCCATTAAAGAATCATAAAAATTATATGTATCAGTAAATTATATTACATTAGTAATATAAAAGAAAAGTATGGATATCTTTTAAAAAAAAATCCTAGCTCATATCTTTGGAATAGCAATAAAGTTTTATGTGAATTTAATGCACACACACATATTCATACATTCTTATGATAAGGTAATACTATAAAAATATTCCAAGCAATTCTTGAAACAATAAAATATACATAATGTAAAAATTAATATATTTTACAAATTTACCTAGTGACAATTTGCTAGTTGGTCACTCTTAGACATTTTCTGATACAATATTTCATATAAAAACATTAAATAATAATACCATACATTCAACAGTACTACCATACTTAGAAAAATGTTTATATAAAAAAAAAACTTTACAAAGTATTAAAATGTTTCTGACAATATTAGTTATGTTAGATCAATAGATATTTAAATATAATTTTCCTATCTAACACTACTAAAACTTAATACTATTATTAGTAAGAAAAATGATAAAACTATATTTAAGAAAACTCCAACCCACCATAAAGTTCAAATAAAAAGTTCTTTTCCTTTCTCCTAATATTTCTTTATTAGAAGTTCTTTGTAGAAACTTTCTCCCTGATGTTTGTTGCTAAAACAACCACTGTCCAACACTTGAGAACAAAAAAAACTTTTTTCTCCCTCCCTCTGTGTGGTTGCTAATGAATAAAAAAAAATTAAAATGAAGTGAAGTCAACTTTTTTATTCCAAATTATTTGAGCAATAATTATTAATCCTTTTATGAAAGTTTATAAAAAAATTATAGTCAATTGTCTATAGCTTTCAGGATAACAACTATTAAATGTAATATCACTTGAAGAAGTTACAAAATAATCTCTGAAGTTTTCCCGTTCACTAGGATCCTACATTGGCTTTTGATGGATCAGTATCAGCGATATTAATTCATGCATATTGATACAGAAAATATGCATTTTATATTCTATTAAAATTAACATTTTTATGGTAACTCAATAAAGACATTTATAAATTATTTCAGTCAGGATAATATTATTTTTAATACCCATTTATTTCCTTTTGTTGAATAATTCTCCAAAATCGGTTTTTACATTATTAAATAAGTGCAGTCTTTTTGTTTTTAAAAGTGACTTGTCATATAAAAATATATTCGTAGTACTATTAGTTTTTTTATCCTTATCTCCACTTCAAGATAAGTTTATAATAAGCTTTTTTTAAAAAAAAAAAAAAAAAATTTTCTTTTAAACATATTCACTGCAACTTTTTAAGAATATATTTTTTAAAATATTAAAAATTCAAGTTTTTATCATATAGCTTTTGGTCTTCAAATATGGTTATCTATCCTTAAAATATAATGCATTTAAAATACTACATTTTCGAAGAATATTTCTGTTTAATTGTCTTGAAAATGTCCAAAATATTAAAATAAATAATGATATATCTTTTTTCAAAAATATTTTTAAAATTGTGCTTTCATTTAGTATCTGTACTTCTATTCTTAATTTTCTTGAATACATACTTATTTCTGGTATTAAATCCATAGCTACTGTGAAGCTGGTCCAAACTTTAATAGAAATACTTGATTAAGAAATTGTTACTTTAACAATGCATAATTTTAGCTTAGTAAATTTATAATCTTTTTAATCCTCTCTTTTAAAACAATAATTTATGTAGTAAAACTAAGCAATACTTCGATATTAATAATAATAAAAAAAAAGGTATTAAGAGAGTTGTTTAGTTTTAAGCACATATTTGTTTCTCCAGAAAAATGAAAATATCTACTTTTATAGTAATTGAACTGATGAATTAATTGACTATTAGATATTTAACTTGTGAACTCATTTACATATTAGTCAAGCTTATGTAATTAAAAATTTAGAAATAAAAATCATGACTCATTTTTAAAATATTAAATATTATATTATTTAATTCAAAATTAATTTTATACTTTTATTTAAACAAACTAAACATTTTAAAATAACATTTTAAAAATCATATTTTATTAATCAATCCAATATTTATTTTCAATGTATCTATTTTTGAAAATTCTACTTTATTAACTACATTTATTAAAATGGTAATTATAACATAATTGTGCTTGCCCACTTAATGCTATTGTTGGCAGTCAAAAACAATACAATACAATGTTCGGGGCTGTGTGTTTTTTAAATTGAATTGCTGATTTTTTTTGTTTTTAATTTATTGATTGCTATAACTTTTTTTCCATGCCTTTTTATTAAAAAAGTTGTTTAATTTTAATTTTGTATTTAGTAAATGACAAACTTTTTTATTTATTTTTAAATCACTGTTTTTAAACAAAGCTGCTACTCTGCGATGTCTATTTAGCAATGTCTTTCACTTAATTATTGCTTTCTACATAACAAAACAACTGTGTAGGGTTAGGTTTAGGGTTAGTTTTAGGGTTAGTTAGGGTTAGTTTTAGGGTTAGGTTTAGGGTTAGTTTAGGATTAGTTTTAGGGTTAGTGTTCTGTTATTTGTAATGCTAAAATAAAAAATATCAAAATTGTAACTGTAGTCAGACAAAAAAAAAGAAACTCAAACTTTTTTAAACAACAACAAACACATATAAATGCCTTCTTTACTTATTAAACATGTTTATAATATGTGCTTTCTATGAAATTTACGAAAAATCGTGTATATTTTTATTGGACAGCAGAAATACTCAGCTTCCGTTGTCGGCAACTGCGAAAAAGTTACACGTTTGCCATCCATTTTATTAACTACATGGTATTTCACATGAAAACAAGATTTTGTATGCAATATCAGCCGAATTCTTTTATACCTACCCTTGGCAAGCTTTTACATCTTACACATTCTCTAAACAAGGGTGTGCCATTTAGAAAATTACTATAAATTCATGTTTATTAAATTAATTATAAATACAAATATTGTGTAATGTAGATTGTAAAAATTTGACTAATCCAAGTAAACACACATATATATCAAAATGTACACAAAAGATAAGTGTGTGAATTCACAATAACTGTCACGAAGCAGAAATAGGCCATATTATTTCTGCGTTACATCATCATAAATGGCCTTCTAATGGCTAAGGCAAACATAGATGTTTTCTATAGCCATAAGTCAGGCCTTGTAAACAGCATTTGTTAGGTGTTTTGGCAAGCCAGAATGTCATCAAGTGGCCAAGCCCAATTACATTATAAGTACCATTATAACTACTAAATTAAATATTTCTAACATTTATTTTTATTTTATCATAAACAAATATTTCAATTTTTTAACAATTCCACAGCAATTTTGAAAACATTTTTAGAACACTTGTAAGCACAAAAGTATGAGTATTTGTGTCACATGACCATTAAACCCAGACAGTAAGTAACATATTTTTAATTGCTGTCTCATAACAGAAATAATTATCTAATTATAAAAAAATATTATATTAAAAACATAGTAATATAGTAATAGAATTTGGAATAATAATTTGGATACTATTGAAGCTATAATAAATTAAACACATTTGTCTATCACAAAATATTATATTTCAAATACATAATTTATAACACAAATATTAAATATAATTTTCATTTTAAAATACATTGGTTTATTTAATTCTAAGTCATTATTTTAAAATTAGCTTTTAGCACTTAGTTTAATAGGACTTTTAATATATTATTTGATTATGGCCAGTTTTTTCAACCATACAAAATCATAATATTTAGATTTACATTATTACTTTAACATATTAATATAGTTTTTTATGTATTTACTACTCTCACTTTACTTTAACAAAGTTTTTTAAAATATTACCAACATTATACAGCAGCTATACTATTCAAAATGTATCCTTAATTTACATTTATTTAAATTGACTCAGTGAATCTATTTAGATATAGTCAAAAGGGTACAATATATATATATAGTATTAATAACTTCCAATTAACCTAACATAGGAGTATTCTAAAATACTTTGATCTCTAATGAAACTATTTATTAATTAAAATGTATTTGACTATTTGAATTTGCATATATATATATATATATATATATATATATATGCAAATTCATATAGTCAAATATATTTATATATATATATATATATAAACTTTAAATAATACATACCTTAATGTCAAACTTTTAAGTAATCACTGGACTTTAAATTGAAAAATAAACAATTTTATATATATATTATTATATCTTACTATTTATTGATAACAATAAATATTTAAATCAAGCATGGAAATTGAAACAAAATCACATGAGGAGATAATTCTTTTGGCCTTTTGTTAATAAAGAAGAGAAGAAAAGAAAATGGTTTTTTTTTAAATAACTTTTTCTTTAAAAAAAAAAAACTACTATTCTACATTGGAATTGAATTTTAACTGTTCCAAATTAAAACTTATGGATTAAAAAAGATTACAAGAAAAATATTTTAATTTTCTTCTAAATCTAAAAGAGAATAGCAATATAAAAAGAAAAAGAATATCTATTTGAGTTATTGGAAACTACATTATTTTATTACTTCATTTTTCTACATATATATACATATTTAAAATAATTATATATAATATATATATATAAAGAATCATACAATGTCTGTGAGTAGAATAATTTATATTGTAAAGGTTTTGAAACCAACTTTCATGCTAATTTAAGATATTTATTGTGTAGAACATCTAATAGACAATGGAGATTAAGAACATCAATCTTTGAAGGATATATATTTTATCTTATATCAACCAAATCATTGGATAATATTAATAATTTATCAATTTAGGATAAATAAATAATTGTTGTACCATTGGATTAATATACTTCACAGGAAAACTCCATTAGGATTATGAACTACGGACTTTTTAAAGATCCATTCTTAACTCAGGAAAATAAGTTTTATATATATATATTATATTATTATTTATATTACTTTAATATGTTTAATTTTATTATTTTTTTATTTCAAATTTGGCATCATTTCATTTCTAGTAGAAATATCCAAATTTAATTTTATAAACATAAATTGAAAGTTTGACAAAATTCATCAAAATTAGATGAAGTATATAAAAAATGTTATTATTTAACAGATATTAAAAACAGGATTATTATATTTGCTATATAATATAATAAATGTATAATGTATTTATTTTATTATAAATGCATATAAAATAAGTTATAAAATTGTAAATAATACTTATATGATAATAGTTATGAAACATATGAATAAAGACTGTAAATAAATTAATGTTATTTAAATTATTAATTTTTGAATTTATATATTGTTTTATATATCTGTTAATTTGAATTATATTCTTTACTTTTGAAAAGTTTATTATAGTATAAAATTTTATCATAGAGTATTGGATGGGAATATTATTTATTAATCTCTTGAAATGATAAAATTCATCCTTATTTTTCATTAATATTTTATTTATCTTTTACATTATATTTTTTATTGTTTATTAAATATTAAGTTATTAAATTGATCTCTCTGCCTAATCATTATTATATTATATTATATATTTATAAATGAATACATTAATCATTATTAGCTACATAACAATTATTTTATATATATGTTAATATTATAAACATCATATGAATATCATTTATTAGTCAATGCTTATATAAAGGCATATTAGATAATTACTTGTTTAAAATCATCCATGAAGAGAGCCAATTGCAAATTCTCCATGAGTTTGAATATCATGACATAATGGTGACTGAAAGACGGATGAGAGATGGATGAACTAGTCTAAATTATATCTAAATTTATTTAATAATTATTGAGCTAGCATAGTAAAGATGGATGTAATCATGGACTTAGCATTTCATTGTTTCATTTCCAGCATTTTACCTGAAGATTCAAAGTCTGTTTGTAATGAAATACACACCCTCTTTCTCGTGAAAACCAACATCCCGTTACATATGGCACATCAACTAGGGCTTTGAATCAATGATTTTATTAAATTATAGCCTTGAATCATAGATTCTATATCATTACATAAAAGTGGTGGCTAGATTAATTGATGATTCTTGGTAACAAGTATGTTGTTATGAAGATTCATATGATTAAAATGAATATTGACAATGTTAAATATGATAAAACTAAATTAGATGTTAAAAACATAAGTTTCTAAAAAAATTTTTTTTTAACCAATGGATTTTTAAACATATTGAAAACATATATAAATAATGATTTATATTGAAAACATATATAAATAATGATTTATAGAGATCAATATTTAAATAAATACTTATTAAATTGTGTTTTAAATAAGAGTTAAGTGGGATAAAATTTTAATATAGATATAGGCATTTAAAAAATATACACATACCATATAGAACATCAGAAACATATAAAATAGCACGAAGTGGCAAAGAACTTTATGGTATAATGTTTTATAGTTATAAAAATATATAAACTTTATTAATATTTGAGTTAAATTAAAATTTATAATGTTTAGAAGTGAAAAAATGTTTTCAAACAAAGATACTGAATGCTCTAATCAAATGCAAGATGATATGCAAAATGAACTAACTGATGATATTAATAATACTAGAGAACAATCATCAGTAGTACAATTACCTGGGGATTCTACAATGATAATTGAATACCCTCAACAAACACAGAATTCACATCAAGTATTATCTTAAACACAAAATATAGTTGAAGAAGATCTAAATCAATCATCTAGAATTGAGATTAATCAATCACTTAATGTTGATACAACACAGGCTATAGACAATAACATGGCTATAATGCAAATGTTACAAAAGTTTATGAATGATTTGAATAAAAAATTAGTTGATAATATTAATAAAAAATTAGATGATAATAAGAAAAAAGTCAGATGATAATATTAATAAAGAATTAGATGATGATAATAATAAAAAAAATAGATGTTAATATTAATAAAAAATTAGATGATAATAATAAAAAAATAGATGATAATATTAATAGTTTAAGAAATGACATGTGTGATTTAAAAAATAATTTAAATAACAATATAAATAGTTTAAAAGAAGATTTGAAGGATGAAATGACAGGAATTGAGAATAAATTATCTACTAAAATGGAACAATTAAATTTGAATGTAGGTAATATTCAAAAAGATAATATAGAAATTAAACAAGCAATAAATGATCTAAAGAATGAAATTGATGATAATAATTCAAAATGTCAACAATGGTTTAGTGAATTCCAAAATGACATCATAGATAGATTGAATGTTAAATGTGGTGAAATATATAAAAATCAAGAAATTTTTAGAGAAGAAGTAAAGGAAGAACAGAATAAAATATGAAATGGAATCCAAGAAGATAAACAAAGGACACACACAAAAATAGATCAACTCTCTACTAAACAAAATAATGAGATAGAGTCTCAAAATAATGTATTAGAGACTATTGATCATCATTTGAAAACTTTGGAGAATCAAATTACTTCAATAAAAATTAATACAAATAAAGATAAAAATATATTGGAAAAATTAAGAGAAGATACTACTGATACTTGGAATAGAGTTAATAAGATAAAAGAAACAACTGAAAATAGATTTTCAATCATTGAAACACAAATATGTAAGAAAACACCAATTATAGAAATGTATCAGGTTGAAAATAATATGGATACCCATAGTAGTAATCAAGAACAGAATCTTGGAGAAAATCATTTGGAAGTTATTCAAAAAGATCCACAACAAATAATTGACCCTTATGATAGATCGAATTTTCAATATCATACAATGTCTGAAGCTGAAAAGTATCCTAGTAATTTTGACTTAGAAGGGTTAAATGCAAATAAATGTAGGGTTAATCATAAAAATCAAACATCAACCTCTTAGTTGAACATTTTAGATAAGCAAAAAATATATAATTATTCTATATCATGTAATACAATTAATCAATTTGTTAGATTAAAAATAACCAAGGGATCTCAAAATGAAGCTCTCATAGAACATATTAGAAGCCTTAATCTTTTTTTTCAGTTAACTAAAATGTACCAGAAGGTGAAAAAGTGATCATTGCATACAGTCACTTACAAGGAGATGCATTAACATGGTGGGAGTCTTTATCACAAACTCCATCTACTTATATGGAATTTTAAGCATTGTTGATTAAAAACTTTTGGAATAGGGATAGACAAGAGACTTTGTTATAGCAAATATTCCAAGATAAATATAAGCAGATACCTGGAGAAACCTTGACAAAATTCTTTCATCATCAGGTAACTAAATTAAGAATAAGTGAAGGTAAAATGATTAGAATAATAAAAAGAAATTTACCACTTAAAATAGAACAATCATTATTGTGTATTAATGTAACAAGTATAGAACAAGTAGCACAACTTTTAAATAATATTGATATGAGCCAAACTAATTTAACAATTAGATTACCTAATAAAAAAAGAGGAATCTTCAATCAATACTATAATTTATCATAGAAAGACAAATAATAAAGATACCAATCATTGGAAGTGAAAGACATCTCAAAGGAATATACTTTATGACCCCTCTTCCAAAATAAATTGTGATAATTTAAATAAAATAAAAATAACTTCTCATAATAACCAAAAAACCCCAAAAACCAAGATGTAGTAAATATATACCCACAGTTGCACAAAAAATAAACTAAAAGGGTACTTGAGGAAATGTTCCTCACCTCAAGAAACCAAATACCCAATGAGGAACTTGAATCAAACCTTTACACGAGAAATCACTAACATGATGTGTTCATGGGAAGATAAAACACCAAATTTTGTTTTACAAAGTTGCTCTATGATAGAGGTTTTGTTTAAGTACTTTCTGGTTAAAGCATTATTAGATTCTGGTAGCCAAATTTCAATGATATCAGAGAAATTTTACTAAGGATTTTAGCAATAAATTCTAACATCAAAACCTTCCCACTGAAATCTATGCAGGTTACCATGGACCAACAGCAAAAAAGCTAAATTAATCCAAAATAAAAATTGGGTTGAGATTAAAATTGGCCAAACAACTCTATCATGTATTTTTAATACTGAATGGTTTAATTCATAATGTTATTTTAGGGGCAGACTTCCTACATTTGAACACTTGTGTAATTGATTTCTATAATAGTTAAAATAAATGATGAAGTCTTGGAGATGACATTGCTTTCGAGATATGATCAACTTGAAATTGCCTGTATAACATCTAGCATTCTAGAAGCACTCTTAGAGAGTAAACTCACAGAATCCAACTTGGTTGGAAGTGATGATATATTGAAATTATGATTTGTTATAAAAGAATTTAATTCTATTTTCTCAGACATATCAGGCATGATAAAGGGATTCCACCAAAGAATTAGATTAATTCATGATCAGCCACTTCAATCCAAATCGTATCCTATTCCATACCCGTATCGGGAAGATATGTCTAAGCAAATTAATAAAATGCTGGATTGGGAAATCATTTAAAAATGCTCTTCACCTTACTCTAATCCAGTAGTAACTGTGAAGAAGAAAGATGGGTCAATGAGATTTTGTTTAGATGCTAGACAACTAAACAAAATTACTGTCACAGACAGAAATATACCATCACCCATACATGAATTATTTGTGAGATTTGGAAACAAGAAGGTATTTTTTACTTTTGATTTGACCTCCAGCTATTGGCAGATTGAACTTCATCCAGAAGATTGCCAATACACTGTTTTCCATTATGAGGGTTTTACATACCAATTTAATAGGATGCCCTTTGGATTGATAAATAGTGGTGCAAGTTTAATTAGGTGCCTGGATAAGACTTTATCTCCTGAGGTAAAACAAATCATAATTATTTATGTGGATGATGTAATTATTGCATTTACCACAATTGAAGAACACCTTCAACATTTCTCCATATTTTTTAAAGAGTGTTTTCTGAAAGGTATAAAAATTAACTTCAAGAAGAGTACTTTAGTTTCCAACCAAATAGTCTTCTTAGGTCATATTGTTGTTGGCAATGGGATAAGACCTCATCCAGAAAAGATTTCTGCCATTCAAAACTTTCCTAAACCATCTAATCAGAAACAAATTAGATCATTTTAGGCCTATGTAATTTTTACAAACATTTCTACCAGAAGTTCTCAGACCATATGGAACCATTGCTAAAATTGATTAGAAAAGATGAATGTTGGAAATGGACTGAAGAACAAGACCAAGCATTTGAGAATATTAAAACATGGTTTTTAGAGTCAACCATGTTAGCCTTCCCTGATTTTAATAAAACATTTATTGTCCAAACAGATGGCAGTAGTTTTGGATTAGGGGTAACACTATCTCAAATCCAAGAAAATGGCCAATCAGGTGTCCTCTACTTTATTAGCCAGCTCTTGAAATGTCCAGAAATAAATGACATGGTTACAGAAAAGGAAGCACTGGCAATAGTTTGGGATTTTCAAAAATTTCGACAAATGCTACTTGGATCGGAGGTGATAATGATTACTGATTACAAAAGCCTTGACTTCCTGAATCACAACTATCTGACTAATAGTCATCTAGTTAAATGGAGTTTACTGTTACAGGAATTCAATTACACTGTACAATAATGGATCCTAGAATGTTGTGGCTGATGTGCTGAGTCAAAACCCATGTAGGTCAGAACAAAATCATTTATTGTTAGACAATACCTACATTACAAATGTCAATGTGATGGCTGATAGTAATGTAGAGAAAGAGTTAGAAAACCTACCTGAGATACAATTTAATGACCCAGAGTTAAATCCAATCATGAAAGTTTTATTAGGGGAGAAAGTTTTGAATGCACCTAAAGATCTTACTTGTTTTAAATTAGAACAACAGGTCTTACTATATAAATTAATGATAACGTTATTGAGTGGAGTACAATAATACCAAAGTCTTTATGTGACCTATTTATAAAATATGTACACTGTCTATATGCCATTATGGTGCTCACAAGACAGAACACACCCTTAAAATTGGTTTTACTGGCCAAAAAATGTATAGAGACACTTTGAGATCACTCCAAGACTGTCTAATTTGCTTAAGAGCTAATTCAGTAAACCAAAATTATACTAACTTAATTAAATCTATCATTACTGAAAGACTAAATGAGATCTTAGCAATTGACTATTATGGGCCTTTGCCTCCATTTAACAAACAAAAATATTTATTAGTCATCTACAATCTCCTTTCCAAATATGTTGCTGCTTACCCAATACCCCATGCCAATACTAAACATACGATCAAAGTATTGAGTACTTTTGAATTTCCAATGATAGAAAAGCCTAAAACTATACTAACTGATCATGGTACTCCTTTTCTATCTAAGGAATGAAAGAAATGGGTAAATATATCAAACATAAAACATGTGCTAATCTCCATTAGGAATCCACAATCAAACCCATGCGAACATATTATATGGAAGCTTGGACATTTGTTTAAGACCTATTTACAGAAAGAGCATAAGGGTTTGATAAAACAGGCAAAACATGTAGTAGATCATATCAATTGGAATTTAAATAAATCTACTGAATTCTTGTCCATCCGACTACACTTTTATCAAATTATTCCAATACTATTTAAAAAATATAAACCCATAATTAATGAACCCAAAATAAATGAAGAAAAAGACATTTTACAAGCTCATAAACAACTTATTAAAATGGCAAGTAATAGAAGTTGGAATAAAAAATGTATTTATGAATTTAAAGTTGGAGATAGAGTGTGGATAAAGACTTCCCATCCCAGTAAATGATTAAAGAATAAATATCATAAATTCTACAAAACATACAATAAACCTTATACTATCATTAAAAAGGTAGATCCAAATGCATTTTGGATTAACCAAGAAGAAGAGATTTGTGGTATGTATAATTCACAAATTTTAAAACCTTATTTTGGTTGTTTATAATGATATATAGAGAAATAATGAGATCATCAAGATAAGTATATGGGCAATGTAAATTATATGGTAGTAAAAAAAATTAATGATCAATATAAAACAAAATTAAATTAAGAACATTATCTTTGATGAGGGTGTGCTTCAATGCCTCGAATTAAATTAAAACAATGGAGTCAATTCATATTAATAAATGGATACTCTGATATTTATTTAGTTCTTTTCAAACTTATAAGTCTTAAAGAAGCAGGAATAAGGCTAGCAAATATATTTATGTGTTGTCCAAGAAGGAAACACATTATTTATTTATAAAATTTTAACCATCAAAGTCCTTAATTTTTGATCATTATAAAAAATATAGCCCAAGTGTAAGGAAGATGAAACAGTTAAAAATTATTCAACCCTTCATAAAATCCAAATATAAATGTAACTATATTATAGGAACATACTAAGAAATTTATTAGTGTTAAAATTTTTAACTTAAATTAAAATTTTAACTCTTTAAGGAAGAGGAAATGTAATAGTAACTTCCAGTTAATCTAACATAGGAGTACTCTAAAATACTTTTATCTCTAATGAAACATTTATAATGTCAAGCTTTTAAGTAATGACCGGATTTGAAATTGAAAAATAAACAATTTTATATATATGTATATTATATCTTAATATTTGTTGATAACAATGAATATTTAAATCAAGCATGGAAATTGAAACAAAAACATGCAAGGAGAAAATTCTTTTGGTCTCTTGTTAATAAAGATAAGGAGAAAAGAAAAAGGTTTCTTTTTAAATAACTTTTTATTTAAAAAAAAACCAAAACATTACTATTCTACCTTGGATTGAATTTTAATTGTTCCAAATTAAAACCTATAGATTGAAACCTAGGGATTAAAAAAGTTTACAAGAAAAATATTTTAATTTTCTTCTAAATTTAAAAGAGAATAGCAATATAAAAAGAAAAAATAATATCTATTTGAGTTATTAGAAACAATGTTATTTTAATACTTCATTTTTATTACATATATATATAAAGAATCTTACAATGTGCTGTGAGTAGAATAATTTATATCGTAAAGGTTTCAAAACCAACTTTCACACTAATTTAAGATATTTATTGTGTAGAATGTCTAATAGAAAATAAAGATTAAGAACATCAATCTTTGAAGGATAAATACTTTATCTTATTTCAACCAAATCATTGGATAATGTTAATAATTTATCAATTTAGGATAAATAAATAATTGCTGTACCAATGGATTAATATACTTCACAGAGAACTCCATTAGGATTATGAACAATGGACTTAAAGATCCATTCTTAACTCAGGAAAATAAGTTTTTCTTTATTTATTTATATATATTATATTATTATTTATATTACTTTAATATGTTTAATTTTATTATATTTTTATTTCAAATTTGGCATCATTTCATTTCTAGTAGGAATATCTAAACTTAAATTTATAAATGTAAATTGAAAGTTTGACAAAATTAATCAAAATTAGATGAAGTATAAAAAAAAGTTATTATTTAACAGATATTAAAAACAGGATTATTATATTTACTATATAATATAATAAACATACAATGTATTTATTTTATTATAAATGCATATAAAATAAGTTATACAATTATAAATAATAATAATAATAATAATAATAATAATAATAATAATAATAATAATAATAATAATAATAATAATAATAATAATAATAATAATAATAATAATAATAATAATAATAATAATAATAATAATAATAATAATAATAATAATAATAATAATTATGAAACATATGAATAAGGACTGTAAATAAATTAATAAGTTATTTCAATTATTAATTTTTGAATTTATATATTATTTTATATATCTGTTAATTTGAATTATATTCTTTACTTTTTAAAAATTTATTATAGTATGAAATTTTATCATAGAGTATTGGATGGAAATATTATTTATTAATCTTTTGAAGTGACAAAATTCTGTCATTATTTTTCAATAATATTTGATTTATCTTTTACATTATACTTTTTATTGTTTATTAAATATTAAGTTATTAATTTGATCTCTCGGCCTAATCATTATTTTGTTATATTATATATTTATACATAAATACATTATTCATTATTAGCTACATAACAATTATTTTATATATATGTTAATATTATAAACATCATATAAATATCATTTATTAGTCAATGCTTATATAAAGGCATATTAGATAATGACTTGTTTAAAATCATCCCTGAAGAAAGCCAATTATAAATTCTCCATGAGTTTGAATAATGTGTCATAATGGTGACTGACAGAGGGATGAGAGATGGATGAACTAATTTAAATTTTATCTAAATTTATTTAATAATTATTAACTAGCATAGTAAAGATGGATGTAATCATGGACTTAGCATTTCATCATTTCATTTCCAGTACTTTACCTAAACCCAAAGTCTGATTGTAATGAAATATGCACCCTTTTTCTGGTGAAAACCGACATCCCATTACAATATATTGTGAATATTTAGATTAATGATCAAAGTGTTAAAAAAAATAAAGAAGTTTGTTGATCTTCTTTGATTTTTCTTTTACTTGATAAATGGATAATGGGAGATCTTGAAAATATAAGTTTAAATTGATAACCATGGCAACCTAAAGCTTTTTAAATAGGATTATTTACTGCTAATTCTACCTTCAAAATACTAAATTCATTATAATCACACTCAAGAAAAACATACAGACAAATAAATAAATTTTGGAAACAATTTAATATGATATTAAAGTTTACTTAAATAGGATCTATATTATTTTTTACATATTTTTATTTCTGTTACTGCAGTCACCATAGTAACATTATTACATATAATTCAATGTTTTTATGTCATGTATATTTGTTTATAAATTAATTAAAAAAATTATATATATATATATACATAAAATGAATGGATGTTGTAATATCAATTCTGTATTTTGGTTTAAAAGTAATAGATAAAATCATATCAAGCTTGGATTTCATTTTCATGTATCCATTTTTCTCCAAACTTACATCGCACTAGAATACAAAGTGGGAAAACTGTTGTGAAATATCACTTACTATTGAGCTTTATTTGAGTAAATTCCAATAGTTGTTATGACATCCATAATGTCAGAAAGAGATAACACAAATAGCCAGAAAAGAATATAAAAATCTCTCATCTTTTTGTCATTGCCAAGAACAGACATGTTTCTGTGTTCTTTTAAATAAAAATTCTTCAATAATTTTTTTTAAACTGATAAACTATAAAAATATGGAAGAATAGACACCTAAATTATTTGCCCATTCATTCATTAGAATTGCAGTTTGTGAAAAAGTTCCAAAGAAGGTGGCAACAAAATGTGAGAAGGAAAACCTATTTAGAAAAAATGTGTTGTATGAAATCGGCAGTTTTTCAAACAAAGAGATTCCAGGTTTAAAAATCAGAGTATAACTACCATTGCATTGGATGGATACCATGCTACAAGCAAAGAAAATATTCAGGATCAATTGGATTAATTTATATTATCAAAAGCCAAGTTAAATTCCACTCTCCTCTTTAAAAATGAAAAAGAAACAAAGGGCTGTTATTAAGCTTTATGGGATTATTCTATCTGAACATTATTGCCAATGAAATGAAACATTTAAAGTTCAACTTATCTTTTCTATGAAATAAACTCATCTTTACATCATAGTATTGGGGATAAATAAGCTATAATTAATCAATGGATAATGAAAATGGACAGACTTTTATCTAGGGTATGATTTTTTTATGAATATGTGTGCATATTGCTTTTTTATATTTTAAAAGGATGATTTCTATTTTATTTAAATCATATTTAGGTGTAATAGAATTTAGGCAATGAAATGCTCAGAGAGATTTCTTCACTAATTATTTGAACTCTTGTCTGAGTATATATATTAATAAAACCCGATGTTTTTTTTTTAAATATCCCATTTGATTTTTATATGTGTAAAATTTAGTTTAAAACATTGAACAGGCAATAGGTTTAAATATATCATTTTATTTCATATTCATTTATCAATTATTATTTAATGAACAAATACGGTTCAATTTCATTCAATTACATGTATTTGGTATCGGTTATATAAAAATTTTAAGTAAGGTATCCAAAAATCTCTCCATTCATTAATTTTTTTAATATATGTGTCATTATTGTTTTTGCAACATATTTTAGAGTCACCCACAGGAATTTTATCATTTTTTTATTAATTCAATCAATCAGAAATATAGATTAATTTCCTATTGTATTTTGTTGTTAATCTTACTGATTTTCTTTTATATAATCCAATAAATTAAGTTGATTTAAATGCCAAGACTCTGTTAGTTATTTTATTTGGATTGCGTAAGATGATTATTCAGTTTAAAATTTGGTTCAAGATTCAAACTCAGCTTGGTAAGTGAACTAGAATATAAAATATATGTTTTGTATATTATAATTTTTTTTATCTTATTTACATATAAGCTTTATATTTATTTCTCCATTTGAGTATTTGCTTACATATATCTTAGTTAATAGTACAGCTAAATGTCATTAGCTTAGAGTCGATCATTTCCTTGCTTGTCTAATCCCATCATAAAAATCTAAATAGATCGTATTTTATCATTGGTTTAGAATAACTTATCTTAAATATTTTTTTAAATTTCTCTAAAATAAAAAGTAAAACTTCATTGACTGGTTTAATTGAATATTGTATTTGAATTGGAATAGATGTCAATTATAATCATATATTTTAATTATTACTAAAACCAATTTCATATTCGATTTATTGAAGATTCAATAAATAATATTAATAATTATAGGTTAATAAACATCCAATGGAAACGTAATATATCTTTTATATAATGTGATTGGGCATTGTAGAGTTAGAAATGAGCTAATAGATTGTTGATAATAAATTCTCATGGAGTATTCTATTTTAAAATATAAACGAGGCAATAATTAAGTATCGCTTTTTTGGAAGAAATGAATAAATTATTTATACATTACGTTATAGCTTTTTATTAAACTAGACATAGATTAATTTGTTTAAACATTTAAAGGAGTGCATAGGTTTTCAAAGTGTTTTCCAAAATAATATAAAAACTAGTTGATTTGAATAGAATATTGTTAATTAAATATTAAAGTCGAAATAATTATATATCACTTTATTGAAAGATACGAATGAAATGTTTGTGTCTTGCATTTAACGTTTATTAAACTAGATATACATTTGAGTCAAATATTATTTTGTTTCAATATTTAAATAGTGTCTATATTTAAAGATGTTTTGTAAAATGCAATTATAGTTATTTAGAAGCTCATCAGTTTAGATAAAATGCAGTATCATTAAATATTAAAGTAGATTTAAATTACTACGATAACAATAGATTAATAAGTTATATTGGAACCTGCTTTAGTTATTGATTGGATTTTCATTAAATTTCTAATCAGATAGTTAGCCTAATCATATATTATTGTCTAGGGCAATGATAGATGGTTTTACTGCTCATTGCAGTTTACTTTGTAACTGTGATAGTCTCATTATTCATTTGTTTTACATATAGCTTAAACAAATTAGGTTTTAGTTGAGATTATTAGTGATTTATGGTTTATTACATAATGGTGACCCAATTGACCTAGAGTAGATTAGATTAAATTAGATTTTACTTGATTTTTGATCAGATCAGATTGATAATTCTTCCCATCACCAGCATTAACATATTTAATCCGTTACAAAATGGCACACCAACTCGAGCCAAATTAACTAATTAAATACCCAAGTTTGAGTCTCATGTAGATGTTAAAACAGGGTATTATATCATAGGTTTAAGTAAGATATTAGGAATTTTATTGTTGTTGTTCTTTGTGGATTTTATTTGCAGCTGTAGGAATGATTGGGTAGATATGTTTTATGTAAGAATAAATAAAATGAAGTATTTGGAAATTTGTTTCAAAAAGAAGATAGAGATATTATATTTGATATAAATAGAAAATAAAAATGGAGACTAAACAGGCAGAAGCATTATCAAAACCTTAAAGAGATCTGTATCCAATTCTGAGAGAATTGATATAAAACATGGGTGATATAAGTAGAGAAATGAATAATAAAATTTGTGAGATGAGTAGAGATATAAGTAGTGATATAAATAATAAATTTAGTGATATAAGTAGAGATAATAATAAATTAAGTGAAGTTATAAATAATGATATGAATAATAAATTTGAAGATATAAATAATAAATTTAATGATATGAGTAGAGATATAAGTAGGGATATAATTAGATTCCAACCAGTTATCACCTAAACATTCACAGTAAATACAGTAATCAATATTTCTCACTGTTGTCAAGGCAACCTTCTCACCTTTTTAATAGCAAGATTGCAACTTGACTACAGAGTATGAAATATTGTTACAATGAAGTTTTAAATAAACCTCTTTAAACATGAATAAACATGTCACTATAATGCAGACTAATAAATATATAATAAGTAGGGATATGGACAATAAATTTGGCGAAATAAATAATAAACTTGGTGATGTGAACAATAAATTGGGTGATATAATTAGAGAAAATAAAGAACGTAAAGAAGAGGTGAATATCAAAATTAACTGGTGTAAAATCGAGTTGAATGCTACTAATGCCAAGTTTGATGAATTTAAATATAACTTGGATGCTCAGTTAAAAGAATCTGATGGTAAATGTGATTGCAGGTTCAATGAATTGAGAAACCAGTTAGATAAATCACAAGAAAAGTTAGAAAGCAGCTTTGAAAACTTGAGTGATGAAATTAAAAATTGTAAAGTTGGGCATGAAGAATTAGGGAAAAAGTACACGAAAATTGAAAAAGCTTGCAAGGATGGTCAAGAGACTTCGAAAGTAGAAATAAACAATGTTAAGTTAGAAGTTAAAGATATTCAGAGCTGTATGAAAGTTGAATATAAGGAGATATATAAGAAACATAATAAGACTGATAATGAAATAAGGAAATTGCAAAAAGTGTATAAGAAATCACAGAATAGTTTACAAGGTGTCCAAGAAGAGTTAAGCAACATTGAGCAAGTTAAGGCAGCAGAGTTAGATGATTTAAAGGATAGACTAGTTAGTAATCAGTTATCTTTGCAACAATTGGAAGGATGTAGTAAAAAGCAAGAAGAGATTTGCAATAAAATAGAAGATAATAGTAAGATGTTGAAACAAGAAATAGGTAGATGTTTGGAGGAACAGGAAATAAATCTGTCATAAGATATCTATAATGTTGGAGAGGAAAAAGAATGCTATTGTAAAATGTAATGATAGTCCCATAAATAAACCATATCAATATTTGGCCTCAGAAAATAAGTTAAGTAAAAGTGATCATGATATACCATCAATATATGGTGAAGAAAATAGTAAGTTAGTACATAGTCCAGAAGAAATTAAGAAAGAAAGGATAGATGGAAACATAGCCAGAGTATCCAAGTCAAGGTCTTTAAGGGTGAATATGACAAAAACCCCATAGAATATTTAAGTCCACTGGAAGAGTTATTCTCATTAAGTAGGTTAAGTGAGATGAAAAAATTGTCAGTGGCCAGCAACCATTTGAGTGCATCTGCCAAACATTGGTGGAAGTCTTTACTTAATAAGCCGGAAACATATTGGGGATTTTAAATATGTATTGTTGAATAGTTTTTGGGTGGAGACAAACAGGATAACATTAGGAACCAAATTAGCCAGGATAAATATAATGTTCGTAAGGGTAGTTTGACTCAATTTTTCTGGACGCAGACAGCAAAGTTAAAAATGCTGCAAGCATTTCCTTTATCGGTAAACCAAATAATTCGCATTATTAGGAGAAACTTGCCATGCCATATCGAGCAAACTCTGATTGTTCTTGACAGGCATACTGTTGAAGAGGTGTCTGATATACTCAGTTTGCTCAAAGCAAGTGAAGCACCTGCGGAAAGTTGTCATAAATACCACAAAAATAATTGTACTTACAATATTTCTTTCATTAAATATTACAGATCAAACAAACAAAGGAACTCATTCAAAAATTATCCTGAATGTTCGCATATTAATTACAGTTGTAATAAAATTTAATGCTCCTAAAATAGAAGATACCCCAGCTAAATGTAATGAAAAAATTTTCAAATCAACAGAATCTCCTCTATGAGTTAAATTTCTAGATAAAGGAGGATAAACTGTTCATCCAGTCCCAGCCCCTCTTTCAACCATTGAAGATCTTAACAATAAAAAAAAAGGAGGAAGTAACCAAAACCTTAAATTATTTAACCGAGGAAACGCTATATCAGGAGCACCTAATATTAAAGGTACTAATCAATTTCCAAAAACACCAAATATAATATAGGAATAGAAGAACTTCAGGTAGTAGAAATGATAGGTCCTATAGAAGCACTAAATATACTGTCTTTAGCACAAGTGAATACAAACAGGGTGAATCCCAAAGGTTATGATAGAGCAGAAAATGGTGCATGTGCAGCAGGAAGTTATCATGTCATCATATCACAGAATACACCTGTGAAGATGCTAGGGGCTAGGCCTAATACTAGTCCTTTAAATTAGAAATGGCCTTGTTGGAATGTTCCTCACTTCAGGAGCCTCATAGTATAGTAAATTTGGAGAGTGGCGATATTGTAAGTTATTTGGCATCAATAATTTTGAAACAGAAGATGATGATTATGATAGAGAATTGGAAAATTATATCATTAATTATTGTCCAGAAATTATCATAGTTATTCAGGGTACCTCAGTAAGGGCTTTACTCGATTCAGGGAGCCAAATTTTCCTTATCTCAGAAAATGTTTATAGTAAGCTTGCTAAAATTGATTCTGAAATTCCTATGTTGCCATTGAGACAGACAAAAGTTATAATGGCAAATGGTCATAAGGTGAAATTGTTTGCTCAGCAAGTATTGCTGAATGGGTAAATAATTCAATCACAGTGGAGGAAATCTTTTTGATTATGTCTGGACTTATTCATGAGGTCATAATAGGATCTGACTACATTAATCGGTTCCGATGTATTATTGATTATGCAAATCAACAAATAATTATAAAAGGGGAAAAGCATAGTTTTAAGAGGTCAGTACCTATTAAAAGTTTAAATGTACTAGCCATCCAAGATAATTCTACAGAGTCAGATTTATATGCAAAGGTTTATGAATCATTTGAGTTAGATGACAACTTTAAGGAAAAGTTTTTTCTGGTATTCTGTAGATAAAAGGATGTGTTTTCTAAAAAGACTGCTGTGATAAAGGGATATGTGCATCGGATACACTTGAGGGACTATACCCCCTTACAATGTAAGGGTTATCCTATCCCTCACCAATATAAAGATGAAGTAAGAAAGCAAATTGATCAAAAGGTTGAGTGTAAAATTATTAGCCTATAACAGTCCATTAGTGGTTGTTTGTAAAAAGAATGGGTCCATACATATTTGCTTGGATGTGAGATTCTTGAATAAATTAACAATTCCAGAATGTGATGTCTCTCCTACTATGCAGGAATTGCTCATTAAATTTAAGGATAAAAAGGTCTTTTCTACAGTTGACTTAACAGCTAGTTATTGGCAGGTATGTTTGCATGATGAAGATCAGCAATATACTGCATTTAAATATGAGGGATACTCATATGTTTTTAAAAGAATGCCTTTTGGGCTTATAAATAGTGGAGCTGGACTCCTCAGGTGTTTAGACAATATATTGTCTGATGAAGTCAAGGGCATTATTACTATGTATGTAGATGATGTTGTGATTGCTTCTGAAAACATGTCAGTATTTTCATCATCTTAATATGTTTCTGAAAGAGTGTGAAGAGAAACATATTAAAAATAAATTAAAAAAGAGTAGAATAGCTGTTAAGGAGATATAATTTTTGGGACATATTGTAGGATATGAGGGAATAAAACTGCATCCTGACAAAATAATATCTATTCAAAATTTTTCCATTCCAGAGAATAGAAAGCAATTATATTCTTTCCTTGGTGTCTGCAATTTTTATCATAGATTTTATGAAAATTTTGCTTATGACACTATTAATATATTAAGGAAAGATGTGAAATGGAAATGGACTGAACACCACTCTATAGAATTTGAAAGAATAAAATCAAATTTTCTAAATACTGTAATCTTATATTACCCTGATTTCCAAGAAATATTTAATGTACAAACTGACAGTAGTGGGTATGGTCTAGGAGTAGTTTTATTCCAGCTGGACCATGAAAAGAAGCCCCATGTCTTATATTTCTTGAGTAGATTGTTGAATGGTGCAGAATTACATTATAACACCACAGAGAAAGAAGCATTGGCTGTTGTATGGGCTTTTCAAAAACTATGATAGCATTTGCATGGATCTGAAATAGTTATTATTACAGATCACAAAAGTTTAAAATTTATAAATCAAAGCTATTTAAATAGTGAAAGCCTAGTTAGGTGGAGTCTCTTCCTTCAACAATTTAATTATAAGGTTCAGTATTGTAAAGGAAAGAATAATATTGTAGCAGATATTCTAAGTAGGAATTCGGTCAAAATAGACATCTGTCACATTACTCTAGATCATGCTTTTATCACTGTCATCTCTCTGGTAGTTGATGAATCAGTAGAAAATGATTTAAAGAATTTTAAAAATTTTACAATTGCATGATCCAAAGTTGAATGTTATTATTCAATATTTGGATGCAGGGATTGAATCATTAGCCATAAAGAGAATAATTAAGAGTAAAGTAATTTTGAGATATGAATGAAGGTCTGTTGTGTTATAAAGTAAAGAAGGGCCATGAACAATCATGAAAAATTGAAATACCATTGGGTATTAGAAATCGATTTATATATTATGTGCATTGTCTTTATGGGCATTACAGACTCAGAAATGTAGAATATGTTGTGTGCCGACTGTTCTATTGGCCTGGAGTGTATGCATCCATAGTGGACAGGCTCAAATATTGTGAGATCTGTTTGAGATCAAAATATGCTAACAAGTCATATATTGGGTATTGCAACCAATAATACCTGGTTGTCCCAATGATTTTTTGGCAATTGATTTCTATGGGCCTTTCCCATCCTATAAAAGGTTTAAGTTTATTTTGGTCACTTATGATGTCTACTCCAAACTTGTAGGGGCATATCCAATGACCAAGGAAAATTCAAGGAATGTAATCAAATGCTTGCAAGAAATACAATTTGTAAATAGAGGGAAACCCAGGGCTATTTTGACAAACTATGCTACATCATTCCTGTCTAAGGAGTGGAAAGATTGGATTGAACAACAGGGTATAAAACATATTCGGTGTTCAATTAGGAACCCACAATCTAACCCATGTGAAAGAGTTATGTGTGATCTGGGTAGATTGTTTAGAGTATAACTAGGAAGCAATGACTGTGCTTGGGTGAATAAATTGAATGATGTCATTCACTATATAAATATAACACAGAATGAATCCACTAAATTCACCCCAATGTTTCTGCACATTGGATATAGGGAACCTATATCAATTAAGACACTCTTACCTATTATAGCTGAAGAAGAGGTAAATTATAATAATGATATAACAAAGGCTGGTCAGAATTTGAGAGAGATGGGACAAAAAAGAATTACTCAAGCCTCTCATAAGCCTTGTGTATTTAATGTAGGAGATTTTGTATTTGTAAGAACTCCCCAAATCTGTGACCTGCAGAATTACAAGTTCAAAAAGTTTTTGAATGTATATGAGGGACCATTCCAAATAAAAAGAAAAGTGGGAGAAAATTCCATTTTCATAGAAACCCCTGAAGGTGAAAAAGGTACCTTCAATGCCTAAAGCTTAAAGACAATAGCACCACCCAATTAAATAAAAGATATTTATTAAAGTAACATTTTTTTTCTCATGATATTTATGATTATGACCTAAAGTAGTTAGTAATAGTGTAACATGTGAAAGACTAAAAAAAAAGCAGAGTGAGAAATATTTATAGTTAGAATTCTTTGAAAATTTTCATTGTATAGTATACAAATACTATTTAACATTAGACCTTGTAAAATTGACTTATGGTGATGAGTGGATGATCAAATGCATTGGAGACATAGAGGGTGTCTGTTCTAATTGTAAATTGTAATTATTTGTATGATTAAGTCTTTTCTTAGAGGGAGTTGGCAGAACTATAGATGTGTGTTGTGGCTCAAAACTCTATATGAATTTATATTGAAGCCTGAAATCAATGGATGTCCCAGACTTATTATGAATAGCAGGTGGGAAGAAATCCTTGATGGCAGAATTTATACTTTGATATGAGTTATAATTTTAAAAAAGAAATGTTCAGTAGTTTCCCTAACCTGTATAAAATAAAGCTAATCAAACATAAAGGTCCCTGATTAGGATCAATGTTGGGCACAACTGAGTTCACAAAGTAGTTGCCAGATCCTCCAGAAATTAAAATTAGATTTGGTTAACATTTAGTCAGTTTATTTTAGTATTAGAAGTGATTTAAAATGGGATATCTCTGTTGTTTTGAATCTCCAGCTCATTGTGAAAGTTGATTTTATTTGTTTATTTTATTTTATAAGAAAAGTGATTTTAAAGATGGTATTTTCAATGTCCAAAGCAGAATTTGAATAAAAATAGGGTATTCATTAAAGTTATATTCTCATTTTCATGATAATATTGTAATGTTTAAAGTTTAGACCCATAGTAGTGTCAATGAAATGAACTACAGATATGTCTACAAAAAAAGCTATTGTTAAGTTTTAAGGAAGTAAAACGTATGGATATATTTTTACCAATGTAATGAAAATATATGGTTATTAGAGAATAACTAATAATGTTTGGCTCTATAAATGAATTTTTCTTTGTGATATGTTTACTTTCCATGAAAGATATAATAAACCTTTTATCTAACCCTAACTTTAGTGCATTGTTGTTAAGGAAGTTGCTAAGAAAAATATAAAGATCTAAAAACTTAATTGTGAAATCCAATATAATTTATTTAAAAAAACAAACGTACAGATGTGATCATACCAAATAGGTGATAGATTTTTTAAAAAAAATGCATGTAAGTTTACTAAGAAGATAAGGATAAAAGGAATAAACAAATTCTATATTGCTTTGATGAGGATAGGATATTTGAAATTTTTAGTTAATATATTAAATGATTAATGATTTAAGAGAAAGGAAAAGTTCTTTTATTTTTTCCCCTGTAGATGGGAGGTGTGGTGAATAATCACATTAATGATCTAAGTATTTAAAAAAAATAAAGAAGTTTGTTGATCTTGTTTGGTTTTTCTTTTACTTGATAAATGGATAATGGGAGATCTTGAAAATATAAGTTTAAATTGATAACCATGGCAACCTAAAGCTTTTTATATAGTATTATTTACTGCTAATTTTAGCTTCAAAATACTAAATTTGTTATAATCAAACTCAAGAAAAACATACAGGCAAATAAATACATTTTGGAAACAATTTATTATGATATAAAAGTTTACTGAAATAGGATCCATATTATTTTTTACATATTTTTATTTCTGTTTCTGTAGTAACCATAGTAACATTATTACATATAATTCAATGTTTTAATGTCATGTATATTTGTTTATAAATTAATTTAAAAAAATTATTACTATTAAAAAATATATGTAAATTATTTATATTTACAAAGTGAATCAAGGTTGTAATATCAATTCTGTATTTTGGTTTAAATATAATAGGAAAAATCATATAAAGCTTAGATTTCATTTCCATGTATCCATTTTTATCCAAACTTACATCACACTTGAATACAAAGTGGGAAAACTGTTGTGAAATATCATTTGCCATTGAAATTTATTTGAGTGCATTCCAATAGTTGTCATGACATCCATAATATCAGAAAGAGATAATATAAATAGCTAGAAAAGACTGTAAGAGGCTCTGATCTCTTTGTCATTGCCAAGAACAAATGTGTTTCTATGTTCTTTTAAATAAAAATTATTCAATAATTTTTTAAAACTGTAAACTATAAAATATGGAAGAATAAAAACCTAAATTAGCTGCCCATTCATTCATTTGAATGGCAGTTTGTCAAAAAGTTCCAAAGAAGATGGCAACAAAATGTTAGAAGGGAAAACTATTTAAAAAAATGTGTTGTATGAAATCTGCTATTTTTAAAACAAAGAGATTCCAGGTTTAAAAATCGGAGTATAACTACTATTGCATTGGATAGATGCCATGTTACAAGCTAAGAAAATATTCAGGATCAATTGGATTAATTTATATTATAAAAAGGCCAGTTAAATTCAACTCTCCTCTTTAAAAATGAAAAAGAAACAAAGGGCTGTAATTAAAATTCACGGGATTATTCTATTTGAACATTATTGCCAAAGAAATGAAACCTTTAAAGTTCAACTTATTTTTTCTCTGAAATAAATTCATCTCTATATCATAGGACTGAGGATAAATAAGCTACGATTAATCACTGGATAATGAAAATGGACAGACTTTTATTTAGGTATGATTTTTTTTATGAGTATGTGTGCATATTGTTTTTTTTTTATATTTTAAAAGGATGATTTGTATTTTATTTAAATCATATTTAGGTGTAATAGAATTTAGGCAATGAAATGCTCAGAGAGATTTCTTTACTAATTATTTGAACTATTGTCTGAGTATATATATTAATACAACCTGTTTTTTTTAAATATCCAATTTGATTTTTGTATGTATAAAATTTAGTTTAAAACATCGAACACAGACAAGAGGTTTAAATATATCATTTTATTTTATATTTATTTATCGATTATTATTTTAATGAACAAATAGGGTTCAATCTCATTCAATTACATGTTTTTGGTATCTGTTATATAAAAATTTTCAGTAAGGTATCCAAAAATCTCTCCATTCATTCATTTTTTTAAATATATGTGTCATTATTGTTTTCGCAACATATTTTAGTTACCCACAGGAATTTTATCATTTTTTTTATTAATTCAATCAATCAGAAATATAGATTAATTTTCTATTATATTTTGTTGTTAATCTTACCAATTTTCTTTTATATAATCCAATGAATTAAGTTGATTTAAATGCCAAGACTCTGCTAATTATTTTATTTGGATTGCATAAGTTGATTTTGTAATTTAAAATTCAGTTCAAGATTCAAACTTAGCTTGGTAAGTGACCTAGAATATAAAATATGATATGCTTTGTATATTATAATTTTTTTTATCTTATTTACATATAAGCTTTATATTTATTTCTCCATTTGAGTATTTGCTTACATATATTTTAGTCAATATAACAGGTAAATGTCATTAGCTTAGAGTTGATCATTTCTTTGCTTGTCTAATCCCATCATAAATATCTAAATAAATCGTAGTTTATCATTGGTTTACAATAACTTATCTTAAATATTTTTTAAACTTCTCTAAAATAAAGAGTAAAATTTCATTAACTGGTTTAATTGAATATTATCTTTGAATTGGAATAGATGTGAATTATAATCATATATTTTAATTATTACTAAAACCAATTTCATATTCGATTTATTGAAGATTCAATAATTAATATTAATAATTATAGGTTATTAAACATCCAATGGAAACTTAACATATCTTTTATATAATATGATTGGGCATTGTAGGGTTAGAAATGATCTAATAGATTGTTGATAATAAATTCTCATGGAGTATTTTATTTTAATAAATAAACGAGGGAATAATTAAGTTTCGCTTTTTTGGAAGATATGAATAAATTATTTATACATTACGTTATAGCTTTTTATTAAACTAGACGTAGATTAATTTGTTTAAACATTTAAAGGAGTGCATAGGTTTTCAAAGTGTTTTTCAAAATAATATAAAAACTAGTTGATTTCAATAGAATATTGTTAATTAAATATTAAAGTAGAAATAATTATGTATCATTTTATTGAAAGATACAATGAAATGTTTGTGCCTTGTATTTAATGTCTATTAAACTAAATATATATTTGAGTCAAATATTATTTTGTTTCAATATTTAAATAGTGTCTATATTTAAAAATGTTTTATAAAATGCAATTATAATAATTTAGAAGCTCATTTGTTTGGATCAAATGCATTATCATTAAATACTAAAGTAGATTTAAATTACTACAATAACAATAGATTAATAAAGTATATTGGAACCTGCTTTAATTATTGATTGGATTTGATTTTCATTAAATTGCTAAACAGATAGTTAACCTAATCATATATTATTGTCTAGGGCAATGATAGACAGTTTTACTGCTCATTGCAGTTTACTTTGTAATTGTGATAGATTTGTTGATGTCTGGAGCAAATAATCTCATTATTCTTTCGTTTTACATATAGCTTAAACAAATTAGGCATTAGTTGAGATTATTAGTGCTTTATGATGGTTTATTAGATAATGGCGACCCCACTGAGCTAGAATAGATTAGATTAAATTAGATTTTACTTGATTTTTGATCAGATCAATTAGATGACATATAAACCCCATCATCAACATTAACAGATTTAATCAGTTACAATATATATATATATATATATATAATGTTTTCATGGTTATATGATGTAGATAAAAAGCATTTTTGGGTATGAACCATGTATTAATTTGTATTACTTTCCGATATTTTGATCGACTAGCAACCGCCATTATCAAGGTTAACTTTTGAAAGAACAATCGTTAGATCTCAAAGAATAACATGACTCAGTGCGAGATGAGAAGTGAGATTCAACTTGAAGTAGTTTAGCATTACAATATGAGGATTATCAAAATGTTTATTTCCCTCAATTTTTTCACCTATTAATTTCAAGTTAATATTAGATAAAATGATAGCTGAAATGTGTTGTGCTTTGTCAGACATATTTAAATCAGTAGGTCTCTTTAATATTTCAATTGACTTTCTCATGGTTCTTAAATCATATCTTTCCAAATTAGCAAGTATTTTTGTATTGTCAAAATCAGGTTTGTGACCAATTTCTAAAAACTCGGAAGTAAAAACTGATGTGCTAATTTTTTCATTAAAATCATGTCTATGTTTCTTAATTCCGACATTCTAATAGACGAATAAATGTCAGAATTAAGGAATATAAAAATGCTTTTAATCAACAAATTAGCACATCAGTTTTTACTTCCCATTTTTTAGAAATTGGTCACAAACCTGATTTTGACAATACAAAAATACTTGCTAATTTGGAAAGATATGATTTAAGAACCATGAGAGAGTAAATTGAAATATTAAAGAGACCCACTGGTTTAAATAGGGCTGACAAAGCACAACGTATTCCACCTATATGGAAACCTATCATTTTATCTAATATTATCTTGAAATTAATTGGTGAAAAAACTGAGGGAAATAAACATTTTGATAAGCCTCATATTGTGAATGCTGAACTACTTCAAGTTTAATCTCACTTCTCATCTCGCACTGAGTCACGTTATTCTTTGGGATCTAACGATTGTTCTTTCAAAAGTTAACCTTGATAATGGTGTTTTGCTAGTCCGTCGAAATATCAAAAATAATACACGATTCATACCCAAAAATACTTATATATATATATATACATACCTCTGATTTGAAATATATATATATATTAAAGCATACATAATGTGAGATAAAACCCATTTAGAAATGGAATACAAAAAATATTATACTTAAAATTGGCTACCTGTGTTTAAATACCAAAACTGATTCAGACTGTGATGTTTAAACGCAGATAATGCATTGAAACTGTAATTCTATTTATGCATTTATATATAACATTACTACTCACATAACTTTAAATGAATATGTACTACCCTATATTTTTGATAATTATGATATTGTGATTTTTTTTTAATAATTTAAATTCAATTAATACTATATTCTTCTTTAGAAAATGATATTAAAATGATCTTCCAAAAATATCATGTTTTTATATTTGTTAGTAAAATATAATGTCTATCTTTTTATTTTTTCCAAATTTTCTGGTATATAACAGTAAGTTTGTATTAAAATTATTACATTTTTGAAAAAGATCTTAGTATATGGTTGAATCATTGGCAGACATAATTATTTAGGAAATATTCATATTTGATTGATTCATAAATAAAAAATAAATACCTTTTCAAGAAAAAAGTCGTATTTCTTTAACAAGAAAATGTACACATTCCGATTTCTTTTCATCTAAATTATTTAATAACTGAAATTATTCTAGTGATTGACTTTATGGAGTTGTAATCAATAACAGCATACTACAGATTTGTTTTTATTATTTTTTATATTTAAAAAGTAAAAGACAAAAAAGCTACTATCAGAAAGTAATAGAATTTAAAGATAACCAGCACAAATACTGATTGTATTCAAGTGCCATCACATTTATCTCTGTGCAGTTGAGCACAGTGACAGAGTAGCAGATTCAAGAGCTAAGTGTTTCTGAATCATCTATGTTTGGTCAGATAAAATTCTGATAATTGTGAAATATAAATTAATAACTTTTGTAGTTATTGCACAATAAATCATTTTAAAATTTATTTAAACATATTTTAAAACTCATAAATAAGTAAGTTTTTAAGCCAATAAACATCACATGATCACCTTTTCTTATGCTTGCTCTTAACTGTTTTTAAAGTTTTAAAATATTGTAAAATATATATGTTTCCAATAAAGGACAATCTCCAAAATACTTTTTAAAAACTTTCAAATGATTTAAAGTGTTCCTTGAAATAGAAACTGCCAACTATTAAAGATAAAAATCTTTAGTTTTCAAATTATTTTCTCCTTTTGACATGGCTTTTCTATTGTAAAAAGAAATTACTCAATACTCAATAGCCTAAAAAATAATGTAAATACTTATCTTCAAAAATAAAATTTCCCAAAGTATTATGCTCTGTGATGACTGCAATGGGATTATGATTTTATAGTTATTTTAACTCTTGTAATAATTAAAATGGAATGGTTATAAAGATATAATTAGTGTTGAAAATAAACAATGATTTTATAATATTGTATTTTATATGAATTTCTGCTTCAAGAAAACAAGTTAAAAAAACAATGTACTTTATTGTTCTCTCTATGAAGAAATGAAAATGTATTCATACATCCCTTCATTACTCTTTCAGAATGTGAAATGTATATCAAAATCAAAATATATGCATTATTAAAATTTGTAAACAAAAAACAAACATGTTTATATATAATTTAATAAATAAAGGTTCATTTGATATGTCTAAAGACTAGAAAGCAAGAAATAATCAGAAAAATGACAACTTAAGTATCTACATGTAAGGCTATGTATTATTTTTGTATTTTTATAATGAAAGCTGTTCATGCGAGTTATGTAATTTTTAAATATATCAATGTAAATATCTTTTAAAAATAATCATTGAGATATGTAATTTTCAAATTTAAAACAATTGAATGTAGTATACATTCTCTCAAATATATGTGCATTAAGAACATATTTACAAGATTATATATCTCTCAGGCTTATTAAAAGCTATTAAGGAGTTGTAGTATTTTCTTTTACAATTCAGAAATATTTTGAGATTAATGTGGATGTGTGGTGAAAGCAATAACACCTTATTTTCATAAATGTATAAAATGGCTCCAAATTTTCATTTTTTATAAATTAAAAGCTATTAAAAAAGTATGTTCTATGTTATCAATAAAGTATGGATTTTATATATGTTATCATCAAAGTAGTATAGAAAACAAATGGAAAAAAGTTTGTAAAATTATTTGAATTGTATAAGCACACACAAATGCTGTTCAAGGCAAGTTTATTTTAAGAATGAATTATAACCAGAAGAATGTTTGTCTAAAGAAAACCATAACTTTAGTGATGTAGTGTTTGGTTTTGAAAATAATAGACAAGTAATGAGATTGCCATAATATGAGCAACAACAAGGATATTGTCATCAAATGACTTTTTTTCAGCTTCGTTTAAAAATGAGGTTGCCTCATCATTTTATGATATACTTTTAAATATACTTGCTATTAAAAGATATACATTTACTAGAATGATATCTTAAACAAGATTTTCTATAAACTTCAAAAAGAAAGATTTTATTCTATAAATCTCAAAGAGAATTTTAACTTTATTTATTCTTTAAAGTTTTATAATATGCCATTGAGAATCAGAATGGTCATTTGTCAATCCTTTTATCTTCTATGATCTGAATTTAACTTGAATTAAAAATAATATACTCTCTTCTCATAACATTTTCAAATTAAATATCATATCTTTGGGATAGTGAGGAAATGTTGGTTATAGAAATTGTGTCAACAAAGCCTCCATTACTTAAAATGATAAAAGCATATAATGTTATCATGTGTGATAGACATACATAAAATGAAAAATCAGTCATTGTATTATACATAAATATTAGTCTTTAAATCCAGAAAATATACAATACATTTATTCTAATGCTAAAATTTATATAGAAGTAAAAGAGCTGATATATTTAATATAAGCTGCTAATATAACTTAAAGCTAATTGCATATGTTAAATTAAACTATATATTTAAATATAGGTAAAAGAAGTTCTTAGTATAATCATAAACCAAATAAAAGAAAAAAAAATGCTTTTTATATAAGTAAACTTTGCTAATTACTTAATGATATTACAATTAATGTATTATTTAAATATTTATAAAAGATTGTATTGATCCAGAAGAAATAAATAATATTTTAACATAAAAAGCATCATACATCACTATCTTAACAGGATAATAATAAAACAATGACTATGTATGATAAACAAGTAGATGAAGTGATGAACACCAAGGTGAAATTAGCTAAATCAGAAGAAACACATATAAATATAAGAACGTTTAAATTTAAATTTATGATTGATGTTTTACTGCTAATCAATGCACTAGCTATACTGGTGAGCATAAATAAATAAATACAAAATATCTAGGTTCATTGTTTGGTCCATCTTATTCAGGGTTTGAATGTACATATAAAACACTAATTACTAAATGCTCAAAATTATTTTTTTCCAATATTCATTCAAACAGAATGCACTCAGTCATTTGTCCACAAAAAAATCAATGTTAATCTAGTCATAGGAAGAATGTCATAAGTTAAGAAAATATCCATTATTATTTATAAAAGCAATAATAACTGCTTATACTATTTTTTTTCATAAGTTTTGACTGATTTTTTTTAAATATCACTAATCAATAATCACATTCTATGTTGGTGAGGAGATTATATGATGTCTGAGTACTAGAAATATCAGGCTGAATTTTAATATAAGAACTTTTATTCTTAAGGTAATCTATCATTGCACTAAACCTCACAGGTACTGCCTACATCCAACTATTAGCCATAAAGTAATATTGAAATACATAATTTCTAGTAGACAAAATATAATAAGATTCTGCTGAACTTTCATTTTTATTTTTTTAACATCCATTTTGTTTTTTCTTTTTTGAAAACGTATTCATATATATAATCAAAACTACCCCAAATCCAAAATTCAACCAGACTAGCTTTATGCTTGTAATGTTTATATATATATATATATATATATATATATATATATATATATATATATATATATATATATATATATATATATATATATATATATATATATATCACTAGATGGAGTTTACCAGTAGCTCTAATCAAGCTTTATTTTATAAGTGCCAAAAAAGAAAGAATTCAAAATCTATATCGAAGCTATATTGCAGAGGTTATTACTATATGGTGAAACTGAGCTGAATTCGACACATATAGCTATCTGGTTTGTAAGGCTGGATTTGAAGACATTTATGTGTCTGAAAAGTTCATGTTTTCAAATTGATAGTAATGTGTTTTATAGAGTCCCAGCACTCCATTGGGATGACCCACAAGCTTGAAAACAATTGATATGGAGATAGGTACTTACTGATAGAGATTTTGAATTCTTTCTCTTTCAGAACTTATAAAATAAAGCTTGATTAGAGCTATTGGTAAGCTCCATCTAGTGATCATTTAAATGCAAGGTTAAAAGCAAGTTATGAAATTTATGACTTGTTTTATTATATATATATATACATATTGCAGTATAAGTCATTAAAAATGTTCACAGATGTTAAATTATTATTATTATTATATTAGTAGTGTTAGTAATTGTAGTCATAGTCATAATCGGAGTAAGAGTAAGAGTAAGAGCAGGAGCAGGAGCAGAGCAGGAGCAGCAGTAGCAGCAGCAGCAGCAGTAGTAGCAGTAGTAGTAGCAGTAGTATTAGCAGTAGTAGCAGTAGTAGTAGCAGTAGTAGTAGCAGTAGTAGTTGTAGTAGTAGTAGTAATAGTAGTAGTAGTAGTAGTAGTCCACTAGGTGGCGCTTTTCTTAGTAAGTCAAGTGTTACATCACCTCATTTTTGAAGAAGAATTTTTCATAGTTTTACTGAGAATTGGATAACAAAACCTATACCATTGAATAGAGGAAGTTTTTCTACTCAAGGTAAACTCACTGAGAGCAAATTTCTTATAAAATTGGTGAAAATATAAGTGATTTTCTAAATATATGTTAAATAATAATTCAAATAGTTCAACAAAAGATTTATTTCTAGAAAATTCTAATATAAATTTTAATCCTGATAAGGATTGCATGGAAGGAATTTCTAAAAAAAGTTCTAAAGCCTTATCAGATTGTCAAAAGATAAGTAAATCTAATTTTACTGAAATTCAGACAACGGAAGAATCTTTAAATTTAGAAAGCTCCAGGCTATCTGAAGATCTTATCTCAAAAAGAAATGAGATTACAAATAAAAGTAGCTATGCAAATGTTTTAAAAAAATACAGATAAAGAAGACAATTTATTACAAATTAATGAAGAAAATATAACTGATTTTTTTAATTTTGATGACGATGATTAATCAAGCAAATTCAGAATCTACACTATTTAGTAATGCATTAAAACCTGAAGAATATCAAGATATAGTAAATAAGTTCAATCTAACAATCCCCCCAATCATTTTTAAATCATTTCAAAAATTTACAAATGAAAAGTCACTCATTTTATCTATGACAGACTTAAATATTTCTATAATGAAATTCCCCATAGATGAGTTTTATGAGTTTCTCTCAGAAAAAAACGTGTGGGGAATGATTTACAAAGTGTTATACCATCCTAATAATAGATACCATGTCCTGGCATTTCACAATGTTTTACAAAAAATAATTTTTCAAAAAACATATTCAGGTTATCAACAACAAATTGTCTGCTATGTTGATACAAACAGATGAGGCTAGAGGGCCAAATTAGAAACTGTCATGTTACCTTTACCAATCAAGACTTACAAAAGATTCTTGATAGATATGAACAAGTATCAAATTTGAGATACCTACTAGAAAAAAAAGCTACAAAGCCAGTAATAAGTAACATTGCCTTGTTCAGCTTCACTTTGAATAAAAATGTACAGCCAATGGACATTCCAACTTCGCATGATGCCCCACCTGTGATAATCACCTTCAGGGGAGTACCCTAACAATGCTTCTCTTGCAAGTCCAGGAACCACCTCATCCAGAATTGCCCTAACAGATATTGCCTAAATTGTGGATTTAAAAATACAAAATACCATCAATGTGCTAAACAAAAAATATTGTCAAAGGAAAATTCAAAATCCTGTAAATGTACCTATTATAAAAAGTGATCAACAAATGGATGAAATATCAACTCCAAACATAAGTTCTCACAAGGACATAGTGACACCAATGCCTAATAATATTCCACATGAACAGTCATAGTCAGAAGCAAGAACAATTGATGAAGTAAAAATTTCACATAAATGGATGGAATCAGAAGCAAGAACAGTTGAGGAAGTATCAATCTATGAATCTAATACTCCACAGCATATGCAAGCAGAAAACAGCCCTGAAGATAGCCCTGATGAAAAGGACAGCACTGACACCTCATCAGAAAATGATGACAATTTTAAAGTGGCAGTCAGTAGACAAAGTTTAAGAAAAGTAAAAAAGATTAAAAGGAATGACAAGTTAAATCAAAATAAAGACTTAAATGAAATGGATAAACAAAAAAGCAACCCTGAAAATAAAAAGGAATCTAACACTCCACAGCATATAAAGACAGAAGACAGCCCTGAAGATAGCCCTAATGAAAAGTTTAGCACTGACACCTCATCAGAAAATGATGACAATTTAAAAGTAGCAGTCAGTAGACAAAAATTAAGAAAAGTAAAAAAGATTAAAAGGAATGACAAGTTAAATAAAAATGAAGTATCAAATGCAATGGATAAGCAAAAAAGCAACCCTGAAAATAAAAAGAAATCTCCATACATGCCAATTCACAAAAAAACTAAATATAGTGATTCAAATGAAGATAATAATGCCCCAGAAGATGCAACCCCATTACATTGGACCTGTAAAAACTCTTGAAATTCTCAACTTTTACAAGAACAAGTCAAATACTTCGAAGGAATAGACAATCACAAAAAAAAGGCAGAACTAAAAAGGACATAGATTCTGAAGAAGTTAACCTAGACATGGATACAAATGCTGCTCAAATTTCTAACAGCTTTTCACTTAAGCCAACCAGCTCACTAACAGAACAAAGAAATTCTGATTTAAAATAGACTATGAAGATGAGTTACATAAATAACAATTATAGACTTTCAAACCAGGATAAGTTTTTGGTTTTAACCCCAAATGTAAAAATTATTATCATGTTTATGAACAAAAATGTGCACAACCAACTCAATAGAACTTTACTTACAAAGGTAGTTTCATTGTTTTCACAGTGGTGTATTATTATAATTTTTGTTTTCTATATAACATATTCCTACTACACTTTTACTAATAATAGTTGTCCCATTCATTATATAATAGACTATAAAATATCTTTTCCCCACCATTTTATATAATTGACAATATGGGCCTTTTTATTACAGCAGTCAATGTAAGGGGTATTAACTCTACCCAGCGAATATATGCAATTAGCAATTGGATAAGGCAATTCTCACCCCATATCCTTTTATTTACAGAGACAAAATGCTCAGTACATTCTACATTTAATCCAGAACTCTATTTTAGTAAATTTGGATACAGTAAATTTTCAACATCTGATATTGCTGCTGCTGGGGTAGGGATTCTCATCCATCATCATTCTCCTTTTCAAACATTTAATATTTTATACTTAGATCAGCATATGAGTCTAATTATTCTCTATCATTCTTCTTTTACTCTAAATTTAATAACTTTCTATTTATATAATCAGCCAGTGTTAATTCACCAATTAATAAATAAAATAAATTTAATATTAGCTACAAATTCTTACCCAACTATAATCATGGGTGATTTTAACATATCTTATAAGAATTTTACATTAAAGTACCTTCATTTAATTAATAAGAATCTCATGAATGCTGAAGGTTTTTTTTCAACTAGCTCCATTTCATTCTATACTAAAAACACTCCTCTCTAATAGACCTTGTATTATATTCACCAGATCTACATTTCATTATAAGTTTCCCCCTATGTCCTGTAACTTTCTCTGATCATTTAGCACTGAATGTGGAACTTGCAATACACATGCAACTTCAACCAATTTTTTCTCTAAATAAAACTACTCGTCTTCTATTAAAATCCACTACACCTGAAGCAGTTCTCTCTGAGATTTATATTTATTTTAAAAAAGGTAGAAATACTATCTTTAAACCCAGTAGAGGCCTGGCTATCATTTATTAACATAATCTCTTCAACTATTCGACAGTATACTTCCAAAAATAGTTCTCCCAATAATCTTGTTAATAAATTAGATACAATACACTTAAAACTAAAAAATATTTCATGTGACCCTTCTTCAATTAAATCAATAATGTTTTTAAAACAAGAATACAAACAAACCCAACTCATACTGGCTGATTATCTTTCTACAAAAAAAGCAAAAATTTTTCTAGCTAATCCTCATAACTGGTCTAAAGGATATATTCAGAGGGCCTTAGGTTATACTCCCAAAAAATAAATGCCTTCATCTATTATTTTTGATTCAAAAATGATTGCTGGGGAAGACATGACACCACAAATATATTACCACTTTAAAGCTAGACTCCAAAAATTTCCTATTCCAAAACTCTCTTCATTTCACTTTGGTTTTACCACAGAAGAACATAACATAACAAAGTATGAAATTGCTCTCAAGTTGAACTCCTTTCCAAACAATACACACCCAGGTACACATGATATTCCAAAATTTTTATTATCGCATCTTAGCCACTTTACTATCCCAATAGTACACAATATGATAAATTATCTATCAAAACAAATACATAACATTGACCAAATTTATCCAGTATCACTGGTCCCTTTTCTAAAACAAATGCACTTCCAATACACTTCCTTCTCCTCTAGATAATCTATGCCCTATTTCAATGTCTGCTCTTATCATCAAACTAATAGAGTCTGTTTTAAAAGACAAAATTCAACCCCTAATACTTCCTGGGTTGTCTAAGTTTCAGTTTGCTAAAAAAAGATGTTCTACTTCTGAAGCACTTATGTTATGTAAAATATTAATAGAGGATGTAAGACAGGCAAGAAAATCTACACCTATTGCAATTCAATTAGACATAAGGCTTCATTTGATTCAGTACTTGTGGACAAGTTACTACAGGTGCTTAGTCAACATAAAATTTCAATACCTATAATGTATGTTCTGAAAAACCTGCTCATCAATAGAAAAATAGACATTACTCTTAATGGAAAATTGTCCCTTGACATTACTCCACACAATTCAATACCACAAGGCTCTCCCCTTAGTTCATTGTTTTTATTACATATATTAACCTCCTCCTACTAGAACTAGAATCTAAATTTCCAGGAATATATGTACCCCTCATAAACCAATCCATCAATCATATTTCATACATGGATGATATAGTCATCTTTTTGCCATCCAAAGAACATTTGCCTTTAATGTATACCATTTTAGAAAATTACTCTGAAGCTTATAGTCTAAAATTTAACAAAGAAAAAACATCTATTTGGAGTATCCTTTCTGGTAAACAAATTCATTTAGTTTGCAGTTCCCCTCCCCACAAATTTCTTGGACTCCCAATTCATCTGTCTATAAATGCAATGAGAATTATAATACAAGAGCAATTAACAACTGCAATTGAAAAAGTGACAACGTCACTTTCAAAAGCATACCATTCATTACATAGTAAAATATCATTCATTAACATTTTAATTTTCCCAAAAATAAATTACTATGCACCTAGCATTAAATTTACTAACTTATTTAAGAAAAAAATTAACTCCTTTTGCACAAAACTCATATGGAATAATAAGGCAGTGGTAATAAGCATCAAAAGTCTGCAAAAACATTCAAAACTAAATGGCCTGTCATTACACTGCATTTCAACATTCTATTACCAAAAAACACATAACACATTAATAAAACTTTTTATGACATATGAAAATTTCCAAGTGTATCTTCCAATATCACCTCAGACATTCCACCTCCTATTAAAAGTAAATCTATTAAGAATCTAATAAAAACAATATTCAAACAAAAAGTACCTGCTACAAACCTTTTCTCAACTAAAATTAAATATTGGGAAGCACATTACATAACAACTGATTCCAATCCCCTTGAAATTCCCATTAGCTTAATTAATATTTCGAATAAATCTTTAATCCAAAAATTTAAATTCTGGTATTTGGAGCCTAAGTACTTAGATTTTCTAATAAAAGTCGACCTTGGAGCTTTACCTACCAATGCTTTTCTGGCTGGAAGATGGAGATCTCCAAACATAGATGCCATTTGTCAACTATGTAATAAAGAAGAAGAAACAACAGAACATTTTATTTCTCAGTGTACTTTCCTCAAAACATATCGAGAACTAATTGCAGATATAACCCATAATCAAAAATTCTCATTGACAATATTGATAAAAAATATTCAAAGAGGGAAGTTTCCAACAATAAGAATAACAATCTTTATACTATACACACTCTGGTTTATGAGATGCCACTTTATATTCAATCCAACATCTTGTAAACTAAAATCACTCTTTCTCAATAAGTTAACAAAAATTAAAATAAAAGATCAGGCACTAGCTCCAATAGATATAGTATCAGCTACTTGGAGTTTGAAATATGAATCACATATTGGCTGCACCTTAAGTGAGAGGTTTTGTTGTCATATATGTATTCAATATTGTTACTTATATTGGTTAATTTTTTCCCTCATTTTTTCAACATTATTAATGTAAAAATATTTCATGTATATATAATACTTATTTTGTTAATAATTTTCAATTCTAAATTGTAGATCAGCTTTTGTAACATGTGTTAAAATTGTATTTTTATACATGTACTTATGATATCAAAAAGTTCTTTAAAACTAGTAGTAGTAGTAGTAGTAGTAGAGGTAGCCATTTGTAAGATTGTAAAATGGCCGATGCGTTCAATACAAATGGGAGGACTGCCGAGTATCAAAAATAAAATCAGACATTCATTCAAGCTAACAATAGTTCAATAATAATAGAATCAGACAATCCAGATCAAAATACTAGTGATCAAAATATTGATTCAGCATTTGAATCACATATTATGAAAGAAAAATTATCGGGGAAAAATACCGATAAAGCGGAAACATGCATTCGAAGGCCTGAGATTAACAATGTTAATTTTCTGCCCTTGGGAAGGAAAACCATATCTCCAACCCGAATATCAAATAAAAATTATTCCAATAATGCAAATAAAAACACCGAGAAAATAAATACAACATTATATTTGCAATCGGAAAGTTATGAAAAATTAGACAAAATAAATACAACGTACCTAAAAGAGCCCGAAGCATACTCTACCAATTCCCCACCATTGGATAGAAGTGCATCTCAAAGCTCTTATTCAGTAGATTCACCTCTACTCCATCAGAATACTAGAGAAAAATCAAAAGACTACCGCAATAATAAAAATTCATGCACAAATAATAACAATACATATGCTAGAGCTATAAAGGCCGATCTTCAAGTGTCGATGGATTACATTCAGCCAGACGCCGAGTCTTTTGCAGAGCTTATGGGAATCGATAAAGATACTGAGGATCAACAATATCACAACAATACACACCAAGATCCACTTCATTATATTACGCAAGAATTATATGACCAATATACTAACAATTTTAATAAAACGATTCCACTACCGCTATTAACTTCGTTCAAAAGTTTCATAGCAACAAATCACTCATAATGGCGGTAACAAATGCGGACGCCGAATTATTTAAATTTCCAATAGATGAATTTTATGACAAAATAACGCTTGCGGAGTTACGTCCATCAAATACTATACCATCCCAATAACAGATATTTGTGTTTTGAATTTCACAACAAGACACAAAAAGATATTTTTAAAAAGCACGTCAAATTTTTAAATAACAAAATTATTTGCTATATCGATTTAGAGCGAGCTCTAGTGACACAAGGCGTAATTAGAAATTGTCATATTGGTTTTAAGGAAGCAAATTTACAATCACTATTGGAAAACTATGGAAAAATAACAAATTTTAATTTTTTAATGGAAAAAAAAACACCAATTCCAATTAGAATGAATGCAGTCACATTTAATATACAATTAAATAAAAATGTGACTGCATTAGACATACCAACAGTATTCCCCACAGGTAAATTACCGCTTGTTATTACCTTTAGAGGCACACCTCCTCAGTGTTTTTCCTGTAAACAGCGCACACACGTGATAAGAGACTGTCCTAAAAGAATATGTGATAATTGTGGCCTCAAATCAAGTGAAAGGCACAGATGTCCAGTTCTTTCTAAAACATTGCCCTCAGTCAGGGATAAAACTATCAAGACAAGTGAAGAACAAATGCCCATCCCACCTTCTTTAAATAACACACAAACACAATCGCCAAGTTTATTAAACCCAGATAATATACCTATCGTATCTCCTCTAGACAACACACAGACGCAAATAACAAGTAGCTTAAACACAGCTAATTCCACACCAGATTCAAATGATGAACAAGAAATAGAAGTGGCCTCCTCTTATTATAGTGATGAAGAGCCCAGCAACCACAAAATACAACAAACAACTGAGCTTAAAAAAATAAACAAAAATGAACAACAAACTGAAATCAATAAACATTCACACCATATTATGACTCAAATGGATACCACGGAAACAGCAGAATCTTCTGACAGCTTAACAGACTCTTGTAAACCAGTCAAGAAGAAACAAATCAAATAGACAGAATGTCAACTCAACAGCTTCACCACAGGAACCGTATTGGACAAGACAACACCCCACAGGAAAATCAGAACATATAGCACAACAGCTCGATTACACTGCAGGAGTGGACATCCACCGCAGGAAACCGAGAAAAAAGAAGCAATTGGCTACCACTAGTACTGTAAATACATCATTAGCTGCAGATGCAAGTATTGACAATCGAACCATTTTGCCGCAAGAGGTTTGAACACTAATTCACACACCCCACTTTAACTAGAAAATGAAAATAATAATCACGACAGTCAATGTGAGGGGAATCAATTCCACAAAAAGAATGCATGCAATTACAGATTGGTTTACACATTCACCTTCTCATTTGCTTTTTTTCACTGAGACTAAATATTCTGTTAACTCCAGCTTTAAGCCAGACCATTACTTGAACAAATTTGGCTATAACAAGTTCTCAATTTCCAACTAATCAGCGGCAGGAGTTGGCTTTTTGATTCATCACACCTCTCCAATCCAATCCTTTAAAATATTATACTGTGACCAGCATATGATAATATTGTCACTTCATAATAAAGATTTTAAACTGAACATTATATCACTGTACTTATATAATAAATCTACACTAATTCATCAACTGATCAACACCATTAACCTACACCTATCTACAAACCCATACCCTACAATAATACTAGGTGATTTCAACATGACATATGAGTCTTTCATAAGAAAATATTTGCAATATATTAACAAGAAACTGAAGAGTGCAGATGGTTTCTTTCCTTCAAACACAATTTCATTTTACAATAGACAACATTCAACATTAATAGATTTACTCTTTTATTCACCTGAACTCCACTTTCAAATAAAACCTTCACTTCATCCAGTCCCTTTCTCAGACCATAATGCTCTAAAAGTTGAAATCAGCCTACCTACATATACCCAGCCAATCCTTTCATTATCCAACACTACTCGTCTTCTACTTAAAGCCAATGCACCAGAAGCTGTATTATCAGAAACTTATATACAATTGAATAAATTAGACATTTTATCTCTAGCCCCAGCAGAAGCCTGGTTTACTTATATCAACATTCTCACCACTACAATCAAACATTACACAATGAGAAATCCACCACCCACCAAAACATTAAATAAACTAGAATTGATAAGGGACAAATTAAATTCCACAACAGCCAATCCACAGTCAATAAACACTATTCTTCAGCTTAAGCAAGAATATAAAGACACACAACTCATACTGGCAAACTATATATCAATTAAAAAAGCTAAACTATATCTTAGAGACACCCACAACTGGACGACAGGCTACATTCGTTGGGCTCTGGTATATAGTGGCAGAAGCCCAACACCATCATCCATTCTCATGGCAGATCAGATAATCACAGGTGAGAATATGATTCTCCCTATATTAGATCACTTTAAAACACGATTTCAACAAAGACCTAAACCCAATCTTGGGCAATTTTATTTTGGGATATCAAATAAATCGCATAATATCACCAAAAAAGACATTGAAGCAAAAATAAGCAGCATGCCAAATCATGCACACCCAGGACTTCATGCCATCCCGATTTTTCTATATCACCATCTTAACTATTACACTATTCCTATAATATATAATATGTTGACCTTTTTGTCTCAACAGATACACAATATCCATCTATTATACCCAGTTTCAATAGTTCCATTTTTAAAAAAGACCATACAGCCATCCCCACTTCACAATTTAAGGCTGATTTCAATGTCACCACTCATAATAAAAATCATTGAGTCCATTATTAAGGACAAAATTCAGTCTTTAATACTCCCGCATCTGTCTAAATTCCAATTTGCCAAAAAAGGCAACTCCATACAAGAAGCACTAATGCTATTTAGAATCATACAGGAAGATATTAAAACCAAAAGAAAGGCAGCACCAGTGGCAGTTCAGCTAGACATAGAAGCCGCATTTGACTCTGTGCCAGTTGATAGCCTTCTGTGTTTAATAGGCAAATACAATATTCCAACACCAATAATGTATATACTGGCTAACTTATTAATAAATAGAAGCCTACATATTACCCTCAATGAAAAAATATCACCTTCTTTCATTCCACATAATTCTATACCACAGGGCTCTCCACTCAGCTCGCTTCTATTTATCACATTTATTAATCCACTTCTTGCAGAAATAGAAGCAAAGCTCCCGGGTGTGTACTCCCATACACTTAGACAAACAATTAAGCATCTCACCTACATGGATGATGTAATAGTCCTCCTCCCCTCAAAACAATTGTTACCAGATTTACATAAAATATTAGAAAAATATTCAACACAATATCAATTAAAATTTAATCAGGAAAAAATGGCTGTGTGGTCCCTACTCACAGGCTCACCAACTAAGACAATAAACTCTCACCCACCCCACCCTTTTCTTGGAATACCTTTCCACCTTTCTACAAATCAAGCAAGAATTTTAATACAAAATAACTTACTAAATTCAATCAATAAATTAATCAATTCTTTAACTAAAGCTTATTTATCAATTCATAGTAAAATTTCTTTGATCAATATGTTAATTTTTCCTAAAATTAATTATTATGTTCCAATTATTAAATTCACCAACTCATTTATTCGCAAGATCAATTCTTTGTGCACACAGTTAATTTGGAACAAAAAAACTGTATCAATTAGTATCAACAAGCTACAAAAACATTCCAAAGATAACGGCCTTTCACTGCACAGCATTACTACATTTTTTTTTCAAAAGGCATATAACACTATTCAAAAACTTATAACCAACTTTGAGTTTGGTGAAGTCTTCCTTCCAATAGTTCCAACAGATACACCTACACCCACTAATAACAAATTCATACATAACCTTTTGGTTTTAATAAATATGTACAATAAGCAGAATGATCAAACAGCAAATAAAATAAAATACTGGGATGCATATCAAATTATAAATGCAAACTCTACCACTCATTACCATAGCAGTAGTCTTTCAATATCAAATAAGACACTTATAAAAAATTCAAATATTGGCACCTAGAACCAAAATATCTTGACTTTTTAGTAAAGATTAATCTTGATGCCTTACCAACAAATTATTTTCTGACAACAAGAATGAAAAATGCCAACCTCAATCCAATATGTGTGCTTTGTCATAGGGATGAGGAGACCATTAATCATATTATCACTGACTGTCATGCTCTTAACATTTATAGAGAACTAATTACAACACTCACAGGGAGTAATGATACCATACTATTGTTGTTAATTAATGCAATACAGGCAGGTAATTTTACCTCAATCAGAATACACACATACCTTTTTTTCACACTCTGGTTTGTGCGCTGTCATTTTGTTTTCAACCCCACTTCTCGCAAATACAGTACAATTTACCTATATAAACTACAAGCAATAAAGAAGAGGGACCAATTACTTGCCCCTGTTGGACTATTCACAGATACTTGGAAATCAATTCAGATGCCGACAACCTAATCACAATCCCACAATTACATATGGAGAAAACATTACCTGAAGAAGAACTTTATTTATTAATTTTTTTTTTTTGATTTTGTTACCTTTTTTTGCGGTTTTTTTTTCATTGTCATAAAACATGCCCATTAACTGACTGTTTCCCACTTTAATGCTTGTTATCTCACTGTAAAATGCAATGTAACTGATGAAACAATGTAAGTTACCTTTTTTTTCCACTATGTATGACAACATTTTTACTTAATAAAGCTGTTTTAAAACTAGTAGTAGTAGAGGTAGTAGTAGTAGTAGTAGTAGTAGAAGTAGTAGTAGTAGTAGAAATAGTAGTAGTAGTAGTAGAAGTAGTAGTAGTAGTAGTAGAAGTAGTAGTAGTAGTAGGAGTAGTAGTAGTAGTAAAAGAGGTAGTAGAGGTAGTAGTGGTAGTAGTAGTAGTAGGAGTAGCAGTAGTAGTAGTAGTAGTAGTAGTAGTAGGAGTAGGAGTATGAGTAGTAGTAGGAGTAGGAGTAGGAGGAATGGAGGAGGAGGAGTAGAAGTAGGAGTAGGAGTAAAAGTAGGAGTAACAGTAGAAGTAGGGGTAGGAGTAGTAGTAGGAGTAGGAGTAGGAGTAGGAGTAGTAGTAGGAGTAGGAGTAGGAGTAGGAGGAATGGAGGAGGAGGAGTAGGAATAGAAAGAGTAGGAGTAGGAGTAAAAGTAGGAGTAAAAGTAGCAATAGGGTTAGGGGTAGGGGTAGTGGTAGTAGTGTAATAGTAGCAGTAGCAGTAGCAGCAGCAGCAGCAGTAGTAGCAGCAGCAGAAGCAGTAGTAGCAGTAGCAGTAGCAGTAGCAATAGCAGTAGCAGTAGCAGTGGTAGTAATAGTAGTAGTAGTAGTAGAAGTAGAAGTAGTAGGAGTAGTAGTAGGAATAGTAGTAGTAGTAGGAGTAGGAATAAAAGTAAGATTAGGAGTATGAGTAGTAGTAGGAGTAGGAGTAGGAGGAATGGAGCAGGAAAAGGAGTAGGAGTAGAAGAGGAGTAGAAGTAGGGATAGGGGTAGTAGTAGTGGTAGTGGTAGTAATAGTAGTAGCAGTAGCAGTAGCAGCAGCAGTAGTAGCAGTAGAAATAGCAGTAGCAGTGGTAGTAGTAGTAGTAGTAATAGTAGAAGTAGGAGTAGTAGTAGTAGGAGTAGGAGTAGTAGTAGGAGGAATAGGAATAAAAGTAAGATTAGGAGTATGAGTAGTAGTAGGAGTAGGAGGAATGGAGGAGGAAGAGGAGTAGGAGTAGGAAGAGGAGAAGGAGTAGGAGTAGGGATAGGGGTAGTGGTAGTGGTAGTAGTCATAGTAGCAGTAGCAGTAGCAGCAGCAGCAGTAACAGCAGTAGCAACAGTAGCAGCAGCAGCAGCAGTAGCAGTAGCAGTATTATTAGTAGTAGCAGTAGCAGCAGCAGCAGTAGTAGTAGCAGTAGCAGCAGCAGTAGCAGTAGTAGTAGTAGTAATAGTAGGAGTAGAATTAGGAGTAGGAGTAGTAGTAGTAGTAGTAGGAATAGTAGGAGGAGGAGTAGGAGGAATGGAGGAGGATGAGTAAGAGTAGGAGAAGGGGTAGGAGTAACAGTAGGAGTAGAAGTAGGATTAGGAGTAGGTGTAAGATTAGGAGTAGGAGTAGGGGTAGAATTAAAGATAGTGGTAGTGGTTGTGGTAGTGGTAGTGGTATAGTAGTAGTCATAGTAGAAGTAGCAATAGCAGTAACAGTAGCAGTAGCAACAGCAGCAGCAGCAGCAGTAGCAGCAGTAGCAGCAGTTGCAGCAGTAGCAGTAGCAGTAGAAGTATTAGTAATAGTAGTAGTAGTAGTAGTAGTAGTAGGAGTAGAATTGAGAATAGGAAAAGTAAGAGTAGGTGTAGGATAGGAATAGGAGTAGGAGGAATGGAGTAGGAAGAGTAAGAGTAGGAGTAGGAGTAGTAGGAGTAGGAGTAACAGTAGGAGTAGAAGTAGGAGTAGGTCTAAGAGTAAGAGTAGGAATAGGAGTAAGGGTGAAGGTAGGGGTAGTGGTAGTAGCAGTAGCAGTAGCAGTAGCAGAAGCAGCAGCAGCAGTAGCCGCATTTGCAGCAGTAGCAGAAGTAGCAGCAGTAGCAGTAGTAGAAGTAGTAGTAGCAGTAGCAGTAGCAGCAGCAGAAGCAGTAGCCATAGCAGCAGTAGCAGCAGCAGCAGTAGTGGCAGTAGCAGCAGTAGCAATAGTAGCAGTAGTAGTAGCATTAGCAGTAGCAGTAGCAGTTGCAGTAGCAGTAGTAGTAGAAGTAGTATTAGTAGTAGTAGTTGTAGTAGTAGTAGTTGTAGTAGTAGTAGTAGTAATAGTGGGAGTAGAAGTAGGAGTAGGAGTAGGAGTAGTAGTAGTAGGAGTAGCAGTAGAATTAGGAGTAGGAGTAGTAGTAGGAGTAGAAGAAGTAGTAGGAGTAAGAGGAGAAGTTGGAGTAGGAGTAGGAGTAACAGTAGGAGTAAAAGTAGAGATAGTGGTAGTGGTAGTAGTAGTAGTAGTAGTAATAGCAGTAGCAGTAGCAGTCATAGCAGCAGCAGCAGCAGTAGCAGCAGAAGCAGAATCAGCAATAGCAGCAGTAGCATAAGTAGCAGTAGTATTAGCAGTAGCAGTGACAGTAGCAGTAGCAGTAGTAGTAGTAGCAGTAGTTGTAGTAATAGTAGTAGTAGCAGTAGCAATAGCAGTGACAGCAGCAGTGGCAGCAGCAGTGGCAGTGGCAGCAGCAGTACTAGTAGTATTATTAGTAGTAGTAGTAGTATTTCTGGCTGGAAGATAGAGATCTCCAAACATAGATGCCATTTGTCAACTATGTAAAAAGAAGAAACAATGGAACATTTTATTTCTCAGTGTACTTTCATTTAAACATATCGAGAACGAATTGCAGATATAACCCATAATCAAAAATGCTCATTGACAATATTGATAGAAAATATTCAAAGAGGGTTGTTTTCAACAATAAGAATAACAATCATTATACTATACACACTCTGGTTTATGAGATGCCATTTTATATTCAATCCCACATCTCATAAACATAAATCACTCTTTCTCAATAAGTTAGCAAAAATTAAAACAAGAGATCAGGCACTAGATCCAATAGATATAGTATCAGCCACTTGGAGTTTGATTAAATTACCAACACACTGTGAAATATAAATCACATATTGGCTGCACTTTAAGTGAGAGTTTTTGTTGTCACATATATATTCAACATTGTTACTTATATTGATTAATTTTCTTCCTCATTTTTTCAACATTATTAATGTAAAAATATTTCATGTATATATAATACTTATTTTCTTAATAATTTTCCAATTCTAAATTGTAGATCAGCTCTTGTAACATGGTTTAAAATTGTTTTTTCATACATGTACTTATGATATCAAATAAAGTACTTTAAAACTAGTAGTACTAGTAGTAGAAGTAGTAGTAGTAATAGTGGTAGTAGTAGTAGTGGTGGTGATGGTTGGGGGTGGTAGTGGTATTGGTAGTGGTATTGGTAGTATAGTAGTAGTGTTAGTGGGAGTGGTAGTAGTAGTAGTAGTAATAATAATAATAATAGTAGTAGTAGTAGTAGTAGTAGTAGTAGAAGTAGTAGTACTAGTAGTAGTAGTAGTAGTAGTAGTAGTAGTAGTACAGACACACCCCTCCCAGTAATAACAAATTTTTAAACAACCTCATTAAAATTTATAAAACTTATTTCAACACAAATAAAAATATTGCCAATGAAAAAGTCACATACTGGGAAGCATTCAAACATGCAAATATGATAGATACTACTCTCACACCACAATCTTTAATTACAATCACTATCAAAGAAATTATGATTGCCAACTTTGCCATAAAGATGAAGAAACCATAGAACATTTCTTACTTCAATGCATAGCACTTCAACCATAAAGAACACTAATTGCATCTATCACAAAATCACACATTACATCTCTTCAAATGTTCAGAGGTCTATTTCCTTCTATCAGAATCACAATTTTCCTTCTCTTTCCCCTTTGGTT